>CM034311.1:25955087-26533606 GCA_019925795.1 Dendrobium chrysotoxum
CTATTATTCACCTTTCCAAAATACAATAGCTTATTACTTTCCCCCCAACATCACTAATTTCTCCCTCCCGTTTCCATTTATCTTCTTTTAATCATATAATATTTGTTCTCGATCACTATATCTAATAACTTTTTGATGTCTCCATTTATTGTTTTTCAAATTTTATGTTGCAAATCAAATCTTAATTTTAGACCAATCAATAGAAGTAAAAAGCTCATCAAAATTATGTAACACAGTAATACATCACTTGCGGCTAATGCCCTATGAAAACTTTACAAATGTCACCACATTCAGGTTAAATTATGGTGTTGCTTTGAAAAATAATTTAGATACTATTCCATATAGTCACCATAAACTTGAAAAGATCTCAACTCAATCACCATGAATCATAATTATTAGCATAAATAGAAAATTTAACAATACCATCTTAGTACTAAATTTTGATCAAAATATAAATTTACATAATATTTTATTATTTATATTTTACTTGTACATACAATGAGAAAGACTAAACAGTTTAATCTATACTATTATTAAAAATATGCTTGATAATCTGCCCAGAAGAAATCATGACAATTCATTCAATATAGATTTTATCAATCTTAATTATATACCTAATAGTTAAAAAATAAAGTGCCTATATATTTCTATTATGACAAGTAATCTTACTTACATTTATTATATCTTTTTAAACTATATTTATATTTTCACTTGATAAGTTTAGTATCAGTAATAACTTTCAAGTTAAAAAAGAATATGCCAGAAGATAGAAAGGAGAAAATCATGACGTGTCAATGTTTTGATCACTTAAAAAAAAGAAATGTTCAATCTAGTGTGAGATAAATATAAGTAGATATTGATATTTGTCTTGGTCAATAGGAGTGTCAGTGTTTTGATCACTTGACTTCATATTATGATCTATTATAGTATCAATTGATTGGTATCCAAACAAATATTTTTATCTTAAAAGATCAAGATCAGATTTTCTTTGGGATGATAAACCAAGCACTTGGAGACTGTTTAAAGCTATAAATAATTTTTTTAAATTTGCATACTTGCAATATATTCCGAGTCATGAATCTTGGAGAAAGTTCCATGTAAACGCCTTCATTCAAGTCTCCATTCAAAAAAGCGCTCTCGCCGTCTAGTTGATGTAGAGATAAGTCGAGATTTGTGGCTATGGATAGAATACCAGAATTATATTTTACAACTAGTGCCAAAAATACCTCATAGTAGACAATTCCATAGATTTGGGTGAATCCTTTGGTAACAATTCGTAATTTATATCTTTCAATGGACCTATCACATAAATTACAAATTCAAATTACACAATCAACACCCACTTTATTAAGATCTTGATAAATTCAAGATATTACTCATCCTTTGTTTTAAAAAATTAATTAAATTTTAAGATATTTTGATAAATTCAAAAAACAAATTTTTTGCTATCACAAAATTTTATAATAATTCATAATAAATTTGAAAAAATAGGAAAATCTTGATTAATCTCTAATTTTATTAATAATTAAATTTCACACAATTACTTGGTAGTAATCATACCTGGGTCAATAAGATTAAACCATAGTTCATTCGTAAGCATGTGATGTTCACTTGACATTATCATAATGAGTTGTAATGCTTAGGCTAGCAACGTTGTTGGTGCAAATCTATGTCCTTGAAGATAATGTATTAGCAAGTCAAGTTTAATATTTAAATAAGAAAATCTAGGGCCTTCTAGGTTTGATTGAAATCTAACAACAAGCAGGGTTGAGTTTTATATTCGGTGTTTTGAGTGTATTAAGCAGAACCTAGTTGCAATTTGATTATCAATAATGTAATGTTTAATTTTAATACAAATTTCTTGTTTATTGCTTTAAAATAGAGAAAAAAATCAAAATGATATTGACTCTTTATGAAAGACCAAATAATCTCCAGCTATATTAAAAGAAAATTTTGATCCCTCAACACTTTAAAGAGGAACCAAAATAATCCCACCATAAGACTATTTTAGTTCATTTTTAAGGACTTGAAAGACCGAAATAATTCTTTAATATAATTGGAGACTATTTTGATCCTTCATAAAGAGTTAAGGGACCATTTTTATCCTTTTTCACTTTAAAATATAAATTGTTCCACAACGGCCTTGAACTACTTCATTAACCCTTAGGATCTTAAGAGTAAATTTTCTATCCCTAAAATCAACCCAATTAAAATTAACCAAAGGAACAATTATAAGAGAATATAATATGTTAAAATTGGAAAAAAAAAAAACATTGTTATTTGATATATCTATTTGCAAAAGATATAGTTACACAAATAAAACCACTTATGAAGCAAAAATATGGAAGAAAAGGGATAAAAACTTTAAAAGAGGGGAACTAGTATTAGTACAAGAAAGTGAGCATACAATAAACTATTTTAGAGAAAGTGAAATTAATAAATATCAATCAATAATACTAGAAGATTGAGGGAAGCATATACATGTTATATTTACCTTTGATCTATTATGCTAGGACTGGGAATATAAACCAAAACATAGCTAGATAGCTAAAATGAAGGCACACCTCAAGATTATCGTTCGAAAAATAAAACATAAAAACGGCCAAAAGGTAATTTTTTAGAACTAAAACAAAATTGCTTATGATATAAGAAATCAATCTTTGGAAACACAAATTATCAACAACTAAGTTGGTTGTGACATAAATGAAAATTTTAAGATAGAGTTTTGGCAAAATTAGGAAGAATAAAGTGAAAAAAGTTGCAACATAAAAATGATAGTAGTTAGTGAAGATACAATCATGGAGTATACTTTGGATTTTTAGGCAAGAGCAATAGAGGGTTTAAGTTAAGCCAAAAATGCTTTTGTATGGACACCCATCAACTTAAAAGCTTAAGACTACTAGTACATTAGGAACGCATCTCTAGTTTTACTTCTAATGTAGGACTATTTTTTCACTCAAGCAATCTTAATACGCTTCGCACTAAGAGCCCATTCATTCACATGAAGCCTAGATGGGAATCACTTGCTCTTGAACCTTTTTCAACCATGGTAAGAAAAAAAAAAAGCAAAAATCAATTGAAGGGGCTAACCATATGAAACAAGTGTTTCCAATCAAACCATTAAAATTGATACCACTTGTTAGGAGGATGGAATATAAAGCTTGAGTTGAGCCTAATACACTTACGGATAAACACCCATCAATCCAAAATCTCAAGTCAATAAGTAATTGATACCAGTAGAATATTAGAAACTCAAACCTTGTTTTGCCTCAAATGTGGAACTATTATCCACTTCCATGTGGATCTTAATAACAAATAAGACACATGATAACCAAATGCTACATGGCATATCACTATAACCCATACAGATGGATGTTTTTCTACACTATCTATGTCACATTTAGCACAGTCAACACAATATGGATATCCATTCAATCAGGTTATTTTCTCATCCTTGTTTACCTAAGAACCACTTCAACCATCACAAGGTAAATTTCTCCAATTTGAGCATGATGGTCATGCCTTAAACATCATTATTGCAGTGTTACCTGTTGCCTCAAATAGCATAGCATTTGAAATTCCATAGTAGAAAATTTGGAGTTTAGAAAAAATGTAGTAGTTCTATATAGCATGAAGTATAGTCATCATGCGTAAAGCACCCACATAGAAGCTATTAGACTCACAGAGGTAAAAAATTCACCTTGACACAATAGAACTCAAAAAAAATAACTTTGGACTAGAAATATTAGATCCAAAGATTATACTTTAGAAAGAAAAAATATTACAGTTTGCATTTAACTAATAGTTTGCCATAAGACACTCATTTACCTCAACAACTTCAGTTCCACCATTCTGTATACGATCAGTGAGATAGCTGATTTCCTCTGAGGTTAAAGAACAAGGGGTTTTCACCTGCATTGAGGATATCACTCTCCATAAACCATCCAAAGCATTAAGTAAATTCTCCAAATACAAAAGATTAGAAATATAGCTCTTTAGAAACAAAGAACACATAGCAGGAAGGCTTAAGGACAAGGGGTACCTGTGATAACAGAGGCAATATGGTAACCCCCGCATGACCACCAACTACAGGAACATTGACTTCCCTTGGGTCAAGTCCCAAAACTTCTGCCTGATATATCCATGAAATATAGTGAATGTTATGATCTATCATCATACATGGTTACCGCTATAACCACACAAAATGAATGCAAGTTCATTTTAAATAGTTAAATAACAACTATTGGACATGAAGATCAAACATGTGATGAGAATTAAAAAAATGGCCTCAATAGAATGCAACTTAAAAGTACAAAACTGATACCTACCACAAAAGTATTGGCTCTCACTACATCCAGTGTCGTCACACCCAATAAATGCTTGGGATCAAAGGTACCTGCTTTCTTAAATACCTCCGCTGCAATTGGAACAGTTGAGTTCACAGGATTGCTGATCAAGTTCACAATTGCATGTGGACAAGATTTGGCGACCCCTTCACATAGTGTGCGAACAATGCCAGCATTGATATTAAACAAGTCATCCCTAGTCATTCCAGGCTTTCTTGGGACACCAGCAGGAATAACGACAAGGTCCATTCCAGTGAGTGCACTGTCCAATTGTTGTTGGCCTAAGAATCCACGCACCTGCACAAGCCACAAGCAGGCATTATTACGAATTTGAATACTTTACAATCAAATTAAAAGTTCATCAAACAATATGGAACAATATTGACATTTCTAAATCCCTAAATACACAAATAAGAACATAGATCAATATGAAAAAAGCACTCAACTAGACAGCTCAGATTGGCTATAGTAAGATTGTCAACAACATCAAGCCTTTATCCCACTACGTGGGGTCAGCTACATAAATCTTTTTTCTCCATTGTGTTTTGTTAAGAGTCAAATTCTCATTTAAAACTAATAAAGAAAGGTCATTTCTAATATTTTCTAACCAAGTCTTTTTAGGTATACCTCTATCTTTCTTAACATAAGCCAAATCTAATACATCTACTCTCCTAACTGGGTCATCAAAAGGTTGTCGTTCCACTGGAGCTACTCCAACCTTTTCACATATATGCTCATTTTGTATCCTGTCTCTAAGAGTAAAGTCACTCATCCACTTAAGCATCCTCATCTCTGCAACACTTAACTTAATATCATGTTTTCTCTTTTAATGGCCAATATTTTGCACCATAAAGCATTGCAAGTCTCACCACCATCTTTTCCATCACACAACAAGCCAGATGCATTCCTCCACTTCAACCATTCAACTTGAATTCTACTAATAATATCCCTATCTATTTCACCATCATTCTGAACAATAGACCCAAGATATCTAAAACGTGTACTCTTATTAATGACTTGATCACCCAAAGTCACAATCCCCTCACTAGATCTATTATTATTAAAATTACACTCCATATATTCAGTTTTAGATCTACTCAAATGAAAACCTTTAGACTCTAAGGTTGACCTCCATAATTCAAGTTTACTTTCAACTACCTCTCTAGTTTTATCAACAAGTAGAATATTATCAGTTTGTGGGCTCCGAAAATTCGCGCCCCTACCTCCCCTTTGCTTTCGGGGGAGTTTTAACAGATTAGGTTCAGGGGTAAATTTTCATAAGGCATATTGGGTTTGAAATAAGACACTACCCAGAGATTTCGCCCTCATTTTGCGAGGAATTTATGATCTGAGTTCTAGTTTCTTATAGGTGCAAGCCCCTATAGATAATTACCCCTCCAGATAACGAGAGAGAACTTTTGATTAAGGCTAATCATCAAATGAATACATCGTATCCGTAGATACGTGATATCCGGCATATAGTAGCAGCATTGGTTGGTATTTGAAAATTTGATATTTAAAATTTAAAATTTTACCATCTTGCACTTAAAGTGGATGGTGGGGGGAGTGATCATGAGCCGATCAAGATCCCATGGTTTCGTCGTCCGGGTCATCATGGTCCCTGGTTTACTTAGTAAGAGGAGGTAGTCGGCCCAATCTGACAGAAGGATCCTTGTCGGCAGCCATGGGTTACTTCGTCGAAGGATACTAACAGGAAATACTTGGGATCAAGTAATCCTAGCCTAAATGGAAGAGCAAACAACAGGAGAACTGTTGTTTACAGCAGTTTAACAGCCCAAAACAGTAGAAAAGTTGAGGAAATTGGAGAGAAAACCAAGCAAACAAGTTGTATTTCACTAGTAGACGATTGGAACAAAGCAAAGATACAATATTCTTCAATTCGAGAGGAAGAACAACTCTCCAAATCTCCGGCAACACCAAGAGCCCAAGAACACAAACCCTAGATCTCAAATTATATTCAAATTCAAGATGAGCCCTAATTCCCTCCTAAGCTCCTAATCAACATCAAAGGACAATTACAAACTACCTAAACATCCCTTACATTCAAATTTTCCCTCCAAACAATGTGTCTAACCCATGCATGGGCCCACAGTGGCTTCTGCCTCCCCACTGGGTTCCGCCTGGTTTCGCCCGTCTCTGGGCCGCCGGGTGTAGAACTGGACCGGTCCAGGTTGGACCGAGGGCCGGTATAACATTACTCCCCTCCCAAAAACTCACCTTGTCCTCAAGGTGAAAGGCAGGGAATTGATCTTTCACTCTTTCAAATGGCTCCCAAGTGGCATCGAATTCGGGGAGGCCTCTCCATTTAATCAGCACTTCTTTGTTGCCTTCTTGATCTGATCTTACGTCGTTGAGCTCCAGTGGTTCGAACGCCACTTCCAAATCTTCAGTCAGGGTCTCTGGTAAATCTGTACTAGCAGTATGCTCTCCTATAACTCTTCTCAACTGAGACACATGAAAAATAGGATGTATAGTAGCTGATGGGGGTAGCTTCAGTCGGTACGCCATTACTCCGATCTTGCTCAAAACTTCATAGGGGCCGAAGTACCTTGGTGCCAATTTCTCATTCCTCCTTTTCGTCACTGTCCTCTACCTATATGGTCGTAGCTTTAAGAACACCTTTTCCCCCACTTCAAACTGCAGGTCCCTCCTGTGTGAGTCTATCTGCTTCTTCATGATTTGTTGTGCCCTTAGCAGATGTTTCTTTAATTCTTCCGGTGTATTGTCCCTTTCCTCCATGTACTGCTCAACTGAAGAAACTGGTATACTACCTCTCCCATAGTGCACTAGGTATGGGGGGTCCCTTCCATATAGCACTCTAAATGGAGTCATCTGATATGCAGAATGGTACGATGTATTGTACCAATACTCGGCCCATGGCAGCCACTTTGCCTATCTCCGCGGTGTTTCAGAAGCAAAACACCTCAAATAGGTCTCCAAACTTCGGTTTACCACCTCCGTTTGCCCGTCCGTCTGTGGATGGTAGGCGGTGCTTCTCTTGAGGACCGTGCCCTACGTCTTGAACAGCTCCCTCCAAAACTGGCTAAGGAACACCTTGTCTTGATCAGACACAATCGATTCCGGAATTTAATGTAGTCTAACAATCTCTCTGATAAATGCTGCTGCTACTAACACTGCGGTGTAAGGATATCATAAGAGGATGAAGTGTGCATACTTGCTAAGTCTGTTGACCACCAACATAATAACAATGAATCCTTCTGATTTTGGTAAGCCGTCAATGAAATCCATGGACACTTCCTCCCATACCCTGTTCGGAAGTGCCAATGGTTGTAGTAGTCCTCATAGGGCCATGGCCATATATTTGTTTCTCTAGCACACTTCACACCTCGCCACCATCTCCTCAACATCTTTGTGCATCCCCTTCCAGTAGAGCTCAGATGCTAGCCTCCTATACATCTTCTGAACTCCTGAACGACCACCCACTGTGCTGCCATAGAACTCCTATAACAAGTGGGGAATATGTATGGAGGTTTGGGGCATCACAAACCTTCCTTAATACAACAGTCTTCCCCCTTCAATGTCGTACCCCGGGTGGCTACTCTTGTCAGTCATCAGATCCTCCCTGATCTTCCTCAACTCTTCACTCCGCATACTCTCCTCTTTTATGGCTCCCCAGTCTACCATCAGTGGTACCGACACAGCTAACTCTTGGAGCTTCCCCACACATCTGGATAAAGCATCCGCTGCTTTATTTTCTAGGCTCGTCCTGTACTGAATCTCAAAATCATAGCCCAATAATTTGGATAGCCATCGCTGATGTTCCTCAGTCACCATCATTTGCTCCAAAAGATACTTCAAACTCCTCTGATCCGTCCTGATGATGAAATATCGACCCCAAAGATAGGGCCGCCACTTCTGGATTGCCAAGACAATGGCCATCAGCTCCCTCTCGTACACTGACTTCAATCTTGCCCTTGTCGATAATACTTGACTGAAATATGCTATAGGCCTGTGATTCTGCATCAACACTACTCCCAACCCATATCCTGAGGCGTCGGTCTCTACTACAAAGACTTGGTTGAAGTCAGGAAGAGCTAGGACAAGAACTGTGGTCATGGCTGACTTCAACCTTTCGAAGGCCTGAGTCGCTGCCTCCCCCCAGGAAAAATTGTCCTTTTTCAACTGCTCAGTCAACAGCCACGCAATGGTACCATACCCCTTCACGAACCTCCTGTAGTAACCCGTCAATCCTAGGAAACTCCTCAACTCTCTTATGTTCCTAGGCAGCGGCCATTTCTGCATTGCCTCAATTTTGGTTTGGTCTGCCGCCACTCCTTCTTGGGATACCACATGTCCTAAGTACTCCACATTGGTCTGAGCAAAACTGCATTTCTTCAGGTTGGCTCTCAACTGATGCTCCTGAAGTAATCCTAAGACCATCCTCAGGTGTTCCAAATGTTCCTCCATAGTCTTGCTGTACACCAGAATGTCATCAAAGAAGACCAGGACACACTTCCTGAGATGTTGCCTGAATACCTTGTTCATCAAAGACTGAAAAGTAGCAGGAGCGTTCGTCAATCCAAAGGACATTACCAAAAACTCATAATGCCCTTCATGTGTCCTGAAAGTTATCTTTGGGACATCTGTCTCCCTCATTCTGATCTGGTGGTATCCGAATTTTAAGTCTAACTTGGAAAATAACACTGCCCCATACAGCTCGTCCAGTAGCTCATCAATCACCGGAATTGAGAACTTGTCTGGTAAAGTGCCCTTATTCAGAGCCCTGTAATCCACACAAAATCTCCAACTCCCATCCTTCTTCTAGACCAAGAGGACTGGACTACAGAAAGGGCTAACACTGGGTCTGATGATCCCCGCCTCCAGCATCTCCCGGATCAACTTTTCAATCTCATCTTTCTGTATCTGCGGGTAACGGTAAGGGCGGACGCTGATCGGTGCCTCTCCTTACTTCAAAGTAATGGCGTGCTCCAACTCCCTCTGAGGTGGTAAACCCTGTGGAAGTTGAAAAACCTTGCTGAACTGGTGTATGAGCGGCTGTACTGATAAGGGAACATTGCCTTCTTCCTCTAGTCTGACCCCTTGCAGGCGATGCAACTCCACCAAGTAGCCTCCTCCCTCCTCCTGAATGGTCCTGATTAAGGATTTGAGAGAAACCCAGCCTTGGTTAGCCCAGCATCACCCTGAATCACCCTCTTTTTTCCCCCCATCACCAGTTCTATCCTCAGTATACCCCAATTGATCTTGGTCTCCCCCAAATTCTGCAACCACTTCATTCCTAGGATGACATCAGTACTCCCTAATTCCAAGAGAAGGAAGTCCTCCCTCACCTGAATCTCCTGAATCTTCAGTACTACCCCTCTACAAACTCCCATACCCATTTCCACCTTTCCCGTGCCCATCATCACCTCATAGCCTCCTATATCCACTAACTCCATCCCCAGCAGCTCATCAATCTGGGTGGAAATAAAAATGTGGGTTGCCCCACTATCTATCAACACCATCACCTCATGGTCAGCTATCACCCCTTTCACTTTCATAGTGTGATTCGAAGTGAATCCCACTATAGAGTTCAGGGAGACTTCTATCACATCCAGATATAACTTCTCCTCTTCCTCCACTTCTGACCTGCTCCTACCTCCCTCTTCGTCTTCCTCATCTTCACAAACGAGGAGAACCTGAAGAGTCCGGTCCTTGCACCTATGACCCTGCATGTACTTCTCATCACATCTGAAGCACACCTCCTTTTCCCTCTTCTCCTGTAACTCCTTCTCAGTCAGCTTTTTGAATTATCCCCCATTTCCCCCTCCTCCAGTTTTCTCCTTCGGCACTTCCTTCAGACTCCCTGGGGCTGCCCCTTTTGAGGGTAAGAAGGTGGTAGTCATCCTGTACGATCCCCCTGAGTAGCTTCCACGAGCCCCCCCTTTCTGATTTCTTCTGATCGTCCACCAACTGCGCCAGCTCCATGGCTTTCCCTAGGTTTCTCGGCTCCAACACTCTGACTGCTGTAT
Organism: Dendrobium chrysotoxum; assembly: GCA_019925795.1. NCBI lineage: Eukaryota > Viridiplantae > Streptophyta > Magnoliopsida > Asparagales > Orchidaceae > Dendrobium > Dendrobium chrysotoxum. The sequence goes on from CM034311.1 coordinate 25,965,445, forward strand.
GTATCTCAGGTTTTAGCCCCTTCATGAAATCCCCTTCCAGGGCTGACTCTGAGATATGATCCAACCTGCTGGCCAAATACTCGAACCTGTCACGGTAATCCGTCATAGTCCCCTCCTGAGTCAGGGCAAAGAATTGCTCACAGAAGTCTCCTCCCCCATCGGCTCGGAAACGCTCTAGTAAGCATTCTTTGAACTCTCTCCAATTTTGGATGGGCTCCCTCTTGTCACGCCATTGATACCATGCCAGTACCTTTCCTTCCAAACATAGACCTGCCGCCGTCAGCTTCTCCTCCTCAGTCAACCCATTAACGACAAAATATCGTTCCACCTTGTAAATCCAACCATGGCCATCCTCGCCCTCAAATATGGGCAACTTCAGTTTTCGCACCTTGGGATCTCCTCCGTATCCCCGGTATCCTCCATATCCTCCCATTCCTCGAGGAGGAGGTGCTCCCCAAGTGTCCCGATCATCCCTCCGATGATTATACCTGAACCCTTCATCGTAGTCCTCTCTTCTCCCTTCAAAATCAGCACCTCGGCGATGAAATTCCTCCCTTCTCCCGCCAAAATCAGCTCCCCTTCTGTCATATCCCATGCTCATCTCCTCTCTAGAAAGCGGTTCTAGAGACGGCATGTCGTCCTCCCCCTCAAGGATCTCCACCTCCAGATATTTCCTTCCCCGAGGCGGGTTCGAATTTCCTCCTATGCCATGGCCGTTGGTGGTCTTTCTTACTTCCGATGTCGTCGGATTTGTCTTCATCTCAATTAATTTCTTCAACATCTCCTCCATAATGGTGAGCTTTCCTTCCAACCGTTCACTATTGGAGGTGATTTGATTTTGAAAATCAAACAATTTTCCCTCCAAATATGATTTCAATTGCCCGATCTCATCTTCTAAGACTTCAACCTTCTTCCCGGCCATCTTTCTTCCAAATAATCACAAGAAATCTTCTTCTGGATGCCAAAAACCCCGCTGAAATTTAAGGATTTCAGCCGCCAAAAGTCCCAAGACGATGCTCTGATACCAATTTGATAGGAAATACTTGAGATCAAGTAATCCTAGCCCAAATAAAAGAGCAAACAACAGCAAAACTGCTGTTTACAGCAGTTTAACAGCCCAAAACAGTAGAAAAGTTGAGAAAATGGAGAGAAAACCAAGCAAACAAGTTGTATTTCACTAGTAGACGATTGGAACAAAGCAAAGATACAATGTTCTTCAATTCGAGAAGAAGAACAACTCTCCAAATCTCCGGCAACGCCAAGAGCCCAAGAACACAAACCCTAGATCTCAAATTATATTCAAATTCAAGATGAGCCCTAATTCCCTCCTAAGCTTCTAATTAACATCAAAGGACAATTACAAACTACCTAAACATCCCTTACATTCAAATTTTCCCTCCAAACAATGTGTCTAACCCATGCATGGGCCCACAGTGGCTTCCGCCTCCCCCCTGGGTTCCGCCTGGTTCCGCCCGTCTTTGGGCCGCCGGGTGTAGAACCGGACCGGTCCAGCCGGCCCCCCTCCTGGGCCGGCATAACAGATACCTTGTAGACCTAAGGTGAATGTTTATCTATAGGGACAAATTTGAATCCACCTTAGCTGACACAGGGCTTTGTGCCCTATCGAGCATATCCTATTGATTCATATCTCAAGGATTTAATGTCATTAGGGAGCATACGAGCTCTGGCCATGACCGTAATTTAGTGGAGCCATTTGGTGGCAAACTACCCGATTCAAAGGGCCTTATTCATAACTGTTTACCTGCGGTGTCATTTAGCGGCAAAACCCATGGTGTAGTGTTATTTGGCGACAAAATCATCTGTTAGAGGACACGTGTCACGTTCTTACTGGCAAGAGACATGTTGAGAATGAATTCTAGTAATATTCTTGACTAAACATTAGCTCTTTGTGAGCTGAAGTTGTTTTTAGATTTGTCCACCTCAGCAAACTGTTGTGAAGGGTGGATGGGTGCTTGCTTTAAGTATTTTGATTGTTTATTTTAATTTTAAATACGATCTTGAATGATTTTTTGGAATTTTGAGTTTTTATGGATAATTGGAGGCATTTTTTATGCTTATGGTCCCCTCCGGTTGAGATTTTCTATCAATACGGCCATCATCAGGGTATATGGGATCATTTAAAAATATTTATATTTTGTGGGAGTTTGAGGGCATTTAAAAACATATGATCCCCTCCGGTTGAGATTTACATTCAACAACGCCATCATCGGAAAATTTATGGGTTGTTGCATTTCATGGGTTTGATTGTCGACTTTATCTTATTTTTTATGACAGAGAATCGGGTAGGCTTTGTGCCTTTGATAGATTTTGAGATTTAACCCCTCCGGTTGAAATTTACATTCAATACGGCCATCATTAGGGATTTCATGGGCATTTGCAAAAATTAGTTGCATTTTTGTTGATTGAACCTTGTCAATTCTGTCTACTTGCCGACAGAGGATCGGGTTCTTCGCAGGCTTTATGCCTTTACGAGCGAATTTTTCTTTTTATGGGCCTTGAAGGTCTAATATGAACTATAAAATAAATTTTTTGACCGATGTCAAGACCGTATATCTGTTTAACGGTTAGAGCGGTGTCAACTCCTATCCAATCGCATAGAAGGATCAGGCTCGAACTTAAGTTCATTTCTTGACCTGCATAACATTCTCAGACGTCACATGTGTACTTACAACATGCTCGTCGGGGCCCACGCGGGTATATACTGTTTGATGCATTTCACACAATGCATTCACGTGTGCATGATAAGATTTTTGATATACAATTGTAGTGTCAAATGACACACTGGAATGAAACCCTCTGCTTATTATAAATGCATGCGGAGGTATTTTTAAAATTCAAAATAACACACTAGAGTGATACCCTCTGCTTATTGTAAATGCATGTGAATGTATTTTTGAAATGCACTTATAATGTCAAATGACACACTAGAGTAACACCCTCTACTTGCATGCGAATGTATTTTTGAAATGTAATTATAGTGTCAAATGACACATTAGAGTGACACCCTCTGCTTACATGCAAATGTATTTTTTAAATGCAATTATAGTGTCAAATGACACACTAGAGTGATACCATCTGCTTATTGTAAATACATGTGAAGGTATTTTTGAAATGCAATTATAGTATCAAATGACACACTAGAGTAATCCTCTGCCTACCACCAATATATACAGGAGGTCATTTTGAAATGCAATAGTGATGTCGGAATGACACGCTAAAATGAAATCCTTGGCATCCTACAGATATACGTCAGAGGACATTTTGAAATGCAATAGCAATGTCAAATGGACGGCACCCTACAGATGCACGCCAGAGGTATTTTTGAAATTCAATAGCGATGTCAAAGCGACACGCTAGAATGAAATCTTCGACATCCTACAGATGCATGCGGAAAGACCCTTGGCCATGCACCTACGACACATCTGCATGTAAATGCAATGTTATATGATGTGCTTATATAACCTATTATGCTTGTTGCAATGCATGTATGAAGAGCATTTTAAGATATTTGCATGCAATGCAAAGGGTGTCTGATTGCATAGGTGACTATTATTGTCGAATGCACAGGATTTTATTTTGGGCTTTGTTGACGCCTTCTGTCTGCTTGTACGAGTGTTGCAGATCCGGTGGCGTGGTATTGCGCTCCTGGAGAAAGACTTTATATTTCTAATGTTGTTTTTAATTTCCTCTCCTCTTAGTGTTATGCTTTCTTTGGTCACTTTAATGTGATTTTGCAACTTCTTTGTTGTGCCTTTTTGTTGGCCTCAAGGCAATCCTAGCTGCTGGACAGTGCCGATTTACAATCCACATGCTGCAATTTGCTGAGCCCATCCCAAATATTCAATTCTAACATTTTTGGATTGGTGTTTATTGTCATATATGGTGTTTTTTGTTTTAGCTTTCTACTGGCTGCTTTGTGCCAAGCGATGGAGAGAATTTTATGCATGCTTTTAGATAACTCTTTTGTCATCAAAATGTAATAAACCTTTATCTTTTCAATATATTGAATAGCATCTCTTAACTTACCCAGAAAAAAAGTACTATGATGCATTACCCAAAACTCCAATTGTTTGAATGAAATATAATACGGATGTATAAATTTATCAAATATCAGCACGGCTACTGATCCCAACTAGTATTGTATAGATGAATGCTACTTAAATTGAAACTGAGGGAAAAAAAAAAAAAAAGGCAGGAAAATACCACAGCACCAGTGTTCATATGACTGATATCAGCAGTGACACCAGGAGTGTTGACAACATCATAGAGATGCAGGACCGATACAAGAGGGTTCATTTTCAACAGCATAGCGAGAGGCTGTCCAATACCTCCTGCAGCACCCAATACTGCAACTTTGAACCCTGAAGAACCTCCCTTGGAGCGGCAAGTTGAGCCTGTAAGTAAGTTGACTTCCTCCATCTTCAAGTAAACAAACCACAGATCAATCAAAATTATAAAGAAAACATGAGTTGCAAATTAGCATTTATTTAATTGGCTGTCATTTTTTACAGAAAGAAACACTGAAGGTACCATATCTCCACGCTCCATCAGAAGCAGCAATGCTTACTACACCGAAGTGACTCAAAACTTCAACTTCGAAAACACCCGAAAAACAATAAAGAATGCTTTCGGTTAAGAAAGCAATTATTGGAACCTATTTCCCCTTAGTCATCAGTAATCTATCCATCGAGTTATACTTCAAGACTAAACATCAGTGAAATCCCAATGCCCCGCTTACCCAATCGGAGAAATAGATGAAACCATGAAACCAAGACATCTCCACTGGACTTCAGCAAGATTATCAAATTTTATAAGAACAATCATCACGGCACAACATATAAAACAATCAGAAATACAAACATTAAATCGTCAGCAAGAATTTAACTTGAGTGAGAGAAGTCCATTGGCATCACAGCCGAAGAACATACAAAGGCCGAAACAAGAAAATAACAAACAAACAGTAGAAATCCCTAATAATCCCCATGAATAATCATAGAACAAACCAAAGAGGGACGTTTAACCATGAGAGAAGAGAGGGGTGTAAAGAGCACCTGCGATGAGGGAGGATTGAGATGGGCCGCGATTCTCGCGATGCGCTGGGAAGCCTCGTAGTTGTTCTGCATCATTACGATGTGGTACAGAGACAAGCTTATGCCTTCACCTTCTCCAGAGAGTAACGAGGTCCCAAATCAAAGTAATACAATGCGAGATAAAGTGGAGATTGTTGACGCCAACAAAACGGAATTTATTAAAAAATCAGAGAAAGGCCAAGGAACGGAGATTGGAAAGCGTGCGTAGATATGCACGGGAAGGGGACAATCCTATCGGCAGTATCCGCAAAAAAAGCAAAAAAAACAAAAAAAAATTTAGTTCAAGGAGAAATTATAACAACAAAGCCTCAGTCTCTTCTCATATTTTCACCTCACAAGTTTGAGGAAATTTCAAAATAGTCATGATTAAAATTTTAATTATTTAGTCAAATAATATTATGTAATAACTCCATTATATAGAACGTTATTTCTGAAACTTTATTCTTTGTACAAGAGCTTTAAAATAAACTTTTTCTAGAACATTGATGTTATAAAATAAAATTTTTAATTTAGGTAAAGTCAACCATTACGATTTGGTCCCAATTAGCATTTTTTTTTTCTTCTTTTTATAAGGAAAAAAAAAATTTTGTTCCCTGCAGTAAGTTGTCCAAGGCTTAGCTGAGTTGGTGAGCGAGCGTCATTAGGAACTCCCAACTCATATTCGATTCCACTCTCATGTAGCGCGACTTATTAAATGGGAAGAAAATAATTGTGTGGTCCTGCACCTGTGGGGTTGGTTGTTGGTAGGCCCACCAAAGAATTAGTTGCGCCGCTATGCGCCTTCTTTGGAGGTGACAGCTGATAGATACCCCCATTTCCACAAAAAATAAATTATAATAATTTTCTTACCTTCAATATTTTTAGCCGAATAAATTTAATCATTTTATAAGTTAATTTATATATTAATTTTTATTGCTACACTATAAAGTGTAAAAAAAAAATAATACAATAACACAGGCAATCGCAACTTAAGAAATTATTATTGCTACAGTTATAATATAAAAAATATTTATAAATAAAAATTTGCTACAGTCACACTAGCAATCTACTGGAAAAATTATTACATACGCGCCACTTTATCAGAGGCCCAATGCATCTGAGTGACGTGATTCGTCCAAATTCACCTCCTAACGATTTGAATGCCGCCCATAATAATCTCTCAATCTATTGAGGCTCTGCAGCAAAAAAATTTATGTTACTTAGCTAATTTAATTGAGACTCTGTGGCACTAGGCTACTGTTATATTTTTATAATATTTTTTTAAATTTATATACTGCCTCCGATTATATAAATTTAGTTTAAAACTAGGCTAGTCATTATTTTTAAACTAAGCTACTATTATATTTTTATAAAATTTAGTTTATATACAGTCATTAGTAACACTATGCTATTGTAGCAATAAAATTTATTTATAATATTTTTTGTAAATTATATACTATAGTAATAAAAATTTGTTTAGTTATCATTGCCTAGTGCTACTTTATTATTATTTTTACATTTTATATTATAGCAATAAAACTTATTACATAAATTAATTTATATAATAATTAAATTTATTAATAAAAAATTTGTGTTATTGTAGCAAGCTGCCCGTTAAACAGGCAACTTGCTACATTAACATAATTTTTTTAAAAAATTCTTTTGTTATGCTGAGTGGACAGCTGACTAGATTAAAAAATCTTTCGTTCAATGGTCGACTTTATCTAACTTTAAATTTTTATTTTATAATACTTAATTACATGATTAAGTTTTTAACCATATATACTTTAAACATTTACCCCAAGTTTGATTTATCAATACTTGTCTCTCTTGCTTCAAAAATTTATATAACTATCCAAATTCTTTTTTAAGGACCCTTCTCTAACAATACTACAACAATACAACAATAACAAGCCTTTGTCCCACTACGTGGGGTCGGCAACATGAATCCTTTTTCTCCATTGTGTCCGGTTCAAAGTCAAATTCTCGTTTAAATCTAATAGAGAAAGATCATTTCTAATATTTTCTAACCAAGTCTTTTTAGGTCTACCTCTACCTTTCTTAACATAAGTCAAATCTAATACCTCTACTTTCCTAACTGGGTCATCGGAATGCCGCCGTTTTATGTGACCAAACCATCTAAGGCGACTCTCTCTAATCTTATCCTCCACTGGAGCTACTCCAACCTTTTCACGTATATGCTCATTTCGTATCCTGTCTCTAAGAGTAAATCCACTCATCCACCTAAGCATCCTCATCTCCGCAACACATAACTTAGTATTGTGCTTCTCTTTTAATGGCCAACATTCTGCACCATAAAGCATTGCAGGTCTCACCACTATCTTATAGAATTTTCCCTTAAGTTTAAGGGGGACTTTTCTATCACACAACAAGCCCGATGCATTCCTCCACTTCAACCATCCAACTTGAATTCTACTGATACATCCCCATCTATTTCACCATCACTCTGAACAATAGATCCAAGATATCTAAACGTGTACTCTTATTAATGACTTGATCGCCCAAAGTCACAATCCCCTCACTAGGTCTATTACTGCTAAAATTACACTCCATATATTCAGTTTTAGATCTACTCAAGCGAAAACCTTTAGACTCTAAGGGTTGATCTCCAGACTTCAAGTTTACCTTCAACTCCCTCTTTAGTCTTGTCAACAAGAAGAATATCATCAGCAAAAAGCATACACCAGGGTACATCCTCTTGTAAATGTCTAGTGAGAACATCCATGACTAACGCGAAAAGATATGGGCTTAAAGCTGATCCTTGATGTAATCCAACCGAAATAGGGAAATACTTGGTCAAACCACCTTGTGTTTGAACACAAGTAGTAGCTCCTTCATACATATCTTTAATGATTTGAATATAAGCATATTAACTCCTTTCTTTTCAAGAACTCTCCATAGCACTTCTCTTGGAACTTTATCATATGCTTTCTCTAAATCAATAAATATCATATGTAGATCCTCCTTATTCTCCCTATATTTCTCCATCAAACCTCTCAATAAATGTATGGCTTCCATAGTAGACCTACCAGGCATGAATCCAAATTGATTTTGAGAAACATTAGTATCACGCCGTAGCCTACGCTCCATAACTCGCTCCCATAGTTTTAAAGTGTGACACATTAACTTAATTCCTCTAACAATACTATTTCACTATATTTCATCTCTTCTCTTTTAGCTCTTATCACATATGATGAAATTGGTTTTAAAATATCTAAGTTTATTATCTCTAATTGCAATGGGTTCACATTTCAATTTTACACATCCACAGAAGATTATTAGGTATTATATTTATTGTGTTGTTAGATATTTCTTCAATAGCAATCATTTGACTAATAAAATCAAAGTTATTGGTCCTACTCTAATCCCTAAAATTTCTTATGCTAGTAACATTTTGGGACTGCAAAACTATTTTCATATGTAATAAATTTTACAAAATAATTGCCTAAAGCATATCATGCCCCATATTATTCATCCTATTCAAGTTGATTTTCTTAGGGAGAGTTCAAATTGGCCAAAAGAGACTATTTCTTCTGTATTAAATTTGATATATTCAAACTTTTGATACAATATCTAGAGGCTACCTTTTTTTAGCTTGGAGTAGAAATGATTTTCAATCATCTTTATTAATTTGATCAAGGCTTGTATTTAAAATGTTTCCTATTTTATTTGTATTAATGGGGTTCGTGAAGGGTTCTTCTCTACTTCCTTTGGTCTAAGATGAGCTTGCCCTTGTTAGGGAGTGTGCCCTAAAACAATATTATTATAATAGATTTTTTGTTGAAATAAATATTTAAAGATAAGTTTAACATGTATGTAGGGGTGTCAAATTTTGACACGACACGAAAACCCGACTCGAACCCGACCCGAATTTTTCGGGTTTGACCCGACCCGTTTCTCAAACGGGTCGGGTTCGGGTTGCAAAAATCGACCCGTTTGAAAAACGGGTCGGGTTCGGGTTGACCCGGCGGGTTGTCGGGTCAACCCGATAACCCGTTTAGTTAAAAAAAACAATTAATTTCAAAATTCCCGCCCGCTGCCCGCGCCAGCTGCCCGCGCGCTCCGCTCCGCCCGCGCTGCCCCGCTCCGCCCCGCGTGCGCTCGCTCGCCTGCCGCCGTTCCGCCGACCGCCGCCGCAGTTCAGCATCCGGGTCGGGTCGGGTCAACCCGGTAACCCGACCGGGTCGGGTCCGGGTTGGACTTTCCGACCCGTTTACATATCCGGGTCGGGTTAGGGTCAACCCGTTTGAAACCGGGTCAGTTCGGGTCTGACCCGAACCCGACCCGCAACCCGATTTTGACACCCCTACATGTATGTATATTATTATTTGATATAATATTTTGTTATTATATTTATTCCCTGATTATTTATGTAATTATAATTCAGTATATAATTATAAGCAAGAGGATTGAATTATAACTAATAATCTAAACAAGTTTATAATTATTAATTATAAATGGAATCTATAATTAAGTATTATTAGTATAGTCCATCAACATTAAAATGAAATAGTCTTATCTGGATTATTCGATGTGGAAATATTAAGGTATAAGGTACTTCATATAATATGATTATATAGAACTACAACAACAACAACATCAAGCCTTTATCCCACTACGTGGGGTTGGCTAAATGAATCTTTTTTCTCCATTGTGTCCTGGCTAAAGTCAAATTCTCATTTAAATCTAATAAACAAAGATCATTTCTATATTTTCTAACCAAGTCTTTTTAGGTCTACCTCTACCTCTCTTAACATAAGTCAAATCTAAAACTTCTACTTTCCTAACCGGTTCATCGGGAGGCCGCCGTTTTATGTGACCAAACCATCTAAGGCGACTCTCTCTAATCTTATCTTCCACTAGAGCTACTCCAACCTTTTCACGAATATGCTCATTTCGTATTCTATCTCTAAGTGTAAAGCCACTCATCCACCTGAGCATCCTCATCTCTGCAACACTTAACTTAGAATTATGCTTCTCTTTTAATGGCCAACATTCGGCACCATAAAGCATTGTAGGTCTCACCACCATCTTATAGACTTTTTTCTTAAGTTTGAGGGGTACTTTTCTATCACACAATAAGCCCGATGCATTCCTCCACTTCAACCATCCAACTTGGATTCTGCTGATAATATCCCCATCTATTTCACCATCACTCTAAATAATAGATCCAAGATATCTAAAACGTGTACTCTTATTAATGACTTGATCGGCCAAATTCACAATCCCATCACTAGGTCTATTATTACTAAAATTACACTCCATATATTCCATTTTAGATCTACTCAAGCGAAAACCTTTAGACTCTAAGGTTGACCTCCACAATTCTAATTTACCTTTAACTCCCTCTCTAGTCTTATCAACAAGAAGAATATCATCAGCAAAAAGCATACACCAAGGTACATCCTCTTGCAAATGTCAAGTGAGAACATCCATGACTAAAGCAAAAAGATATGGGCTTAAGGCTGATCCTTGATGTAATCCAACCGAAAAAGGGAAATACTTGGTCAAACCACCTTGTGTTTGAACACAAGTAATAGCTCCTGCATACATATCTTTAATGATTTGAATATAAGCATTATTAACTCCTTTCTTTTCAAGAACTCTCCATAGCACTTCTCTTGGAACTTTATCATATGCTTTTTTTAAATCAATAAATATCATATGTAAACCCTCCTTATTCTCTCTATATTTCTCCATCAAACCTCTTAATAAATGTATGGCTTCCATAGTAGACCTACCCGGCATGAATCCAATTTGATTTTGAGAAACATTAGTATCACACCGCAACTTATGCTCCAAAACACGTTCCCATAGTTTTAAAGTATGACACATTAACTTAATTCCTCTATAATTCACACAATTTTGTGCATCACCTTTATTCTTAAAAATAGGGATTAACACACTCATTCTCTACTCATCTGGCATCTTTTTAGTCTTCAAAACAGTATTAAAAAGTTTAGTAAGCTAAGAAATTCCTTCATCTCGTAAGCATTTCCACACCTCTATTGGAATATCATCAAGTCCAACAGCTTTTCCACCCTTCATTTTCTTTAAAGCCTCTCTAACTTCGATTTTATTAATACACCGATAAAAATAGAAATCTTTATTTTCATTTAGGGTGCTAAGGTCACTATAGTCAAATTTTTTTTCACATTCTTCATTAAAAAAATTAGCAAAATATCTCATCCACCTTTATTGAATATCATCTTCTAAAAAAAGTATTTTTTGATCTTCATCCTTAATACACTTCACTTGAACTAAATCCTTACTACTCCTATCTCTTTGTTTGGCTAACTTATACATATATCTTTCTCTCTCCTTAGCATCTAATCTATTATATAAATCACTAAAAGCTAAACTCTTTGCATCGCATATTTCTTTCTTAGATTCCTTGCATGCCTCTTTATATAATTTTCAATTATCAAAATTTTTATAATTAAATCAATTTTTATAACAAATTTTTTTATTTTTAATCTTTTCTTGTATATTTGGATTCCACCACCAACTATTTTTACTATTATGAGCTTTTCCCTTTGAAACTCCAAGCATATCTTTTGCAATATTCTTAATATCACTAGCAACTTTTTTCCACATAACATTAGCATCATCATGCACAGATAAAATCTTAAGATCTAAAATCTTAGTCTCAAAAATATTTTTGTTAATATTCTTTAAATGCCCCCATCTAATCCTAGAAAATTGTTTTACTTTATTTTTTATTTTCTTCCCCATTATCTTCAAGTCTAAAACTAATAAACGATGTTGGGTACATAAATTTTCACTTGGAATAACTTTACAATTTTTGCAATCTAAACGATCTAATTTTCTTATAAGAAAATAATAAATCTGAGTTGTACTGTATCCATTTTTATAAGTTATGAGATACTCATTCCTTTTCTTAAATAAGGTATTAGCAATTAAAAAATTATAAGCTAAACAAAAATCTAATATGGTCTTACCACCTTCATTTGTCATTTCAAACCCATGGCCACCATGAATGCTTTTAAAATCATCTACCTCTCTACCAACATGTCCATTTAAATCTCCTCCAATAAAAACTCTTTCTTCAAAAAGTATCTTTTGTATTAATTCTTCTAAGTCATTCCAAAATTTTAATTTTGAATCCATATCTAAATCCACTTGAGGAGCATAAGCGTTTATAATGTTAACAATCTTAGCATCAACAATAATCTTTAAAGCTATAATTCTATCTCCAATTCTATTACTATTTATAACATTATCCTTCAAACTCTTATCTAAAATCACGCCTACACCATTTCTAGTATGACTTCTACCCGAATACCAAAGTTTAAATCTTAAACTATCAATCTCCTTAGCCTTCTCTCCAACCTATTTAGTTTCCTGAATGCACAGAATATTTATCTTCCTATGAATCATAATATCTATTAATTCCATTAATTTTCTTGTAAGGGAACCTATATTCCAAGTTTATATCCTAATTTTAATTTCATGAACTAGCTTCTTTGCCCACATCCGTCCTTGATGTGGGAACCCTTGCCTATTTAACACTGCACCCGGGCGGCGGTGCAGCGTTAAATTTTGAATACTCTAATAAATTTTGTCTTAACTAGTGTGATTTTAAAATTTATCATAAAAATGATCATATTTAAAACAATCTTAATCCTGAGTTATTAATAAACTCATATTTGTGACATTTTGTTTCTTAACTTATTTGGAAATGATTTAGAAGATATAAACTCAATACTTATATTTTAGAAACACAATAAAACAAATGGTTGAGAATGTTAATATACAGATATAGAATCTATTCCTTTCAATTTTGAAAGTTAGAAAATTAGTTCGCTTGAATAATTAACTCAGAACTTCAACAATTGAGCGCTCAAATTTTATGATAAGGTCACAAAGTTTATTGTTCATTAAAGAATTAATTAAAATTCAAGGCTAAAGATGTAAAAATTCAACATCCCTCTATCACCCCACCTCTTCTATATTGTTATGGATGGACTTCAATATTTTTTTATATCTCTATTATGAATCATTTATATGCTGGGATTCAAATTAATGATTATCACATTTCCCACTTTTTATGTGCTAATGATCTTTTAGTACTTGGCAAAACTAATAGTTAAAATAGGAATTCTCTCATTATTATTGTAGCGGGCTAGTAGTATTCATGGTGGTAGAATAAGATAGTTTTTTGTCTTGGCAATGCACGAACATCCAGCACATAAATAGATAGTTGGAGAGAGAGCAAACAAACACAAAAAAAATTTTATGTGAAAAACCCAAAAAGGGAAAAACCACGGGGCCTTACCTAGGTGAGAAGATTCGACTAGATTTGAGTGGGTTATAAGGGTTGACCTATCTTAGAGACGATGAAAATTATAATAGTTTGGAGATTTGGTCGAACTCCGTAAGGATACTCAGGAGTTTGTAATGATTGTGGTCAGATGACAGAGGTCGGAAGTTTAGTGGTAGCGGCCGGGGAGAAGGTCCAGCATCGTTTGTCAACTAAGTAGAGGTCCAGCGGCAATTTGGCAACGATTAGTAGCTAGGCAGATGTCTGGCAGTGGTCCAGAGGTGGTCGACGGTCGGGCAGAGGTCCAATAGTGATTGGTGATCGGTGGTCGGCGGTCTGACAGAGGTCCTACGGTGATCGACGACCCGACAATGGTTGGGTGGAGGAACAACAGGGGTGGCGGTCCGGCATTGGTCCGACGATGTCTTAGTTGGTTGAGACTTGATTTTTATAATCCAGACAATAGGAATCAAAATTTTTTTTCTCAATTGTATATAATCTTATCTTTTTAAATTTTGATGAATGGAAGATTATTGCATCTTCTATTATTTATTTGATTCATTTAACTAGACTAATCCCCATTATTTTTCTCCATTTCAAATTTTCTACATAAGAAGTTTTAGTGTCTTGTATAAAATTCTATCTAGATTTGATATTTATATAAATCTAAGATATTAAATTGTCTATCCCCAAAAAATTTCAAGTATGAAAAAAAAAACAAAGCTAGAATTTAATTTTTAAAATACTTCATTCTCAATGTATGACACTAGACAGTCATTGAGCCAGGTATCACCCATTTTGTTATGCAACTGATACTTAATTTTTATTGTAGAAAATGCTCTCTTGACTATAGTAGTAGCAACTGGTAAAGTCAGTGTCAAAACAATAAGTCTATAAATCAGGGGATACATAATATTTTTTTTTCTTTTATAATCTGTTTTATAATAGCGGCAATGCTAGTCAAAAAGGTAAACTCATTGCTTGTACGCATATCAATAATATAAGCAGATAGCTGATGCTCAAAAGACATAAGATCAATCATAGAGAAATCTGTTGGGTATAATTCTGCAATACAAATTAACTTTCTCTTATCATAAGCAGAGAATATATTACTTGGATTTAGACAAGTCACACAAAGAATCATTCTCATGATCTTAACAAAATAACTCCATTCATATCATAACTCTAGATTGATGGTCGAAGACTGGGTCAGCAGGAAGATTATTAATATCAATCTCGACACGTTCTTTCCTCTTCAAGAATTGTTCCATTTGTCAAAAGCCTAATAATTATCTATCGAATCAGAAAATTCTTCAAACATTTAATATGATCTTAGCAAAATAAAACACTAAAATTAGAAATCAAACACACTATTTCACAACATCAGTAACAGAACTAAAATTTTATCATATATTTCAATTATGATTATTGATAGGCAATTTCACATAAAACCTGAAAAACTAGAGCAATTCCAGTGCAAAAATCATGCATTCAGTTGTATTCTCATGATCTTATCTCACTTATTTTTTTAAAGTTGCTATGGATGAACCATTGAATGAATTTTACATAATTGGTGGTTTCAGATAATCCCAGAAAATAACAACTCAACAACTTTTGATTCCCATCTTACACAAATCAATTTTGTTTGTCTTCAACTACAATGCAGATCGAGAAGAGGAAAAGGGATTCAAATCTGAGCCATGCTCAATAGATACAAGGATAGAAGGAAACCACTCATTTGAAGTCCTCTATAGGAAAATAGGGGGCATAAAAAAAGAATCTGCTACATTAGCTATATCCAACATATCAAGAGTAGAAGAAAATTGATAAGAGGATGTTGGTGAAAATTGCAATATATGTGAAACAAATTTCCTAGTTATAGCACCATATGGTGATAAAAAAAGTTAACATTAGAAAAAAGCTGAAATCAACTGCAATTCCAGCATTAAAATCCAAGAATTTTCATAATTTCTGCATCAATTTGCTTGGATTTAGAAATTTTAGGATTTGAGGAAATCAACATTTGATATTCGTTAAGTAAATTTAGGTGTAAATGCTAAATTTCTTGTGCAATAATTCATGAATAATCACTAGAAGCTTTATCACGCTAATGCACCATATATCTTTGATATTTACTATCGGTAGTAGATGATGCCCTCATTAAGAATAGCTTTTGTAGGAATATGAGTAAATTTGTCATATTTGTATAAGAATTCACAAAGAGATAGAATGGTAGCATTCACTAGGTAAAGTTAAATCATATGCACTTATGACTAGACTACTACTATAACTTACCTTCAATACTAGAACCAACGAGAAAGTTGAAGGCTGTGACTGCGAAGATGAAGGCTGCGAGAATGACGACATCTTCAAACCAGCGAGAACGCCGAAGGGCCAAAGATTGCTACTGCGAAGATGAAGGCTGCGAGAACGGCGAGCTCTTCAACGCCGAAGGCTGCGACTGCAAAGATGCGATTTGCGAACACTGAAGGCTATGAACTGCGCAATGCAAAGCATTTTGGATGGGCAGGCACGCGTGGGATTGGTCACATTAGGGCAAAAATTATTTTTGAGGGCAGAATTCCAAAACTACCACACCTATATATTACATTTTTTTTTATGAGCAGGGATCTGCCAGTGTGTCAAGTAATAAGGCAATTGGAGAATTGTTTGAAGTGGCTCTTTGCTTTATCCTCAGTGGGGTGATCAGGATCAGTAGTATAGAACTATAATAATTGTGCTGCATCAATCACAATTGAGTTAAGCAAGAATCATAATTGCTCAGAGCTCATAAAATCATATAAGAAGGCAAGCTAGCAGAAAATTAATGAGAAGCCAACTTGAAAAACAGACCTTGCTTGCCATAGCAATGAAACCAAGCCCCAGTAAATAGCCTCAAAGAGCATTTATCATGAAAAGCAGGTGAAGTAGAAGCCCTGGCCAACTCAAAATCCAAGCACACAAAAATGAAGTTAACATCAAGATAACTAAAACAAGTGTTTAATGTAGGAATACTGACAACAACATTAAACGTCGTAAGAATCTAGTGAAATGTATACTTTCTGTATGCCTAAAACTCCTCTAAAGCAAAATCACCTCCATAGTATTCAAGTTGCCACATTTTAGTGAATTCGGCTTTAGGAGCTGACTAGATGAAGTCGCCCTAAAGATATTCAATCAAGGCTATTCCCACAAGGGTAAATATTGCTCATGGGAACTTGCCCAAGGATATTTGCCCAAAGCTCAAGACTACTTGCTCAAGTGTTGAAGATACTTGCCAGCATCTACCAGATTTTCATGAAGTCAGTAAGTGACTTCTCAAGGATTTGATTATACAATAAAAATATGCTGCTTTTTGTATTTTTTGGCTGCACACTTCGTGTGTATGCTTTTATGAAGAGTTTGTTAAACCTTTCTATGTATTTCTATATTTGCATGGATCAAATGTAGCCTTTTTTATAGCGTTGAACCTCAATCGGAGCCTATAAATAGCGGGTGAGAGGATGAGCCTTACACAAGATATCACTTAAACTTGTACATCTTGCAATCTAGTGAAATTCTAGAGCTTCTCTCTCTGAATTATTTTTTTCTTTCTAATCTTTTACTTATTTAGTTGTGCATTATTATTAGTAAGATTTTGGGGTCACTACAACAACAACAACAATAACAAGCCTTTGTCCCACTACGTGGGGTCGGCAACATGAATCCTTTTTCTCCATTGTGTCCGGTTCAAAGTCAAATTCTCGTTTAAATCTAATAGAGAAAGATCATTTCTAATATTTTCTAACCAACTCTTTTTAGGTCTACCTCTACCTTTCTTAACGTAAGTCAAATCTAATACCTCTACTTTCCTAACTGGGTCATCGGAAGGCCGCCGTTTTATGTGACCAAACCATCTAAGGCGACTCTCTCTAATCTTATCCTCCACTGGAGCTACTCCAACCTTTTCACGTATATGCTCATTTCGTATCCTGTCTCTAAGAGTAAATCCACTCATCCACCTAAGCATCCTCATCTCCGCAACACATAACTTAGTATTATGCTTCTCTTTTAATGGCCAACATTCTGCACCATAAAGCATTGCAGGTCTCACCACAATCTTATAGAATTTTCCCTTAAGTTTAAGGGGGACTTTTCTATCACACAACAAGCCCGATGCATTCCTCCACTTCAACCATCCAACTTGAATTCTGCTGATAACATCCCCATCTATTTCACCATCACTCTGAACAATAGATCCAAGATATCTAAAACGTGTACTCTTATTAATGACTTGATCGCCCAAAGTCACAATCCCCTCACTAGGTCTATTACTGCTAAAATTACACTCCATATATTCAGTTTTAGATCTACTCAAGAGAAAACCTTTAGACTCTAAGGTTGATCTCCAGACTTCAAGTTTACCTTCAACTCCCTCTTTAGTCTTGTCAACAAGAAGAATATCATCAGCAAAAAGCATACACCAGGGTACATCCTCTTGTAAATGTCTAGTGAGAACATCCATGACTAACGCGAAAAGATATGGGCTTAAAGCTGATCCTTGATGTAATCCAACCGAAATAGGGAAATACTTGGTCAAACCACCTTGTGTTTGAACACAAGTAGTAGCTCCTTCATACATATCTTTAATGATTTGAATATAAGCATTATTAACTCCTTTCTTTTCAAGAACTCTCCATAGCACTTCTCTTGGAACTTTATCATATGCTTTCTCTAAATCAATAAATATCATATGTAGATCCTCCTTATTCTCCCTATATTTCTCCATCAAACCTCTCAATAAATGTATGGCTTCCATAGTAGACCTACCAGGCATGAATCCAAATTGATTTTGAGAAACATTAGTATCACGCCGCAGCCTACGCTCCATAACTCGCTCCCATAGTTTTAAAGTGTGACACATTAACTTAATTCCTCTATAATTCGCACAATCTTGTGCATCACCTTTATTCTTATAAATAGGAATCAATACACTCATTCTCCACGCATCTGGCATCTTTTTAGTCTTCAAAATATTATTAAAAAGTTTAGTTAGCCAAGAAATTCCTTCATCTCCTAAGCATTTCCACATCTCTATTGGGATATCATCAGGTCCAACAGCTTTTCCACACTTCATTTTCTTTAAAGCCTCTCTAACTTCGGTTTTACTAATACGCCGATAAAAACAGAAATCTTTATTTTCATTTAGGATGCTAAGGTCACTAAAGTCAATTGTATTCCTACAATCTTCATTAAAAAGTTTATCAAAATATCTCATCCACCTTTGTTGAATATCATCTTCTAAGAAAAGTACTTTTTGATCTTCATCCTTAATACACTTCACTTGAATTAAATCCTTACTACTCCTATCTCTTTATTTGGCTAGCTTATACATATATCTTTCTCCCTCCTTAGTATCTAATCTATTATATAAATTATTAAAAGCTAAGATCTTTGCATCACATATTGCTTTCTTAGAATCCTTACATGCCTCTTTATATCTTTCCCAATTGTCAGAATTTTTACATCTAAACCAATTTTTATAACAAATCTTCTTATTTTTTATCTTTTCTTGCACAATTGGATTCAACCACCAGCTATTTTTACTATTAGGGGCTTTTCCCTTTGATACTCTAAACACATCTTTAGCAATATTTTTAATATCACTAGCCACTTTTTCCCACATAACATTAGCATCCTCATGCACAAATAAAATCTTAGAATCTAAAATCTTACTCTCAAAAATATTTTTATTACTATTCTTTAAATGCCCCCATCTAATCCTAGAAAATCGCTTTACTTTATTTTTTATTTTCTGTCCTTTCATCTTAAAGTCTAAAACTAATAAGCGATGTTGGGTACATAAACTTTCACTCGGAATAACTTTATAATTTTTGCAATCTAAACGATCTACTTTTCTTATAAGAAAATAATCAATCTGAGTTTTACTATAACCATTCTTATAAGTGATGAGATGCTCATCTCTTTTCTTAAATAAGGTATTAGCAATTAAAAAATCATAAGCTAAAGAAAAATCTAGTATGGTCTTACCACATTCATTAGTCATTCCAAACCCATATCCACCATGAATGCTTTTAAAATCATTTACCTCTCTACCAACATGTCCATTTAAATCTTCTCCAATAAAAATTTTTTCTTCGAGAGGTATCTTTTGAATTAATTCTTCTAAATCTTCCCAAGATTTTGGGTTCACTAATAGATTTAAATCCAACACGTCCATTGGACAATGATCATGTTTCCTCTATCTAATAATTGCATGAACCATCATTAGATAAATGGCAAACTGGGTAGAATTTCTCTTGTTGCAAATCATATCATTACTTTCACATTAAAAATAGACTATCAAGGTATCATGATTAAAATTACTGTTGAAGGAAATATATAGATATTAATATTACACCCATTTTAAAGAATATCTAAGAGCTTCAGATCCATCCTGATCATTTTTTAAATAGGATATCTTGATACTGGAGTAAAGGAAGAATTTTCCTTCTCGTTTTCTTCAGATTCCATGCCATAATCAGACAGAGTAAAATAGGAAGAGAATCAAAAGGAACTAATAAAATATTGAGGAGCAACTCAGAGCTTTTTCATCAAATCAAGTGCAGTGATAATGATGTTTCGGTACACAAATAGCATAAGAACAAGAAACTAGAAGTTCTAAGATTAGCATGCAACCACAATGAAGGAAAACAAAAATAATAAACATCATATAGTCAGCATCCTAAAGAAATGTTAGCGTCAAAGCTGGGTAGCTTGAAGTTGCAGTCATGGGGAGGAAACTCGATTCCTGATCCTACTCGATCGCCTTACTGGAGTTATAACTTTCTCCTGTTTGTTGCTCTGAAACAAGATTAAAAGAACTTAAGATCATTAATATCTTTAGCTTCGAGTTTCTAACCATTAGGAAATTTACATAATCAAGCAACGTACCTTTCTATAGCATCTCTCAAAAGAAGTGAAACTTCCATAAGAGATGGAAGAAGATACTCCAGAATCTCTTCTCTGCATAATTTCATGGTTAGGAGTCACATCATGACTTTCTATATTGCTTCTCTGCTTGCTAAAAAACAAGCTATTGTTCAAACTGTAACTCGTTTCTGTAGGACCAGAATCACACACCATCTCTGCAAGGTCCCCTCGGTTACAATAATAATCTCCATAAGCATGTCGGCAGCTCTTTGTTCCACCAGAAACTGATCTCGTTTTCTTCTTTGGGGGTTTGTCATCAGAAGTAGTCTTCTTTTGCTTTTTAATGACAGAGATCAATTTGGTAGCAAGTGCCACAGAAGCAAACATTCCTAATACTACAAGCATCAACAACTTAGTGTCGGAAAAAACAAGAGCAGCATCATGAAAGTCCTTTTCGTTTGTTTTTTGAGTCTCATCTACAGGATAAGCAGAGGAGTTGATGTCCTCTTTGTTAAACGAGAGAATCAAATCATTTCCCAACTCTTTTAGAACTTTTTCTTCAAGCCTCTCTGCTATGCCAACCTCATCAGATATGGCAATCTCAATCTTTTCAAGTTGATCGCTTTTGTTCATGGTTCCAAATTGAACTGCGGGATCAAAAAAGGAATTATGTCGTTGAAATTTGGGATTATTGCCCTCTTCCATCTTCCACTCCACCAACTCCGTGCTATCTCCATTTACAGCTTCAGCCAACTCAACTTTAAGCGTCTCAGCAACATCTTCTTCATCACACGGTAAAGCCTCACCATCAGTCTTAGGAATTTCAAACTCCATTTCCATGTTATCCACAACATCGTTTTGTCTATTAATTATATTCTCCTTCTGAGCAAGTTCCAATTCAGAACTGCTGCAAAAATCCAAACCGGTTCCCTGAACCAATGATGATGCGAGAGTCGTGTTAAAGGAATGAGACATGTCTAGTTCTTCTTTTGAGAAAAAACTAGAAGACATGAGAATTTCAATAGAATTTATTGACCATTGTCTCATCCGTGTAGCCAATCCTTGAAGATTCCAACGGGCAGCATCTAGATAATCATAGAGATGGATATGCTGAAGGACTCTTAAAGGCATGGTGAGAGGGACAGCTAAAGACTGATCTTTCATATTGAAAGGATAAAGGATAGGGGAATCGGTAAAAGAAACAGAAAACAACAAAACACTCAAGACTAATGCAAGTGGTATTATTAGTTTAGACCTTCCGAACGACCATGTTTTTGGCTTGTAAGGTTCAGGTATAGACCTAGATTCAGAAACATGATTTTCATCAGGAACTTGAACTTGTTGTGTCATCATCAAATTGTCAAACTCAGGTTCCTTTATAGGTGAAGACTGCGCAGTGTATCCACTACTATCGTCAGAACTCTCATTGTCAGAGAAGCTATCTTCTAGCCGCCTGCCCTCCCCCAGATGAAGCAAATCTTCCATGAAATCTTGATGTTGTTCAATCCTAGTGTTTGGCTTGTAGTGAAGGAAGCGGGGCCTTGGTGAAAGGTAATTTTTCATTGGATCATAAGGAGGAAGAGATTGATCATGATCCAAATCAACAGCATCAAGAGAACGAGTGCCTTCTGATTGGTGATGGTTCTTGGAATTATTAAAATCCAATTTTCTTGTACTACTTCGACTCGATATTTCCTCAGAATCAAAGCCAATTTCAGGTTTTTCCCTAATCTTCTTCCCTTCCACTCCTTCGGATGAAACAATGTTGTTCTTCATATTGTCCCGAACCACCTAAATGTAAAAGAGAAATTTCAGATTCCATCCAAAAAATTCCCCCATCTTTAAAAGAGAATAGAGCAATAGAAACACGCTACCTGGTTTCTCTCTTCAAGAATCTTCTTGTTTGGCGATGCTGCAGTGATCTTAGAAGATGCAGAGATCGTTGGAGCCATAAAACTCTTCATACGCTTAGAAGGATTAACGGCTGGTGACCTCGTTTTTGCCGGGTTGGAGTAGCCGGTATCTCTCTGATTCTCCTTCTGCTCAAAGGAAGAACGTAGAGATGGTCGTGCGCTTGTGGGTTTGGAGCTTGAGTTCCTTTGAGGAATTTCTACAAGACGTTCAAAACATCAAAGAAACGATAGATAAGAGGGGAAGGAGTTTATAAAACCCTAACGAAACCCATCTAAGGAAAGAACTCCGGTTACCTGAGCCGCTGCAGGACTTGGAGAGATCGAAGTTGCCGCTTTTGCGAAGGGTATTAAGCTTAGGGTTTGAGGGTCTGGATGAATTGGAGGAAGGAGATCTTGCGGCCACCATGCTTTACTGAATCGTTGAGTGTTTGGGGAATTAGCGAAAGAATGCGAAGAGTATATGGAAATTTTAAGCTTTTAGGAAATGGAGAAGGATATCTCAGCAATAAAAGAAACCGGGATTTTTTGTGATTTTGAAAAATAACGGCTACTTCTCTTTCCCTTTCAATTTGTTATGCTTTAGCTTTCGAAGAATTGGCCGTTAGAGGGGGGGATAAGCAGACGAGGGCAGGTGAATTCGTTATGGCTGATCATTTGAATTTGGATTTGTTGAAAAATATTCAAACAATTAAGAACCGGATTTGATCAATTAAGAGGCTTAAATGCATACATATAGATCATTATATGAAGAATCTGTTAATTGATAGTATATCCTCCCACAAAAATAGAAGATGGACCAGTAAATTTTGTAGTAATTATATTTAATGGACATTTTCCCTCATATTTTAGTGGTAAGTCACAATTATCCAATCTATTTAATTTATATTTATATTCGAACAATCAATATAGTCAACAACATCAAAATAGGATTTTAGAAATCTTCTAGCAATCTGTTTGGGACTAACAATGTTTTGTAAAGGCGGTTGTGAAGTTGCTGTGGAAAAAATAACTTTTTTTAAAGTTGTTGTAGATATTATAAATATAATTTTTTTTTAAATATCGGACATCAACTTTCTTAAAGCCACAATACATTAACAACTCTGGTTGTAAAATATAGTTTCCCCCACAAAAATTCCTTTTAAGCTATGAGAAATTATTAGTCAAACAATACTATAATCGTGATTTGAAAAATACAACAGCGAAAAAGCTGTCACAAATGTACCCTAAGTCTCTCTCAATTTTTTATTTTTTAATGAAAGAACAATAAATTTCAAGGAAAAAACTATTCATAATATTTTGATCAAATTTTAATTATGATGAATTTCAACATTATGATATTCATTTTCAGATTAGTCCAACATAAATTTTAATTGATTAATCATATATTGTATTCATATAAAAATAAATTATTTTGAGACTTATCATAACTCAATCTTACTCTGATCTAAAATCTGTCATTCTCAGGAGCCTCAGCTCTGATCTGATACCAATTGACGTAGGGAATCATTGAAGAAGATGAAGTCAACAGCTCATAGAGAGGAAAGAACAGTAAAAACTATAATTCCAAACATATGAAGTCGACAACATATAGATAATAACTGATGTATACAGTTAACAGCTCATTTTTCGATATTCTGGACTCAATTTTGAAACTTTAGAGTCCAACAGAGCCTCTACAGTTAGTTTCAAGCCATTTTATAAGTTTTGGAGCGAAATTTTTTAGCATCTTTTACTCTGATCACCACGCCAACTTCATGAAATGTTAAAATTATAATCATAGATATTTTACTTGGTTCATGACCTCGAGGGGAGGTCCACTGTTGACCACTGGATGTGAAGCCAAAACCCAGCCCAAAATCTGTTGAATCCCGCAAATCCCGCGTACCTACTACTGTTCAGCGCCGACGCCGCAAGACTCGCGTCCCTTCCTGGAAAAGCTGCCCAGATCCCGTGCCAACTCGACGCTTTTCTCATCGTTAAATACCGAAGGAATGGAGCCTTCAGACACCGACCAAATTCCTCTCACGTTCCTTCCTCCCTCTCGTGACCAACCCGATCTCCCTGCTTCTCTCGCTCTCCGATCTCCTTCGCCAGACCGAACCTCAGCAGCCGAAGTAGAAGCAACCCCCATCCCACGATCTTCTCCCTGTCGTCGCCGACCTCCCAGCCCGACGCCCTCCTCCACTTCCTTCGATCCAGGGCCAAATCTTCAGCCCCATCGAGCCCTTGCCTGTACCGACGTCTCACGCAAGCAGAGAGAGAGAGAGAGAGAGAGAGAGAGAGAGAGAGAGAGAGAGAGAGAGAGAGAGAGAGAGAGAGAGAGAGAGAGAGAGAGAGAGAGAGAGAGAGAGAGAGAGAGAGGAAGGAGAGTTCCATACCTCTGATCTCCACTAGAGCCATCCGACCTCTGCAGCAGGCGGAACCGACCCCAGCTCCACTGCCTGTCCTGATTCCTCTAATCCTAACCTAAACCGATCTCTTCCAATAGCTTTAACACTCCACAAGCTTAAATCATCTAACCCAAGCCAAATCTCCCTCTTCCGATTCCTCCAAGCCTACAACCCTAGCCCGATATTCCCTACTTTGATCCAAGCCAACCGAACCTAGGTATACATTCCTTTTTTATTTATTTTGCTTTATTAACTACTAACTACTATTAGTTAATTATTATTATTATTAGTTGATTATTGATGTAGCTGTCATTTACCACGGTGATAATTAGTTATCATTATTTTAGATATTGATATTAGTATTAATATTAAGATTAATATTAAGATGATTATTTCTATAATCATTATTAATATTAATCACAATATTAATATTAACATAATCATTAATAATAATAATAATATAATAATAATAATAATAATTATTATTATTATTATTATTGCAAAAAGGGGGGAAGAGATTTTAAAAAAAAAAGAGAAGAAAAAAAAAAGACAAAAAAAAAAAAAGAAGAAAGAGAAAATGCAAAGAGACCCTTGTCTCTCGCCTCGATCCATATGCCAACCCCGCCGGCCCGCTTGCAAAGGTATGATCCCTAAACTCAGATTCCTGTCATCGTTGTTGGCGGCGAGTTAGCAAACCCCCTACGCGCTCACGTAGCGTAGTAGGAAGGGAAGCTAACGCGACGCCTACGACGAGGCGGGCAATCACCTTAAACCCTGCTCTCGACGCCTGCGACGAGCCGGCAAACCCCTTACGCGCTCACGTAGCGTAGTAGGGCGGGAAACCGGTGTGACGCTCGCGACGAGGTGGGTAATCCCCGGACCGCTCATGTAGCATGAGGGGGAACAAAAACTAAGTACCCACATGTGGGGAAATCCTGCTTTCTTTGCAACAGGTGCCCAAGACCCCTAAACGCTCATGTAGCGGGCGGGGATTGAAGAAATTTTGCTGCCGTGGTGTCTACGGACATCTACCTGAAGCGCGCACGTCGCGTGGAGGGGAAGGCAGCCTCTTGGTTTTTCCCCTAAACGGGGGAGACGCCGGGAGGCTGCCGAATTTTTCAGTGGACTGTGAACCTAACTTGAACAAAATTTGGACATACAAGGACTATATTTGAACATCAAGTGGACTTAATTCAAGACTCAAATAATCAACATTAATTGAACTTGAACCTCCACATTTAATAACAAGTGACTTGAACTTCATTCGAACTTGTGAAGACTTGAACAAAACATTAGACATTTGGAACTCAAGTCAAAACCTGAACCAAAGGAGACTTGGACTCGAAACAAGTGACAACGAATTGGATTCAAACTGAACTCAAAAGGGAACAAATGTGGACAACAAGGACTTGTGCTTTGAACTCAAATGAGCAAGTTGAGGACCAAAGGTTGAGCTCAATGTGACTACAGGGGACTACACTTGAAAGCTTTTAAACAAGCATGGACATACTTTTAACTCAAAAAGAATTGAATAAGGGACCTAACTAAAGTGCAAAAGAACTTGATCTTGCACATTTAGTGACAAAGGAACCAAACTTGAAATAATTGCAAGGACTTGAATGAATATTAAACTTATAATTCATTAAGTAATGAATAATCAAATACAAGTGGACAAACATGAGGCTTCTGCTAGATAAGGAGCTTCAAATGCAATTTACAAGTTACTAGCACCAAATGCTAGTGTTATTGCTCATAAGCTTCAAATGAATTGTATTGCATACAGAGAATTGTTTAAATGTGGCAATGAAAGGCATGCAACCCTTACAAGCAATGATGGAGGATTGGAATCACACATGATAACATTACTCATTGCCAATGCTAGAAGTACTACAAAGGATATAATTCTCCTATAGTCAATATTAACTTGCAAGCAAATGCAATGGGTCACCATAAGCAATAAAGAGTGGTGTAGGATGAATTTGATTGCCCCCCCCCCCCCCCCCCCCCTTGCATGCATAGCTACACATGTAGTAAGTAGTGTATAGATAGACACGATAAATCTACAACATATACAAATTCTTACAAGTTACTGTAGGGGGATTCATGGAAATAAATTTTCAAAGCACGGCGATGATGAACAATGAAACTAAGGCATCTTGGAGCATTTAGTCAAATCGATAATGAACATGACTTATTGACAAACTATATCAGCATGCACATGCCAATAAGTAATAGTTGTTCATAACAGCACTCTCAATGAAGAAACTTGCAAACACTACTTATTTACGAATAGTGGTGAATTATGGACAACACAATCAGTTTTTCTTGCTGACATGGTGCTCTCAATGAATAACACAACTTGCTTGCAAAAAGAGAGATGAACAAAAGTTTCTACCTATAAGCTATGGCCTGAAATCTCCAACGTATGTCAAAGAGCAGTCATGATAATTGGGATGCAAGCACTATTAAGCGACGTTCCCTCAAGCAATAACAATCAAATGTCAAACAAATACAAGGAATATTGGCAAGTCATAGCGATCAATATGCAACATGAGATGTTCACAAGTAGAAGTAGACAACGTATAACAAATGCAAATGTCTATGACATGTGTAGAAGACCCGCAGTGTACACAAAATCTCATTTGTGAGCAAAACGTCAAATGACTACAGCAAATATAAATGCCTACGAGTCGTTGAAGGAGGCCTGTTATACATTCAACCTACTGATCTGCACGCAATCAAGGATAAAGATCTGCAATACATATAAGTTCCCTACAAATACAGATGTACGCACTGCATGTCATCTGTGGGTAGATACAAAATAACTTCAGTAAATACAGTATCCTGTAGTCAATTTCAGCCCGCGAATGAATACATCTACCTGCAACAACGGTGGATGTATTGTAGGGATCAGAACCATAGTGAAATGCATAAAGACTTGCAATGAATGCAAATATTTGCCAACAAAAGCAGGAGATTCGTTAGTGCACTACAACCTACCTGCGTAAATCATGTAAGTAGTGCACGACAGTCTGCCTATACAAAGCAGCAAATAACTCCAGTCCACGAGCTGCTGTAAGACGCCACCGGATCCGTAACTTTCATGCAAGCAGACAGAAGGCGTGTACAAATATTCCAAGAATACCCCTGCACGTGTGCACTTTAATTTGTATACACATAGGTACACTAAAAGGGGAAAATATAATCATAACCCGCATGGGCCCCGGCGAGCGTGTTATTGGTACACACGTGACGCCTAGGGATGCTGCGCGGGTCAATAAATTTGAACCCGATCCTCCTAAAGCAAGTAAACAGGAGTTGACAAGGTTCAATAAATAATTATAAAATGCCCCCCAAACACCTGCATGGGCCCCGACGAGCGTGTTATTGGTTCACATGTGATGTCCAGGGAAGCTGCGCGGGTTGACAAATCTGAACCTGATCCTCCTAAGTAGGTGAATAGGAGTCGACAAGGTTCAGTAAATAATTATAAAATGCCCCCAAACACCCGCATGGGCCCCGACGAGCATGTTATTGGTACACACGTGACGTCTAGGGATGCTACGCGGGTCAATAAGTGAATTCAAGTTCGAGCCCGATCCTCCTATATGGGTAGATAGGAGTTGACACGGCTCGAACCATTAAATAAATATGCGGTCGTGAGATCGACCGGGATATTTATTTTATACGTTCATATTAGACCTTCAAGGCCTATAATCAAAAGAATTCACTAACAAATGCATAAAACCTACGAAACCCGATCCTCTGTTAGTAGGTAGACAGAGTCGACAAGGTTCAAATCAATAAAATATAAATGACCCCATACACCCCGATGATGGCCGTGTTGAATACAAGCCTCAACCGGAGGGGTCCACACAGATCATTTCAAAATACTATCTCAAATTTCACAAAGTCCAAAACTCCACAAAACTCCCAAAATCCCAAATTCCCTACAAAATCTAATCTTCTGAAAAATCCCAAAATCTAAAAATCTTTTCAACTCCAGATATTTAAAAATTGAAATCCAACTATCAAACCACTTAAAGCAAAATTCATCCATCCTCCGCAACAGTTTGCCGAGGTGGACAAATCAAAATATACTTCAGCTCACATAGAGCTAGTGCCTAGTCGAAAATATCAATAGGATCCATTCTCAAACAATCTCCTGCCAGCAAGGACGTGGTACGAGCCCTCTAACCAGCAGTTTCACCGCCAAATGGCACTGCAGGATAAACAGTTATGACTCGGGGCCCTCTGAACCAGGTGGTCGCCGTTAAATGGCACCATTATATTATGGTTATGGCCAGAGCCCGTATGCTCCCCAATGGCATCAAATCCTTGAGATATGAATTAATAGGATATGATCGATAGGGTACAAAGCCCTCTGTTAGCTAAGGTGGATTCAAGTTTGTCCCCTTAGACAAATATCCACCCCAGGTCTACAAGGTACCCTTGGACGAAGCAACCCATGGCTGCCGACAAGGATCCTTCTGTCAGGTTGGGTCGACTACCTCCTCTGACTAAGTAGACCAAGGACCACGATGGCCCGGGACGACGGAACCATGGGATCTTGATCGGGTCTATCATCCATTCCCCCACCATCCGCTTTAAGTCTGAGATGGTGAAATTTCTATTTTAAATATCAAACTCCCCAACTTTCCATACTCATGCTGCTACTATATGCCAGATGCACGTATCTATACGTATCTGATTGATGACTAGCCTTAGTCGAAAGTTCTCTCTCGTTATCGGGAGGGGTAATTAACTATAGGGGCTTGCGCCTATAGGAAACCAGAACTCAGATCATAAAGTCCTCACTAAATGAGGGCGAAATCTCTGGGTAGTGTCTTATCTACTATCTCATCTGCCTTCCAAAATTTACCTCGGAACCTAATTCGTTAAAACTCCCCCCTCAGAAAAGCAAAAAAGCGGGCGGAGGCTGGGGCCGAATTTTCGGAGCCCACAGATTTCTGGCGACTCCGCTGGGGATTGGTTTCTCTTTTCATCTTTGGCTAGTCACCTCAGTGCTATAGTAGCAGCTATTCTCAACCTAGATTCAAAATTCTGAATCTTTCAAAGATCATTTAAAGAATTAAAATTTTTGAATATTCTAAGAATGATAATTCAAACAAATTTATCGAGATAACAAATTTAGCAGTATTTTAAATTTGTATTATTTGAATTTGCTCGCTAATGTTATCTATTTTTATTTTCTATTATGTGCAAGTCTCTACATTTTTGAAAGTGTGGGGTGATGTATCAAATTTTGATCACTAACCCTTACCTTTCATTTATGCAGATGAATCTACAGAACACACCAATGACTGTCCAGCTGGGACAAGGAGCCAGGATCCAACTGGCAAATGCCATTATTGAAACTGGAAATACTGGAGCTACTATCTAGTTTGGCAGTATCGACTTTCCAGCTATTACCGCAAGAGCTGCTGGTATCCCTCCATGCGGCATTGAATCTGAAGGGCATGCTAGGAGGCCCCACTCCACTGAAATTGCTAGCCGTCGTGTGCGTCTGTCAGCGCCACGACCTGCTGTCAAAGACCCTCAAAGGAGAATTTCAGTGTTTGAACGACTTTCTCAATCTGAGGTCCCAACCACCAGAAGGATAGTGGCTGATGGGAAAATCTCAGTGGTACCTACCAGGACCACTACGCTGCCAATAGGATCATCTGTACCTGGGAGGAACAATACTGAAGCTTCTTCATCTGGAGGAAGGCCCACCAGGAGGCAGAGAAGGAAGATGAATGCTGAACTCTGAGCTCAGCAGCTATTAGTGCCTGTGCATCCCTCGAACCTGCCTGCTCCAGAGCATATATCCAACGTTCCTACCCGGAACAAGTTTACTGACCTGAGGTGGGTAAAGAGAAACAGCTTAACTGGAGAGCTGAAAAAGTCGTTCTGGGACCGACAGCCTGAAGTCCCACCTCCTCAAAAGAAGAAGGAGCCTGAAACTCTCTCAGCTCGAGTCTACAGAGTCCTGAAGACCGTGAAGGAGAGAGGACTGAAAAAGAGAATGTACCAGCGGCCACTTATGGTCGAAGCAAGAAGAACTCCACCAAGAGAGCGTCTGTCTCTTGCTGTGGAGAGAAAGGAAAGAAAATACACCCCGCACGATGAACATCGGGGCGTGACACCTGAACCTCGAGTTCAGGGATCCGCCGCCGAAAGGTCCCGGCGGAAAGGAAAAGAAATCTGGAGGCCAAAGCCTCGCAGAGAAGAAGACAATAGAAGAAAAAGAACTGACTTGGGTGTGACATCCGGTACAGCTTCCCGGAGATCCGCCCCCGCTAGTAAACAATATCAAAAATGGGTCCAAAAGAAGACCCATGATGATGTCAATTCCGATGGTAGACACCTTGGAGAGTCTTCCAGGGGATCCCGTCGTTCTATGACCCCTCCCAATAATGAATCTAACTTCGACCGTAGCCCACGGGTTGAAGAGATCTTCCTGCCTAACCAAGAACCGGAGATCCAGTGGCGCCGCCGCTCGGAGATCCGACTATTAGAAGAAGAAGAGGAAGAAGATATGGGAGAAGAAAATATTGAAGAATACATGGAAAAAAATCTGGAAGAAAATCTAGAAGAAAATATGAAAGAATACATTGAAGAAAATTTAGAAGATATAAACAACACCTTAGACATGGAAGTGGTCTACTTGGTGAGGCATATCAACGTCGATGATGAAGCCTACTATGACGATGATGAAGATGACGATCGTTGGCAACCGCTGCCTAGACAAGTATATCGGCGCCGCCATGAAGCTGGGTCCACCACTGGCGGAGGTGGTCATTCCCAAGGAGAAGATGAAGTTGAGGAGGTAGAAGGGAATCCCCCTGATGCCGAAAATATCACACTCGCTGATATGCGGCGACAGATGAGACGGCAAATGAGAGCCAAAGACAGAGAAATCTCTCAATTGAATGAAAAGATGACAGAGATGATGACTCAAATGACAATGATGATGCAGATGATGCAAAGAAATGCTGCAGTTAGTTCTATGCCCAATCCTCCCCCCGATCCTCCAAACTTTCAAGCACCACAAGTATCAGGAGTGCGTAGGACTCCTGAAGGTGGTAATGAAGTTAATAACATCACTCGCCAACCCACTCCACAGAATATAGCAAGTACCTCTGAGCCTGTGACTACTGCGCAGCTCGAAGGGATTATCACCGAAAGGATCAAGGCTATTATAGCTATCGATCAGGCAGAGAAATTGGTGGGTAAAGGTCGTCCATATCCTGCTGAGTATGATCAGGTGCCATACCCAAAGGGATATTCCGTGCCAAAGTTTAACACTTTTGATGAAAATAAAAATCCAAGACAACACCTAGCATAATTCAAAGCCACCTGCGGGAACACTGGAGGAAAATATACTCTACTCTTCCGACAATTCGTTAGCAGTTTGACGGCAGCTGCTTTTGAATGGTATGCTGAACTACCAAATGACTCTGTAAAGATATTTGCGGAGTTAGAGAATATGTTTGTGAAGAGGTTCGCCAGTGCGACCGAGAAAATAACGATCGCTGACCTTGCTCTGAATAAGAGAAAGAAGGAAGAATCAGTGACCAAATACATCACTCGCTGGCGCAATCTAAGCATGAAATGTGAGCAGCAGCTCGAAGAAGAGCATGCCGTACAGTTGTTAATGGGAAACATTGATGATAAAATACAACCATTCCTGTGCATGGCTACAATCACCACATTTCAGGATCTATTGGATAGAGTAGCCAAGTTCGAGAAATTGAACTTGTCAAAATCAGAGAATTATTCTGATAAGCCTAAGAAAACTAAAGCCTCAGGTGCTAGAAGAGGTGAGGCTGACTCCATATTTTTCTCCAGAGCTGATAAGGAGAAACAGATGACGTACAACGTAGACAAAGGCAAGCAGCCGATGCAATATCAAGAAAAGCCTAAGCAAGTTTACAATCCTAACCCCCAGCCGAAGCTGATACTCGGGGGTAATGACAAACCACGAACCTATCAGGGCGGTGGAGAACGCCCAAGGCAAACAACGGGAACTGGTGATCGAACGTTCCCCTCCCTCAAAGACAAAATGAATAAGGAGTATTCATTCAAGAGGGAAAGTGTCGCCAAGTTATTTCGACAGGCGTTGAAAGCTGGTTTAGAACTGCCAGAGTGCAAGAGACCCGAGGAGTCAAAACATAGTGGCGACCCAAACTACTGCCCGTATCATCGAGTGATGAGTCACCCAATTGAAGATTGTTATGTCTTCAAAGATTGGCTTGAAAGAAAATATCGAAGGGGAGAGCTCACATTATCCGACAATGTGCTGACTCATCCCAGAAAAGAATCAACTCGGGTAGTTACGACTTCCTCCGTACCCCCGGTTGTAGAAAGAAAAAATAAAAAGAAGCCAGCTCAAGAAGAGCAGTGGGAGACTGCGGTCTCCAAGAAGACTGTGAAAATGCTGAAACAGCTTGAAGGAGTTCCGGGTCTAAAATGGAAATCTCCTACGGAGCCAGTATTAAATCTGAAGGCACTGCCTGTGGCACAGGCATCTACTTCTAAACAGTTTCCCAACCAGGCCGGTCCTTCAAAATTTGGAAAGGCAAAGTCCAAAAAGAAGACAAAGTTAAAGAAGCCCAAGGAGAAAAAGACTACAACTCAAAGGGTCATTGACAGTTTGGATGAATATTATCAGACTGCGAGGCACCCTATCAAGCTTGCTGATTTCATGTCAGAGCTTAAAATAGAGGAAGCTGAAGAAAGCAATGAAGACCCTCTTCTTGTAGAAATTTGTCGGGTCATTTCAGTAACACCAATAACTACGACAAAAGAAAAATATGTCAGAGAGATGATCGTTGAAACCTGTCTGGCAACATCGTCAATGGACTACAGCTCAGAGGAGGATCTGTATTTTTCAAAGACAGATGAATCTGATCCCGATATAGCGTCGCAGATAGGACATGTAAATCTGGGAAGTGACTCTGGATCAACGAATGAATCTCTAGACACAATAATGGCTGACTCTGAAGAAGAAATTCCATTAAATGAGTCTGAGCCAGAAGAGATCGCTCAAGTGCAGTTGAGAAGTGGCAAGATACTGCCATCTCCGCCAAAGAAGCAGACCTCTAATAAAGATAAGGGAAAAGAGATAGTTGTCAATGAAGACATTGTCTCCGAGGATCCTAAGAAGAAACATACTCCAGTTAAGGGAATAGATTATAATATCTTATCCCATCTGAGGAAGATTCCTGCCCAGCTCAGCATATACGACGCTCTGGTAATGTCTAAGGATCTTCGGGAGACTTTGATTCAGGCTCTCAAGGACCCCGAAAGGTACGAGGCGTATTTTACTGAACGCAACCTGACTGAGGTCCTGCAAGCTCGTAACGAGCCGTTCATCACTTTCACCGAGGACGACATGATGCTCGGGACTGCAGACCACAATCGACCTCTGTATGTTACTGCAGAGAGTGATGATTTGGTAATCAGTCGAATTTTGATCGACCCTGGGTCCTCCATCAACATTATGAGCTTAAAAGCACTAAGGTCTTTGTGCCTCAACGTGGAACACCTTGGGCCAGATAAGCTTATGGTACATGGTTTTAATGAGAAGGGGCAGAAAACCCTTGGATCGTTTATGCTCCCTCTTGTCTTTGGAGAATTCCATATAGAAGCTAAATTTCATGTAATTGATGCGGACACTTCATTCAAGGCGCTCCTGGGCCGCCCCTGGCTGCATGAATATGGCGTTGTCCCGTCAACATTACACCAGTGCATGAAGTATCTCAGGGATGGAGAGGAGTTCAGGATTTCTGGTGATATCCAACCCTTTACAGTCCATGAAGCAACAGTCTATGAAGATGCGCAGTACTTTATGCCGAAGAAGCAAAAGTTATCAAGCTCTTTAAAGGCTCAAGCATCTAACCCAAAGAGTGCAAAGCAACCTGAACAGAAAGGCAAGAGGAAGCAGGTGGGGAGAAAGAAGACATCGCCGACTCTTCCCAAAGAAGCTGCCACTTCTAAAGAAAGAAAATGTGTACCTCACCTTGGGAGCGACACAGATGAAGAGGATGTCACCTCTACAAAATCCCAGAGGATATGTCATTCGATGGACGAATGGAGTAGGGAGGTCACATATTCAAATGATGATTATGACTATGACTCTATCTACATGAACACGGTGCAAGAGGTATTCTCTAAAAGGATAGATAGCATGTCAATCTCAGACAGCGTGCTCGTAGTCACTCGCGTTCCCCTACAGTATTTCAAAGAAATAATTACATGAGATGTGCATAAAGTTGAAGAATTTGTGACCATTTATCTGCCTCCGATCAGAAAGGGGATTGAGTCAGGGAATATATTCTATTCCGTAGGAAAGGATGAAGAAGTGAATCGTGATTGGGACCATGTATTCATCGATTCTGAAGAATTACTACCTACGAGACTACCTAGGTTTAATACCAAAGGCATTCAAAGAATGTTGCGAAAGTGGATCAATGTTCCCACCCCCAAGCGACAACTTCGTATGTGCCTAAGTCTCTGGTATGGA
This sequence comes from Dendrobium chrysotoxum, assembly GCA_019925795.1. Lineage (NCBI taxonomy): Eukaryota > Viridiplantae > Streptophyta > Magnoliopsida > Asparagales > Orchidaceae > Dendrobium > Dendrobium chrysotoxum. The sequence continues at coordinate 26,000,586 of CM034311.1, forward strand.
AGGAATCCACGTCCAATTTGGCGGAAGGAGATGAATGCATATAAAGGTATTGGATTCGTCAGGCGAAAATGTATCCGGAAGGAGACTTGCCGAGCCATCACTTGCAGGGAAGTTGAACCCAATGACGAGTCTGATGAAGAGGTCTATGAAGTTGATGATTACGATGATCAGCCTCTAGAGGCCAAGCCTGCACCAGAAGAGCTTGAAGATGGTGGACAGGCAACCACTATGGACGAACTAAAAGAAGTCAACTTGGGAACCGAGGATGACCCTCGCCCAACCTTTATTAGTTCCCTTCTGCCAGAAGATCAAGTGGAAGAGATAAAAGAACTCCTCTGTGAATTCAGGGATTGCTTTGCCTGGACATATGCTGAAATGCCTGGCTTATCCCCTGAGGTAGCAGTTCATAGGTTGGCAATCAAACCGGATGTCACACCCGTCAAACAAGCTCCAAGGAGAATGAGATTGGAGATTGAATAACAAGTGATTGCTGAAACCAAAAAGCTCATAGAAGCGGGCTTCATCCGTGAAGAGAAATACGCTGACTGGATCGCCAATATTGTCCCGGTGAAGAAGAAGAATGGACAGATTCGTATCTGTATCGACTTTCGGGACCTCAACAAGGCGTGTCCAAAAGATGACTTTCCACTTCCTGTATCCGAACTCCTGGTAGACAACACGTCAAACTATGACATGTTCTCGTTTATGGATGGATCGTCAGGATACAACCAGATTAAGATGGCTCCTGAGGATGAAAGACATACGTCATTCAGAATATCCATCGGCATTTTCTGCTATACGGTCATGCCCTTCGGCTTGAAGAACGCTGGTGTCACCTACCAACGGGCGATGACCCATATCTTTGATGAATTAATACATCAGAAGGTCGAATGCTATGTAGATGACCTGGTCGTTAAGAGCATGGACCGAAAAGATCATTTAAACGACCTGAGGATTGTATTTGAAAGAATCAGGAAGTTCGATCTAAAGATGAATCCCCTTAAGTGTGCTTTCGGGGTCTCCTCCGGTAAATTTCTTGGCTATGTCGTTCGTCATCGAGACATAGAAGTCGATCCCAACAAAATCAAGGCGATCATTGAGATGCCACCGCCAAGAAGCCTCCGTCAACTCCGTTCCTTGCAAGGGCAACTGGCTTTCATTCGACGATTCATATCGAATCTGTCGGGTAGGTGCCAGCCATTTTCGAAATTAATGAAGAAGGATGTTCGCTTCAAGTGGGATGAAGAATGTCAGGAAGCATTTGATAGTATCAAGAGATACTTGTTAAATCCACCCATTCTCACAGTGCCAATTCCGGGGAAGCCTCTTATACTGTATACGGCAGCACTAGAAGAGTCCCTCGGAGCATTATTGGCCCAACACAATGAGGAAGGAAAAGAAAATGCACTCTACTATATCAGTCGGAGATTAATCAGAGCAGAAGTACGATATTCTCCAATTGAGAAACATTATCTGGCGTTGATCTTTGCAGTCCAGAAGCTCCGCCACTATATGCTCTCCCATAAAATCACCTTGATATCAAAGATCGATCCGCTGAAGTTCTTGATGACAAGACCAGCGTTGACAGGTCGTTTAGCAAGGTGGGCAGTACTATTACTACAATTCGATATTGTATACATGCCACAGAAAGCAGTAAAGGGACAAGCTTTGGCAGATTTCCTCGCCGCACATCCAATCCCAGCTGACTCTCCGCTCAATGATGATTTGCCAGATGAACAAATCATGCAAGTTGATGAAGAAGAAAAGGTACCATTTTGGGAGATGTACTTTGATGGGGCATCGTCTATCAAGTCTCCCAAACCTCTAAATCTTGCAAAGGCCCAAGCGGGCATCGGTCTTGTCTTTACAGAACCTGAGGGAGGTATCATGAGATTCTCGTTCAGTTTAACGGAACCTCGGACCAATAATGAAGCCGAATACGAAGCTCTAATAGCAGGACTGGAGATTGCAATTGATGTCCAAATCACAGATCTCCAAATTTTCGGTGATTCTCAACTTGTGATAAATCAAGTTCTGGGCATTTACAAGATTTGCAAACTTGAATTGGCCCACTACCACCGACGAGCTCTCGAGCTTCTAAAACAAATACCGAATGTCAAGATAACTCAAGTTTCTCGAGGACAGAATGCAAAAGCAGATTGTCTAGCTAAACTGGCCAAGGAGCTTGCAAATGAGGATAAGAGGCCACCTATATTCATTACGGTTGAAAACCGCCGAGTCTTAGAGCCAGCAACCCTACAATTCCCGCAGGCAGAGGGAATACCAGGTTCAAACCAACAGGATGCAGCCCCGGTCGATCCTCAACATCCCCAACAAATCACTATTAAAAATCAACCATGGGAACGTCCAACAGTAAAGAGACGAAGAACTGGTAGATTCTCAGAGTCGTGGTTGGATTGCCTAGATGTTGAAGTCGAAGACGATTGGAGGCAACCATTCATCGACTACTTCAAAGAAAGCAAACTTCCAACAGATAAATCTCTGGCCGCACAAATTAGAAAAAGAGCATTACGATACGCGTTTGTCAATGACACATTGTACCGACGAGCTTTTGATCAAATGTGGCTAAGGTGCCTAGGGACCAAGGAAGCTGATAAAGTGGTAGCAGAAGTTCATGAAGGACTCTGCAGAGCACACCAGTCAGGTCCCAAGATGGCTGCTAAAATTAAAAGAATGGGTTTTTACTGGCCTACGATGGTGAGAGATTGTATCAACCACGCTAAGAGGTGCCACGAGTGTCAGATTCATGGTGATGTTATTCATCAACCACCAAATCCATTGCACCCAACAATTGCATCCTGGCCATTTGAATGTTGGGGCACAGATATAATTGGACCAATAGATCCACCGTCTTCAGTAGGGCACCGCTTTATTCTGGTAGTAACAGACTATTTTTCTAAGTGGGCAGAAGCGGCACCATTCAGGGAAGTTACGTCCGAGCACGTGATCAATTTCTTCACCCACAATGTTGTCTACAGATTCGGTGTACCACGCCGCGTGATCTCAGATAATGGCACGACGTTCAAGAGTATAAAAATCTACAAGTTTGTAGATCGTCACAAGATTGACTGGCGGTACTCGTCTATATATAACCCAAGAGCCAATGGTTTGGCCGAGGCCTTCAACAAGATGCTGGTAAAGTTGTTGAAGAAGATCCTCACCAAGAATAAAAGAGAATGGCATACAAAAATGGCGGAAGCGTTGTGGGCATATCGTACAACCTACAAAACACCGATCAAGGCCACTCCCTACTCACTAGTGTTCGGAGCTGAAGCAGTGTTGCCGCTAGAGGTCAAATTACCGTCTCTTCGGGTCGCTATCCAGAATGAGCTTACTCAAGAGCAGAATGCTCGCCTAAGAATAGAGGAGCTCGATGCACTCGACGAAGTTAGATTGTAAGCCCAGCAAAATCTAGAAATCTACCGGGGAAGGATGGCGAAATCATTTGATCGGATGGTGCACCCTCGGTCCTTTCAAGAAGGGGAATTAGTCTTGGTGCTGAGAAGGCCAATCATCCCTCACCGAAAGATTGGTGGTAAATTCGTATCCAATTGGGAGGGTCCCTTCGTCATCGAGAAGGTGTATCAAGGAGGAGCCTACCAGCTTATCGATTTGCACGGTCAGAGGCCTATGCCGCCGATCAACGGTCGACATCTGAAGGAGTACCATGCATAAGATTGCCCGAAGAAGTGTTATATTTAATGTATTGTGTATTTCATGCATATTTACATACACTTTACATTTTACATTTTTAAAATTCTCTTGTGTCGCAAGAATGCATTTCAAAATCACCCTACAGGACAGGAGGCATTTTAAATATTTATTTGGGTTGACATCATGCTCCGCGCTGAGATCCCCAAATAAATATTTAAAATCACAAAATTTCAAATTTACTCCATTATGAAATGTCCCTGCGAGACAGGGGGCATTTTAAATATTTATTCGGGTCGACATCGCGCTGCATGCCGAGATCCCCGAATAAATATTTAAAATAACCAACGCAAATATTCTTTTATACTGAAGAATACAATGAACTCTTTTCAAAGTATATGCAGGTGGTCTTTCAAAAAGATCGAGACACCACCTCCTCCAACAAACCAAGATTTCAATGGTTAGAAAGAGACTTTTGTGACTTCGCATTTCAACAAATCGAGCCGGAACAACCTGATGTCTTTCAGCAGCCTGAAGCTTAAGGTTCGAGTGGGTGTAAGAGGTCGAATCCAACATGCCCAAATATGGTCGGATCGCTGGCAGCTCCGTCTACTCAACACGTCATAAGAAAGGCCGTAGTAGCGGAACTCCCACTTCGTCAACCCGTCAGTAGGGACTGTAGGAAGTACGAAGGCAAATTTGACTCGATAAGTTCAAGTGATCGTAGTCTACAAAATTCTCCTAATTGACCGGAGAATCAAGGTTCCAGTGAGAAGGAGAAATCTCGAGCAACTACCGAATGTGCGTAGGCTCCAAATCTTCAACCACAAAGGAGAACTCCAAATCTATCAACTTCAGCAAAATCGGCATTGGGAAGCACATTTCCCCTTGCTCAAGTCCGAAGCCTGAATGGGTGTAAGAGGTCGGATCCAACACGCCCAAATATGGTCGGATCGCTGGCAGCTCCATCTACTCAACACGCCATAAGAAAGGCCGCAGTAGAGGAACCCCCATCTCAGCAACCAGAGGACGAAGAGCTGTCAAATCCCAGCGCGCCCAATCTGATGAACTCAAATGACTCAGATTAAAGTCTCCTCAAGTGGTTAAGGGTCAAGATACTACCTACATTTGGTACTATCAATCAAATCTGAAACCTGCAAAATCCTTCAATAAATCCATAAGGCACAAAGCTAGGATCGAAGGAATTCTTCTTCAATAAGTCCATCAAAGCACAAAGCAAAGGACCGAAGAAATTATCCCAAAGTTCATGAAAAGCTTAAAGCTGAACTAAAAGGATTCCGTCGTCAACAAGTCCGTTATGCACAAAGCTCTGGACCGATGACTTCTCGCCATCGACCTATTACAAACCTAAAAGGTTTAGGTCACCGGCATCTACTCCTTCATCAAGCCCGCCAAAGCTAGAAGCATAGGGCCGAAGGCACAAACCACCTGACAAGTTAGTAAAGACAAATCAGGTAATTCTCCGTCAATGTCCGCAGCACAAAGCACAGGACAGAAGGAACCAAAATCTCAGAGAAACTAAAGCTACAAAAAGAGGTATCCTGAATGACATCTACAAATGTCCCTAGAGACAGGGGGCATTTTAAATATTTATTTGGGTCGACATCGCGCTGCATGCCGAAATCCCCAAATAAATATTTAAAATCATCTACAACACGAAATACAATCATAGAAATCATAAGAACCAGCATGTCAATCCCCTCACTGATTACAAGTGCGTCTAAGGACCTATAAAGGCGTAGAGATAGACTTTTGGAGATCCACTAAACGGGAATCCTAGTGTGACATCTAAGCAAATTTTTGGAGATCCACTAAATGACAATCTTAGTGTGACATCCAAGCAAACTTTTGGAGATCCACTAAATCAAAACCTTTGTGTGACATCTAGAGCAAAATTTTTGGAGATCCACAAGGTCAATCAACATACAACAAACGTGATTCGCTCTAGACGCATATCACATTTGTTGGGGGGCATTTGTTGACCATTGGATGTGAAGCCAAAACCCAGCCCAAAATCTGTTGAATCCCGCAAATCCCGCGTACCTACTACTGTTCAGCGCCGACGCCGCAAGACTCGCGTCCCTTCCCGGAAAAGCTGCCCAGATCCCGTGCCAACTCGACGCTTTTCTCATCGTTAAATACCGAAGGAATGGAGCCTTCGGACACCGACCAAATTCCTCTCACATTCCTTCCTCCCTCTCGTGACCAACCCGATCTCCCTGCTTCTCTCGCTCTCCGATCTCCTTCGCCAGACAGAACCTCAGCAGCCGAAGTAGAAGCAACCCCCATCCCACGATCTTCTCCCCGCCGTCGCCGACCTCCCAGCCCGATGCCTTCCTCCACTTCCTTCGATCCAGGGCCAAATCTTCAGCCCCATCGAGCCCTTGCCTGTACCGACGTCTCACGCAAGTAGAGAGAGAGAGAGAGAGAGAGAGAGAGAGAGAGGAAGGAGAGTTCCATACCTCTGATCTCCACTAGAGCCATCCGACCTCTGCAGCAGGTGGAACCGACCCCAGCTCCACTGCTTGTCCCGATTCCTCTAATCCTAACCTAAACCGATCTCTTCCAATAGCTTTAACACTCCACAAGCTTAAATCATCTAACCCAAGCCAAATCTCCCTCTTCTGATTCCTCCAAGCCTACAACCCTAGCCCGATATTCCCTACTTTGATCCAAGCCAACCGAACCTAGGTATACATTCCTTTTTTATTTATTTTGCTTTATTAACTACTAACTACTATTAGTTAATTATTATTATTATTAGTTGATTATTGATGTAGCTGTCATTTACCACGGTGATAATTAGTTATCATTATTTTAGATATTGATATTAGTATTAATATTAAGATTAATATTAAGATGATTATTTCTATAATCATTATTAATATTAATCACAATATTAATATTAACATAATCATTAATAATAATAATAATATAATAATAATAATAATAATAATAATAATAATTATTATTATTGCAAAAAGGGGGGAAGAGATTTAAAAAAAAAGAGAAGAAAAAAAAAAGAAAAGACAAAAAAAAGAAGAAAGAGAAAATGCAAAGAGACCATTGTCTCTCGCCTCGATCCATATGCTAACCCCGCCGGCCCGCTTGCAAAGGTATGATCCCTAAACTCAGATTCCTGTCATCGTTGTTGGCGGCGAGTTAGCAAACCCCCTACGCGCTCACGTAGCGTAGTAGGGAGGGAAGCTAAGGCGACGCCTACGACGAGGCGGGCAATCACCTTAAACCCTGCTCTCGACGCCTGCGACGAGCCGGCAAACCCCTTACGCGCTCACGTAGCGTAGTAGGGTGGAAAATCGGTGTGACGCTCGTGACGAGGTGGGTAATCCCCGGACCGCTCATGTAGCGTGAGGGGGAACAAAAACTAAGTACCCACATGTGGGGAAATCCTGCTTTCTTTGCAACAGGTGCCCAAGACCCCTAAACGCTCATGTAGCGGGCGGGGATTGAAGAAATTTTGCTGCCGTGGTGTCTACGGACATCTACCTGAAGCGCGCACGTCGCGTGGAGGGGAAGGCAGCCTCTTGGTTTTTCCCCTAAACGGGGGAGACGCCGGGAGGCTGCCAAATTTTTCAGTGGACTGTGGACCTAACTTGAACAAAATTTGGGCATACAAGGACTATATTTGAACATCAAGTGGACTTAATTCAAGACTCAAATAATCAACATTAATTGAACTTGAACCTCCACATTTAATAACAAGTGACTTGAACTTCATTCAAACTTGTGAAGACTTGAACAAAACATTAGACATTTGGAACTCAAGTCAAAACCTGAACCAAAGGAGACTTGGACTCGAAACAAGTGACAACGAATTGGATTCAAACTGAACTCAAAAGGGAACAAATGTGGACAACAAGGACTTGTGCTTTGAACTCAAATGAGCAAGTTGAGGACCAAAGGTTGAGCTCAATGTGACTACAGGGGACTACACTTGAAAGCTTTTAAACAAGCATGGACATACTTTTAACTCAAAAAGAATTGAACAAGTGACCTAACTAAAGTGCAAAAGAACTTGATCTTGCACATTTAGTGACAAAGGAACCAAACTTGAAATAATTGCAAGGACTTGAATGAATATTAAACTTATAATTCATTAAGTAATGAATAATCAAATACAAGTGGACAAACATGAGGCTTCTGCTAGATAAGGAGCTTCAAATGCAATTTACAAGTTACTAGCACCAAATGCTAGTGTTATTGCTCATAAGCATGAACCGACTAATGATATGGTGGAAGAATTGTATTGCATACAGAGAATTGTTTAAATGTGGCAATGAAAGGCATGCAACCCTTACAAGCAATGATGGAGGATTGGAATCACACATGATAACATTACTCATTGCCAATGCTAGGAAGTACTACAAAGGATATAATTCTCCTATAGTCAATATTAACTTGCAAGCAAATGCAATGGGTCACCATAAGCAATAAAGAGTGGTGTAGGATGAATTTGATTGCCCCCCCCCCCCCCTTGCATGCATAGCTACACATGTAGTAAGTAGTGTATAGATAGACACGATAAATCTACAACATATACAAATTCTTACAAGTTACTGTAGGGGGATTCATGGAAATAAATTTTCAAAGCACGGCGATGATGAACAATGAAACTAAGGCATCTTGGAGCATTTAGTCAAATCGATAATGAACATGACTTATTGACAAACTATATCAGCATGCACATGCCAATAAGTAATAGTTGTTCATAACAGCACTCTCAATGAAGAAACTTGCAAACACTACTTATTTACGAGTAGTGGTGAATTATGGACAACACAATCAGTTTTTCTTGCTGACATGGTACTCTCAATGAATAACACAACTTGCTTGCAAAAAGAGAGATGAACAAAAGTTTCTACCTATAAGCTATGGCCTGAAATCTCCAACGTATGTCAAAGAGCAGTCATGATAATTGGGATGCAAGCACTATTAAGCGACGTTCCCTCAAGCAATAATAATCAAATGTCAAACAAATACAAGGAATATTGGCAAGTCATAGCGATCAATATGCAACATGAGATGTTCACAAGTAGAAGTAGACAACGTATAACAAATGCAAATGTCTATGACATGTGTAGAAGACCCACAGTGTACACAAAATCTCATTTATGAGCAAAACGTCAAATGACTACAGCAAATATAAATGCCTACGAGTCGTTGAAGGAGGCCTGTTATACATTCAACCTACTGATCTGCACGCAATCAAGGATAAAGATCTACAATACATACAAGTTCCCTACAAATACAGATGTACGCACTGCATGTCATCTATGGGTAGATACAAAATGACTTCAATGAATACAGTATCCTGTAGTCAATTTCAGCCCGCGAATGAATACATCTACCTGCAACAACGGTGGATGTATTGTAGGGATCAGAACCATAGTGAAATGCATAAAGACTTGCAATGAATGCAAATATTTGCCAACAAAAGCAGGAGATTCGTTAGTGCACTACAACCTACCTGCGTAAATCATGTAAGTAGTGCACGACAGTCTACCTGTACAAAGCAGCAAATAACTCCAGTCCACGAGCTACTGTAAGACGCCACCGGATCCGTAACTTTCATGCAAGCGGACAGAAGGCGTGTACAAATATTCCAAGAATACCCCTGCACGTGTGCACTTTAATTTGTATACACATAGGTACACTAAAAGGGGAAAATATAATCATAACCCGCATGGGCCCCGGCGAGCGTGTTATTGGTACACACGTGACGCCTAGGGATGCTGCGCGGGTCAATAAATTTGAACCTGATCCTCCTAAAGCAAGTAAACAGGAGTTGACAAGGTTCAATAAATAATTATAAAATGCCCTCCAAACACCTGCATGGGCCCCGGCGAGCGTGTTATTGGTTCACATGTGACGTCCAGGGAAGCTGCGCGGGTTGACAAATCAGAACCTGATCCTCCTAAGTAGGTGAATATGAGTCGACAAGGTTCAGTAAATAATTATAAAATGCCCCCAAACACCTGCATGGGCCCCGACGAGCATGTTATTGGTACACACGTGACGTCTAGGGATACTGCGCGGGTCAATAAGTGAATTCAAGTTCGAGCCCGATCCTCCTATACGGGTAGATAGGAGTTGACACGGCTTGAACCATTAAATAAATATGCGATCGTGAGATCGACCGAGATATTTATTTTATACGTTCATATTAGACCTTCAAGGCCTATAATCAAAAGAATTCACTAACAAATGCATAAAACCTACGAAACCCGATCCTCTGTTAGTAGGTAGACAGAGTCGACAAGGTTCAAATCAATAAAATATAAATGACCCCATACACCCCGATGATGGCCGTGTTGAATGCAAGCCTCAACCGGAGGGGTCCACACAGATCGTTTCAAAATACTATCTCAAATTTCACAAAGTCCAAAACTCCATAAAACTCCCAAAATCCCAAATTCCCTACAAAATCCAATCTTCTGAAAAATCCCAAAATCTAAAAATCTTTTCAACTCCAGATATTTAAAAATTGAAATCCAACTATCAAACCACTTAAAGCAAAATTCATCCATCCTCCGCAACAGTTTGCCGAGGTGGACAAATCAAAATATACTTCAGCTCACATAGAGCTAGTGCCTAGTCGAAAATATCACTAGGATCCATTCTCAAATAATCTCCTGCCAGCAAGGACGTGGTACGAGTCCTCTAACCGGCAGTTTCACCGCCAAATGGCACTGCAGGATAAACGGTTATGACTCGGGGCCCTCTGAACCAGGTGGTCGCCGCTAAATGGCACCATTATATTATGGTTATGGCCATAGCCCGTATGCTCCCCAATGGCATCAAATCCTTGAGATATGAATCAATAGGATATGATCGATAGGGTACAAAGCCCTCTGTTAGCTAAGGTGGATTCAAGTTTGTCCCCTTAGACAAATACCCACCCCAGGTCTACAAGGTACCCTTGGACGAAGCAACCCATGGCTGCCGACAAGGATCCTTCTGTCAGGTTGGGTCGACTACCTCCTCTGACTAAGTAGACCAAGGACCATGATGGCCCGGGATGATGGAACCATGGGATCTTAATCGGGTCTATCATCCATTCCCCCACCATTCGCTTTAAGTCTGAGATGGTGAAATTTCTATTTTAAATATCAAACTCCCCAACTTTCCATACTCATGCTGCTACTATATGCCAGATGCACGTATCTATACGTATCTGATTGATGACTAGCCTTAATCGAAAGTTCTCTCTCGTTACCGGGAGGGGTAATTAACTATAGGGGCTTGCGCCTATAGGAAACCAGAACTCAGATCATAAAGTCCTCACTAAATGAGGGTGAAATCTCTGGGTAGTGTCTTATCTACTATCTCATCTGCCTTCCAAAATTTACCTCGGAACCTAATTCGTTAAAACTCCCCCCTCAGAAAAGTAAAAAAGCGGGCGGAGGCCGGGGCCGAATTTTCGGAGCCCACATCCACGTTGACGTTTAGAGAGCTGTCACGCCTTGTGATTATCTGAAAATTATAATTAAACATCGTGACTTTGTGAAAGACTCATACACGTATTTTTGAACTCCACAAGTTTCAACATCCAAAAATATAGGGCAATTAATACGTCACTGAAAATGGCCTTGATCAGGCACAAATCTCGAGGCATATTCAAGTTGGAAACTTCCAAAATTAAATGCAGGATCATCTGAACTCCTATTTCAGCAAACATACAATCAAATTGAACCTATCAAGGAGATGAACCCAGTGACATCAAAATCGGTCTATTCCGAGACCAAACGGGTCCAAATCAAGGGACTAAAGCATATTTTGAAGATTCAAAGCATTAATTGGATGACCAAATGATCTCTAAATATAACATGCTTATAGCCAAATCAAGCGGCTCGACAAGACAAATACAACGAGTCCAAGATTGCTTTATTCTAACATCATTAAGGCACTTAAATGCTTAACAAATACTTTATGATCGAGGAAATCAGTATGAGTCATCCGATGGAACACTTTGAATTTGCCCTAGATCTTCTTTATATTTACAGAGCATGCCACTCTCAAAATCTATAAATAGATCATCACTCTCTACATGAAGGGGGCCTTTGGGGGAGCTAAGACCTTTAGAGGCTTCGAACATAGGCTAGAAACTCAAGAGAGCTCTCGGGCTTGAAGCATCCCGGAGCTCCACCCCGGTACCACCACCGGCGAACCCTCACCACTAGGGCGTCATTTTTGGACCTCTGTCCTACTATCACAGTTGTACCTCCATCCGAAAGCCATTGTTGGGCCTTCATCTGACCTCCTTTGCCCGTTGATGATGGTCCCTCCGACCACCATCACCAGCCAACTAGGGTCCCTTTGACCTCCGTCGCTCATTGACTACGGTCCATCCAACCTCCGTTGTTGACCAAATATGGTCCCTTTGACCTCCGTCGCTGGCAGACTACGGTCCCTCCAACCTCCATCGCCTGTCAATTATGGTCTCTTCGACCATCATCGCCACCTACTACAATCCCTCCGACCTTCGTCGCTTGCTGACTACCGTCCCATTGACCTCCATTATTCGTTAACTACAGTACCTTTGACCATTGTTGCCCGCCGACTACGGTCCCTTCGACCACGGTCGCCGGCTGAGTATGGTCCCTTCGACCATTGTCGCCCGCCAACTATGGTCCCATTAACCTCGGTCGCCCGACTATTGCCCCTCCGACCTCCGTCGCCCGACTACGGCTACTCCGACCTCTATCGCCCAACTACGATCTTACCGACCAAATGAACAAGCTAATATTCTCTTAAGAATAACTCTACTATCATTGTATTCTTCTTACTCTCACAATGTAATGTGTTACATATGATGTATATTCGCTACATTGAGTCGAGGCCTTCCGCCGAGGAAGGGAGCCATTTTTATTTGACTAGAAACACTAGTGGAATCATTTTAAGTGGGCTAGGCCCAGTAGCTTTTTTTCCCCTTTTCAGGATTTTTCATTTAAAAATATCAATCACTCTTATGACTATTGCACCCCTCTCTTATTTGTGTGTGCTGGATCTTCGTACGAAGCTAGGACGCTAAACTCTTTATCTCTCTGAGAATGTTCAAGGATACACCATTATTATTATTATTATTATTATTATTATTATTTTTAGATGTAATAAAGATTGACATCCAAAAATAGGGTGGGAAAATGATACGTTAAAAAAAATCAATATGATCAGCACGAATCTCACAAAAAATATTTGAATTGAAAACATTCAAAATTAATTTTAAGATCGTATGATCTTTAATTTCAACAAAGTTATAATAGAACTGAATGTCTCAATGAGACAAATGCAACAACACTAAAAGTGATCCAATTCGAGCCTAAATAAGTTGAAAATCAAGCACTTGAAGCATTATTAAAAACTTCATACATTAATTGGAAGGCCAAATGATCTCAAAATTTGACACGCTTATGGCCGAATAGAGAGAACTAGAAAGCTCTCTTGCAATTTCCAGCTATCACCACCAACAACAACCACACTAGCTATCATCACCGGCAACTACCACCAACAATCATCGCAACCATCTCCAGACCCCTGTCAAGATTTAACCCTATTATTAAGTACTATCTATTTTCTTTTGGACTTTAAACTTTTCTAATCCCTATAAGAGAAATTAAGCTCTATTATTGTACGTTAATTGTCCATCTGTTGATACATGCTTTCTATAATCCCTACAGAGAATTCAAACATAAGTATTCAAATAATCTTCATCTTCTTCAACTGTGAGAAAGAGAGGATTTTTGTTTCACTTATTATATAGTGAATTTTTTAACTAAATCAAATCCTGTTATTTTTTTCCCTTTTTTGGGTTTTGCACATAAAAATTTTCTAAGCTACAATATTTATCGATGCATGCTGACTTTTTGTATAACGCTAAGATATAAAAGACACGTTTTATCAATAACTCAAATTTTTTAACACATAATAATTATTATTAATTATTTAATTCATTATCTTTTATTATTAGCCCACTCATTCTCGTGACAAAATCAATTCCAAAATTCTAAAACTCCAAATATGGCAAAGCAATTCTCCCACCTTTAATAGTTTCCCACAGCTCCCAACCACACCTTATTACTCATTAAAAATACAGCTAACTTATCTCTCTCATATTATAACCTTCAAGTGTTTTTTTTTCCTTTTTTGTGAAGAAAATCATGTGGCGTGTTAAGCATGAGCTTCCAGATTTGTAATTAACACAAGCATCTAATCTTCACAAGCTCATCATGCTTTGAGGATGATTTAAAACTAATTAATCTATCATTAATTTTAATTGTGTGTATTTATACATGCAAAGATCAACCTCCAAACAGATAAAAGCTTATATGAGTCAGATACTAAAAGTTTATTTCATTGGTTATATGGTTGAAAAATTTTTATCAAAAAAATATATTTCTATATATTCAAATATGGCAACAGACTCAAGATCAATATGCCTTGAGGTGAGGCAGGTTAAAAGTGCACTATTCGAAGACCAAGGTGCACTCGATAAGGGTTAAGGATCATTCATCACTTGGCAGACCTACTTGGTCAGTGACAGTCTACGTGTCAATTGTACGTATATGTTTTAATACTTTTGGTTACATATTGAGCTATATGTCTTTTGTAAATGAGTATGTTCTATATATAACTTTTCGGTAGCCCCATGACCCTATAAATAAAAGATCATTAGGCAATTAAAAAAAGACTAAGGCTTCGTTTAGGATGACTTTCTTACTGCTTCTTAAAGCAGCTTTTTAGTACAAAAATTAAAATTTTTATACTAAAAAGCTGCTTTAAGAAGCAATAAAAGACTCGTCCCAAACAAAGCCTAAGAATACTGAGAATCTCTTTGTCTTTCGCACTCTTGAGCAATTTTTTTCTTTTTTCTCTCTGTCTGTTTTTACGTAGTGAAGTTTTGTAAGTCTTTGAAATAAAGTCTAGATATCATCTACGGATAAATTTGAATTTAACAATTTCTCTGTAGTGAACACATCTATGCTTATAATGTGAGGATGATTAAAAAAATGGAACCTGAATTAAATTGTAAAAAGTGATTTACAAGTAAGAATTAGTGGGGTGAAAATGTGAAATAGACAGCGCTAATAATAATAATATTTTTGTGGATCAAAGAACAAGTATTGTTACGTTATCAATCTATTTCTTTTGCCAATCAGTTTCTTGAAGAAAATCTCTTCAACTATAATAAAAAAATCAGGGATGTTAACACAAGAGTTTTAGTATAAACATTTCGTGATTGCATATCTAATATATGTGAACATATGTGATACGTAATCACAAATGGACTGAATTGATTTCATCGCGGGCATGAATTAAAAATTTTTAGAATTAAATTCGGAGTCATCCAAACTTTAATTTCAGCAAATTTATAGTAATGTCTCGATGAGATGAACTCAACGGTATTAAAAGTGATCCGATCTGAATCCGAATGAGTTCAGACCAAGCACTTGAAGCACAATATGAAGCTTTGACGTATTGATTGATTGATCAATTGATCTCCAAATATGACATGCTTATAGTCAATCTAGCGTCTCTTTTGAAAATATAGTGTATGTTTGGGACTATTTCTGCTGCTTTACTTTTCAGACATTAACCACAATTTCCTTTTTTTTTTACTATTTTTCAAAAAATTTTGTGTTAGAAAATTGCTTTTTGTAATCATAGCAGTGAAGTAATTTTATTCACAACAACTTCACACTCAATTTTATAAAATGCTACAGTCATCTCAAATAGATCCATAATTTTAGGTTTTATTTGGCGCAACTTTTTGATTGTTTTCGTGATAAAAAAATAATTAGAAAAATAATGTGCATTTGGAAGATAGATTTTAAAATTTTCACAATTATTTCAAATTTTTTGCTTTAAAAAATTATATTGCAAAATATATTTTTGACTGATAAAGAAATTTTTACAATGAAAACTTCTCCAAATAAAAGCTCATTAGCAACTTAGAATGGCAAGAAAAAGCATACAATTTGGTTCCAAGTGATTAAAATGTTGTTTTAGGCTTCATTTGAGACAGCTCCATTACTGTTTTCTAAAGCAACTTTCTAGCATAAAAATTTCGAGTTTAAAAAATTTTATGCTAAAAATTGTTTTAGAAAGCAGAAGAAAACTATCCCAAACGGAGCCTCTCCATTTAATACTACATGAAATCTTATATTCATCTCCACAGTCCCATTTCTGGCATTATCGTGATGTAATCAGCACCATTCCTCAACTAATCCTTAATCTCACCACCGTAAAGCAAATATTTGTTTTGTTGCTTCAAGTTTTGAACTACAAATAAAAATAAAGAGAAAAAAAAGGAGGAAAAGAGTGTTTTAGTGCCCCAAAAGATGGAAATTCTTCCATTGAGTACAAGTTTTTCAAGTCCAATAACTAAGCTTAAGCAATCTACAACCCCAAGGAAGAAAGCTTCTTATCTAACCATCACAGTCCATTTACAAAAGCTATAAAGTCATATGGTTTTAATGATAAACTAAGACATAAGAAATCCTCATTATCTCTCATTCAAACAGCATTTTCTTTGGCTTGCAATTCTGGCTAAGCTTTCGGTAGTTGGTGCCCTTCACTTTTTTTTTTTTTTTTCACCTCCTCTTGAAGTCACTTGAGAGCAAGATGGAGACTGGAAACCTTAGAAGTGTATATAGAGCTAATGAGTTTCTGCTTTCTGTCAGAGGAATTGAAGCGTAGATCAAGTTGGAAATATGTCAGTTTGAGGCAAGTTTCTTCTCTCCAGAACTCAAATGTTCAGCTGGTTATCTTTCCATTACTATTAATGATATAGCTTTTTTTTTTATTTATTTAGTTAAGGAAGTTGGATATTCAACTACAGTGAGGCAGCTGGATCATGGCTTATTCTGAGGTATTTGTTCTATTAATAACCAACTTCTGCTTCAATTTCTAATGTTTGGTTCAATGGTTTAGGATACTGCTTTTTTTTTTTTTTGTAACGGGGGTATTTACCCGCTGTTATTCCAAAGGGAGCGCTTGGCGGCGTAACTAATCCCTCAGCGGAACCTAGCGAGGCCACTCGCCGGCATCGGGTCCACACTTGTTTTGCCCCACTGAAGAGGTGAGGCCGTAGTAGAGGGGATTTGAACTCGGGATGGGGGGTTTCAAACCGCGCTGGCCCACCAACCACCCTAAGCCTCGGAGGGTGTTTAGGATACTGTTGTTAAGGGCTTTTGGCCAATTAAATTTTGTTGTATTTTTCAATACAAGTATTTTTAAAATAAAAAAAATGTATTTCAAAATGAACATTTTTATTAGATTTTTATTTTATTTTTTAAAACAACTTAATACTACTGAGCAGAAAGTAGAACATGACCATAGATGATTAGAATCCAAATTAAACACACAAAATTTGAATATTTCACTCCCCTTACAACTCTTTTGATAGTTACTGAAAAGTAGAAACTTTTCTCTTCTACTTCCAAAGGAGATTACCAAAACACAAGTTGCTGAAGAAGATCAAAACATAATACTCAACCCTGAATTTGAGGATGGCCTCAATAACTGGTCTGCTAGAGGATGTAAGATTGTTCTACAAGACTCCATTGAAGATGGAAAGGTGCTTCCTCTTAGTGGAAAGTTCTTTGCTTCTGCAACTGAACGCACACAAAACTGGAATGGGATTCAGCAAGAGATAACTGGCAGAGTGACGAGGAAGCTGGCCTACGAAATCACTGCCATTGTCAGGTTATTTGGTAATTCTAGTCCATTTGATGTGCGAGCTACAGTTTGGGTTCAAACGCAGATTGGACGGGAACAATACATTGGGATAGCTAAGTAAGTATTCTTATTTGGTTTCCAAGTTCTTTGACTCCTAATTAGGAAGTTTTCAATTAAGGAAATTTGCTTCTTAGCTTTGTTTGGGATTTAAATAAATACCTCTTATTTAGCATCAAAATTTTTATAATAATTATAACACCTAAATCTTTAAATTAAATAAAAAAATATCATCAATATTAACTATTTTAAAGTGAAATATATATATTTAATACATATGTTCTAATGTGGTCGTGACACATAAATTTATGTAAGTAAATATCATAGTTTAAGTAATAGATATGTAAATACAAAAGAATTGTAGGTTAGGTATGTAATTGCGATCTCCCATTATTACACTCAAGTATACAACCAATTAGGAGAAAAATAGTGTACAAACAATGTTCTTAATTTGATGATCCTTGATAATTAGAGGATTTCTCTTATTACAGTGTGCAGGCAACAGACACAGATTGGGTGGAGCTTAAAGGAAAGTTTCTTATTAATAGTGTAATTTCGAAGGCAGTTATATATCTTGAAGGGCCACCATCGGGGACTGATGTCCTTGTGAATAGTTTTGTGGTTAAACATGCAGAGAAGCTCCCACCTTCTTCTCCTCCTGATACTGAGGTAAGAATAACAAACTAAACATCACTCAAACTATAGTAAGTGTATTAATTATATTCCGTCTCTTTTTGACCTCATGACTTAATGTTATAAGTGAGGAGTGAATCAAATGAGAGTAAGAGTTAGGCTAGATACATCAATGGTCAAATATATGTTCAACCCAAAAGCTCAAGATTATGAATAACGACAAACCAATTGGTATTTATATATTAAAAAATCATTTGATGTGAGACTGAACTCAAAGCTTAACATGTCAAAATAATATCCCCTTCATGTGAAAACACTTCAAATTTTCATCACTCTCCCTCAAATGAAAACACCATAAATTATCATATACCAAAAGTTCACTTAATGCTACAGAGGCCTCATAGGTTCACCCACTTTTAAACTTTACCCAACCATGACATAACATATCAAAGTCTTATAAGAGCTACAAACCACATGAACCACTCGATCCTAGTCGAAAAGCATTAATTTTGATACCACTTGTTGAGGAGTGAACTATGACTAGACGTTGGGTTAGATATGTCGCATTGCGAATCCAAAGAGTGTACGTTGTGATTGTCGAGACTTTAGCCTTGGAAGGAGCAAAACATGATAGGCTTTTAGGATGACAATCTTATAGGAAAAAAAAAGTATATCAGTGATCCAAATCTTAAAAACTTATGTACCTTAAAAGAATAATTTCATATGGAAACTAAAACTAAATACCAGGCCCTAATATTGGTGGCTTTTACAAATTTGCATAAACTTTCGATTTAAAAATGGATTGAACCTTAGTTTATGATACCCAATTTTTACACCTTTTTTACTCACATTCTCTAGAAAGTGATATCATGAAGGATTGTGCAGTTAGATTGAGTGGTTCTTGGCTAGTGACCCCATGAGTCTTGGTACTTTATATTATGATTGAGTAAAGGTTAAAGAGCATACAACTTCAATGCCACCTCCATATGATTGAATTAGTTTGGGTATATGATATTTGATGATTTGAAAAAAATTTCGTGTGAGTGACTACTAGATAACCAATATTAATGACTCTCAATTAATAGACAAACTATTAAAATACATATGTAAATTAATAATAACCATGTTGCTAGTTGAGTTGCATATATTAGCAAGCAGAGCCCTTTGCTCATTATTTTAAGTTTTTATATTTGTATGTTAAAAAAGATTTTACTATTAGTATACATGGCCTAACTTTAATATTCTTTGGTGCTCATTCCTAATAAAACTACACTTAAGTTTGCTAAATCAAACTAAAATTCTTTGCTTTTGCAGGATGTCTTATATGGGGTAAATATAATCACCAACAGCAACCTCAATGACAGCATAAATGGATGGTTTCCTCTTGGTTCATGCACTTTAACCATTGCCAATGGCTCTCCTCTTCTTCTCCCTCCAATGGCAAAGGAGTCTTTAGGAAACTCTGAACCATTAAATGGTAACTACATTCTTGTCACCAATCGTTCCCAGACTTGGATGGGACCAGCTCAAGTGATCACCGATAACCTGAAGCTCCAAGTGACATATCAAGTATCAGCTTGGGTTAGAATTGGTTCAGACAAAAGTGGCCCTCAAAATATCAATGTTGCTCTTGGTGTTGATAGCCAATGGGTGAATGGTGGCCAAGTAGAAGCTGTAGATGATAGATGGTATGAAATCGGAGGATCATTTCGAATTGAGAAGCTACCATCCAGAGTTATCGTGTATGTTCAGGGCCCTTCTCCAGGTGTTGATTTTATGGTTGCAGGTTTACATATATTTCCAGTTGATAGGATAGCAAGATTCAAACATCTAAAGAAACACACTAACGAGGTAACTGCTTTTATGCTCAATATTGATTATTTCTTTGTTTGTTTGAAATTACTCATTAACAGTTGAAACCAACAGCTGAATGATCAGTTTATACTAATTTTTTATGGAGGAACCTTATTATATGAAGTTAAAAACAAATGCGTGAATAAACTATAGTTAACACCGCTTTCATAGGTGAGGAAGCGTGATGTAATATTGAAAATTTCTGGAACAAATGCGAAGGACCTCCTAGGAACAATCGTAAGTGTCAAACAGATAAAGAACAGTTTTCCAATCGGGTCATGTATCAGTCGAATAAACATAGATAATGAGGACTATGTCAACTTCTTTGTGAACAATTTCAATTGGGGAGTTTTTGGAAATGAGCTCAAATGGTACTGGACAGAGTCACAACAGGGAATCTTAAACTACACAGATGCTGATGAGCTCTTAGATTTCTGCAACAAAAATGGAATTGATGTGAGAGGCCATTGCATCTTCTGGGAAGTAGAATCTACCGTGCAGCCATGGGTGAAGGCTTTGAGCACGAATGACCTAGCGGCTGCAGTTCAAAATCGCATAACCAGTCTCATGTTGAGGTACAAAGGCAAGTTCAAGCACTATGATGTGAACAATGAGATGCTTCATGGTTCTTTCTATCAGGACAGACTAGGCAAAGATATTAGAGCTAATATGTTCAAAACTGCCAGTCAATTGGATGCCTCTCCTAAACTATTTGTAAACGATTATCACATTGAGGATGCAACCGACACCCGAGCATCTCCTGAGAAGTATATTCAACAAATTTTAGATTTACAGGAGCAAGGAGCAGCTGTTATAGGTATAGGAGTACAAGGACATATTGATAAACCAGTAGGGCCAATAGTGAGCCAAGCATTGGACAAATTGGGAGTTCTTGGACTTCCAATCTGGTTTACTGAGCTTGATGTTTCGGCAGAGAATGAGTATGTTCGTGCCGATGACTTGGAAGTGATGCTCAGAGAAGCATATGCTCATCCATCTATTGAAGGAATTATGCTTTGGGGTTTTTGGGAGTTGTTCATGAGTAGAGAGAATGCGCACTTGGTTAATGCTGAAGGTGATCTAAATGAAGCAGGTAAGAGACTTCTTGCTTTAAAGGAAGAGTGGCTTTCACATGCTTATGGAAACCCTGATGATCAAGGTGAGTTTAAATTTAGAGGGTTTCATGGTACCTATAGTGTGGATGTTATAGCATCTGGGAAGAAGATCTCTCAAACATTCAGTGTTGACAAAGGAGATGTTCCTTTAGTTGTGAATATAAACTTGCAAAGTTAAGAATTATTCAATAGTTCTTCATAGTAAGGTTCACCGTACTTAGTAAAAGTTTATACCTTACGGCTGATTCTTTATGTAAAGAGAAAGTTTTCTTCGTTAAATAGAAATAACCAAAGTGAAATATCTGTGACAACATACTTGATGTTGATGTAATATTTAAAGTGAAGATTAGGAATACATCTGATAATATTTTATTAAGCACTCTTTTGTATGATCTACTTTAGTAGATGCTTGCATTATGCGCATGATTAGTAGATAATTTACATATTGTAGTAAAATGAGAGCTCAATTTGAGATTTTTTACATCAACTGTTTATGAACCAAAGTACAACACTACAACTACATCAGGTTCAGGAGATATTTGGTGATTCTGTTCATTAAACTTGCATTCAATATCATTCACAGTGGGCTCCTATAAGTTGAAATTATAATTAAATGAGAAAGCTTCAGTCCTGTCAAGTTTCCTAAGAATTATGTTGGATCGATTTCACCTCTCTCTGGGAAGTCACTTGCTGAAAGGCATAAAACAGCCAATAATTCACTTGAAAATTAACTTACAACTACATAAATTATAAGAACACTTAAATAATTCATAAAGTCCCTTTTGTTAGAATGATGTGCCCTAAAGAAGTCTTTTGCACGAACAAGATGATTTTATTTTACAAGAGGTAAATTAGAATTATAGAAACCTTTTTTTTTAATAAACAACAATTTTATTCCACTAATGAAAAAGGACTTACAAATAAAGGCCAAAAGAAACCAAAGCACGAAATAACAATATCTAAATTACCATAATAAGCGACAGATTGCGCTGCAATCTGAAAAAAAGAGAAGTAATCCAAAATTAGAGAAGTTAAAAAAGGCCTTGAAGCTTGTCGAACTCAAATTGCCACATAGTTGCCAAGTTTGGACCATCCATTGGAGGAAGAGAAACATCAGCAAGAAGTTCCAATTAAATTAGAATTATAGAAACTTTATTGCAAATTAGTTCATGTTTTAGGGTTCTTATTAGAAAGGTGTTAAATTTTATATGTTTTAGGGTTTTAACTAATCATTAAATCTTATTTGCTAGAGTATAAAATGAATCAAGTTGAGCTGAGTTTTATATTGTTTAAGCTTGTTCATTCATTTTCTTATCAAACCCGAGCCAACCTTCAACATAACTCAATTTCTAAATCATGTTCAAATTTGATTACTAGTATTTGTTATCAAGTTTTCATACATAATTGAGCTTTTGTTAAGTCTAACGAGCTATATGTATGATGCTCATGATTTCAACAATATTTCTTATTATTAAAAATAATTGTAGTCATATTTATTAATCAATCAAATAATAAATTATGTAGAATTAAAATCATTATTGATTTAAACACTTTTAATGATATTGATTTTAGTCAAAAAAATAATGTTTGACATTAGCATAAGGAATAATATTGTAATTAATTAATAGCACTAATCTAGTGAATTACAAATGTGTTGAACAAATGATATATACTGTAATATAGATTGTCGATTATAATATTGATTGTGCTATATTTATTAGTGTTAATCATAATTGATAAAATATTCTTTTTGGTGTAAAATTTTATTAGAGAAAATTACTGGATCTTCTACATGAATTTTTGAAATATCTATAGGAAGTGTTGATGGCAAGCATTCAAAAACAATATTTCTATATTATAATCATGAAATGAGTAAGCCTATTAAAATATCTTGCCCATACACAAATCCAACTATGGTAGTGACACTTATCAAAGAGAGCTCTATCTAAAGTACATTGCTTCAATGGTGACAATGTTGCCTAAATATTATTTTATAAATGTATAACTAAGTGTGGTTCAGAGGAGAAATTTGAGAAAATATGGGTAGAAATAAGTAATAAAGATTGCCTATATGATCACCCATGACTAAATAAGTTGTACATAATTGGAGAAAAGTGGTTTACAATTTTAAGCATGAAATTAAAGATTGCTTTCCTAGTTTATAGAAGATCATGATCAATTGATGTAAAGTTGAGTAAGAAGAAGATTTTCCTTGCTACAAATTAGTTATTGCCCACATAGTGAAGAGTTACTTAATACTAGAGAAAATTTTTAGATTTTGCACTCTTAAAATTTAATATTTGTTTGAAGAAAGATTGTAGCATGATAATGCTGGCTTATATAATAAATGTAGTATTGATCCTTAAGATTTTTTTTGTTAAGAAATAGTAGAAATAAATACTTCAAAATTTTCGTTCGTATATTTTCATAAGCATCGTTTGGGACAATAGTAAGAAAGTTGTCTCTAACAAAACCTTAGATAGAGATCTAGTATAGTTATAAGAAATTTGAAGTAATGGGCTTATTGTGTTCACAATTTATCGAAGCATTAAGTTACTAAATGTTATTAAATCGCAAAAATTATATTTTGAGAAGAACGATCCAAGCTAAGAAGGATGTATATAGTTATGAATCACAAAAACATCACAAAATTGTAGAAGAATGAATCTTCATATCAATTATATCTTTTGAAATTTAAATTTAAAGAAAATGAGGAGAAGAAGAAGCAAAACTTCAATTATATTAGACTAATAGAATCTATTAAAGTTTACCTTCTATTACAAAGACACTATAAATTTATAGAATCTCCATTATAATTTTATGAAATAAGAAAATACATAAAATCTTTGTAAAAGAGAGATGGATCTATTGCTTCAAGGATACATATAGAGCTTTTAAATCAAATCTTGCTTGCTTGATTCTCCAAGAAAATTAGCTTGGAAATAATATTTTGAAAAGATCCTTGATTGAATTAAGTGTCCAAACCTTCCTTCATTGCACATGGTACCATATCAGAAAGAGGAGAGATAGGGGAGGCCAAATTTTCCATGTAATTTTGCTTCAAAATTTTTCCAACCCTATATAAAAGGGTATTGATTTCATTATAGTGATTAAAATCTTTCTTGATTTCTCCACACTTCATAATTTGAAAATAATAGAATATATCCTTCTCTTTTGGATGAAAATAGAAGTTTTCCATATTTACATTATTAAAATTACAACATTATTATTTTTATATTTGGACAATAATGATGATGACAATCAACTTCTTTCCTCGTGTTGATAGAGATGATAAATGATAATATAAAACTTTTCACCTTTAGATGTTGATGATAGAAGTTTTATTTATGTCTATAAATGGTTGAATGTGATGAAACGTGAATATTTATTCTAATTGTTCTGCATTATTTCTATCTCTTTTTGAGAATTCTATTTTAAATAGTTTAAAAAATGCGGATAATGGCTTTGTATATGAGAAAACTATTTCTCACCTATTGAAAAATTGAAGTAAAAATATAATAATAAAGGAAACAAAAAAGGGATTTGAATGTAGAGACTAAGGTTTCGTTTGGGATAGCTTTTGACTGTTGATTTTTGTTGCTTTCATAAAAATTTTATGCTAGAAAGCTGCTTTAAAAAACAATGAAAAAAAAGTATCCCGAACAAAGCCTAATAGGATAACTAATTGAAGTCCGCATAAGAAAAGAAGATCTTCATCCCAATCCCATTCCAAGAAGGGTTGAATCTCACAAGGATCAACATTGGCTAGCCATCAAGCTCTAAAAATTTTTGTAGTATTTAAGGGAGGCAAAAAATGAACTTTTTTGTTTTTTTTACTAGTCATTGTAAGAAAGTTAAACTCATTGTTTAAAAAAAAATTCAAATAGGGTTTGAATCTCACCAACAATAAGAAAAAAATCAAAATAAGATGACTATCAATCTCTTAACTCCTTATATGATTGATGACAAAAACAATTAAAATTTTATGAAAAATAAAAAGACAAGAGGGGTGTAAAGTTTTGATGCTCAAAACTGAACACTAAAACATAAATCGAAAGCTTGAATATCTCATCAAAGAAATTCAAGAAGAGAATAAAAATCACCTAATATTTACCTCATAATCAACAAGAGAAGATGGGCCTTATTATTGTGTGAAGTTTATATCATAATGTAAAGAGAGCAAGTGGCTTAGCTAATATAAAGCGAAGAGAAAAACGCTATGTGGTACATATGAAGTGATGAAAATGAAACTTTATAAAGATAATTACATGGTGATAAAAATATAATTTCTACAAAGATTCATTAAACTCTTCTAATAGGAGAGGACCACTAAGTTCTATCATTTAATTCCTCACAAAGCAATACTCCAATTGCATTGGACCAATTAAGGCTTCGTTTGGGACGGCTTTTTTATTGCTTCTTAAAATGATGTTTTAGTACAAAAATTAATTTTTTTTTACTAAAATTTCATTTTAAGAAGCAATAAAAAAGCTGTCCCAAACGAAGCCTAAATCTAGTCAACTCTCTTTTCTACTATAAAGCCACTACATATTCATGGAATCTCCATTACAACTTCATGAGACAAAGAAATACTGGTATCATGCAGTAGTAGCAATAAACAAAAGTACAATGGCTCCAAAGAAACCAATAGGCAAAAGTCTAGTGAACAGTAACTCAGAAAATGGACACTTCAGCTTATAAATTGCATGTACAACTACATATAAAGGCAGAGAATCCATGCACTGTTGTAAGATTATATTAAACAGCTTTCAGTTATTCCATGATAATACTGAGTGAAGGTTCATTGGAAATATTACATACGGTAAATGATACAAAGTTTGAAATGGAGTTCTCATTGTGTAGGACTCCTCCGGTAATAAGCAGGAACAGTAGCAGGAAAGAACATTTGTCGAACCCCCTCTGCTTTTATTATAGGGAAAATTATGTCACATGCACTCTGCAAAAGAACATTAGTCAATATTCAATAGACAGATACAGAAGACAAAAAAGGTTCAAATCTCACTTTAGCAGCACTGTGAAAGGATAGTAAACATGAAAGTGCGAGTAAAGAAACAAGTGTTTCATATGCATTATTTAGGCTTCGTTTGGGACGGCTTTATTACGGTTTCGTAAAGCTTTTTTTTAGTAAAAAATCTATTGAAAACAGGAAAAAAAATAATGGTTTAAAATTGTTCCAAACAAAATCTTAGTTGAACTTTTCTGTAACTGCAAAGGGAAGCATCTAATTCAGAGAACAACCATCAGTTGGCAAAAGAAATCCACGAGAACAGTAAATGCCACATATTTATACCTCATCAGAGTAATGCTACGCTCCCCAAATAAAGCAATAATTTTTTTTTTGTTCATGTGTCCACAAACGTATGTGGTCCAATCAAAGAAATGATCCCTTACATCTACACCAACACTAAACACAAGGATAAAATAAAGACCAATGTAATAGTTAATTTAGTTAGGAAGTGAAGCATGGCCCGTCAAAGTAAGCGCATAATGGACCACTTGACCACAACAGTGATAGAAAAGCATTAATTTTCTAAATGGGTGCTACTTTAAAACTTGACAAAATTTTAGGTGTCAGTTCCTAGTAGCATCACAACACCCCCCCCCCCCCCCCCCCCCCCCCCCCCCCCCCCCCCCTACCAAAAAAAAAAAAAATTAGAGATTTTATGTGGATATGTGGACCAAGCTTAGGTTGATATGTGGTTCACCTTAATCGAGCCACCTAGGCTTAGGGCACGTAACCATAAAAATCTCAGAACTTACAGATTTTTTTTTCCTGATTATCTCACTAATCAGCTTTAAAGTACTTCAATCATAAGCTTAACGGAAAGGCATCTCTTCCTACAAGGGTATTCATGCATTTCATGTGTTTTTTTGCGCATGCATACACAAGTGAATTAACATGCATAAATTATATGCATGTATAGATCTAAACATATATGTAGGGGTAATTTTGATAATTATCAGATTCTTCCACATCCTCGGCAACTAAACAATGATGAATAGGATCAATTTTTTTTTTAAGGGACTATTTAGTTGGCTGAAAAAGGAATGTAATGTAAAAGACATGAAATAAATACAAAATTTCTCGCGGAGCCATGGTGTATAGTGTATGGCGCGGCTCACGCTATTTTAAACATGGTGCACAATATAAAATAATTAAAATATATATATTTATTAATATTAAATACTATTAAATAATAAACAATAGGTTGATTAGAGAAAATTTTAAGCATAAATATCCTGTCAAACAACAAAAATGATAATTTTAAATCCCACAAAAACTTACATCAATAAATTTGAGCAAAATTTAAGCATAATTTAGCATAAATCCCGCCAAATAGCAAAAATGAGAGCTTTAAATCCAACAAAAAAGTTGAATACTTTAAATTTGTTTGATATTTTATAAATTTGATGTTTAATTAATTAATAATTAATTGTGATATTAATATATAAATCTGAAAATATTTAATTATAATTATAATTTGAAACTTATAATATGTTAACAAAATAGCGTGCGCCATTTTGCGCCATTGACATGTATGGTGGTGGCCTGAGGGAGGTCGCCGACGGCGAGAAGGAGCGGTGCTTACAGATGAGGGGCGGCCAACGGGGGGCGGCGGCGGTGGCCAGTGGTGAGGATGGCGGCGGCCAGCAGGCAGGTCACGGCGGCGAGCGGCGACAAAGGCTACTTGGTCTCACTGAAAAAGGTTTTCACTTAAAACTGGATAAGTTTACTTTACCTCAAAAATAAACTAAAATACTTTACATTGCATTTGGTTTATTTTACATTGTATTTTTCAAAATCACTACAAAAGGATAATTTATGCCCACTTTACTTCCAACCAAACAGTCCCAAATAATAAACATTTTTCTTAAATGACTTTTCCACTTTTAGAAGTGAAAAGTGTGATCCTCTCCCTAACTATACAAGGCTTTACCCAAGTAAATCAAATCAACTGAGACTACAACACTAGTTCATTACTTTCTATTCTTGAAGGTTGTTGGTTTTACCCTTAAACTAGAAAGAAAGCAACTGAAACTTTTTGCTACTAACCTCATTTCAGCTTGAGAAAATAATTTTCAAAGTGAAGCTTTCATAGATTTGCAACAAAAAAGAAGCCTAAATATAAGATTACTTTATATTCTATTAGTTTTATGTGGAATCTGATCAATCGAGTTATATTATTGACTCAGGCCTCAAATCCGTCGATTGAGCTCTCTAGGGGATTGCAGGGAGCAGTGCTCCCCTAAAAAAGAAATTATTCGTACAAGCGCTACAGTGTCTTAGGATGCAGCGTGGCGGCGCTGCATCTTGACTTGGAGACAGAGAGTGAAGCACTGCAACGCTCCAAAGCTAGAGCTGTGGCATTGCAGGTTGGGATGGAGACAGAGAGTGGAGCACTGCGGCGCTCCAAACCACGACATTGTAGTGGGTTGAGTAAATTTTCTTCCTTCTTTTTCTTATTTCACTTAAAGGGTTGTGTCCTTTGAGGTGTTGAAAAACATCTATTGTCTGTTTTGAGTATAGAACAAAGCGAGAAGTTAAGAGAGATAAGAAGAGAGTGTGAGAGAAGATATCAGTACAATTTCTCTTCTTTTTTATAGTAAATTTCTTAGTGTGGTGTGACACAATTTAAACAACTATCATAAATATGAACTAGGCAAGTTGAAATGACTAAATATCTAATAGACATAAGGTTATACTTCCATAAATGCATAATGCTTTTGATTTCATTTTTTTACACAATTAATGACCGTAACAACTTTGTACCAATCCATTTGATGTTCATAAAAAACAAAGCATTTCAGACTGATGCATTATCTTCATGCATTTTTGGGTTGAGGCTCAGAATTCATGGTTTCATGCACAAGGTATCCATTTCAAACTTGACACTGAGAAATAGGGCATTAGAAAATCAAATTGAGACCAATTTCCTCATCATATAATGTCAGTAACTGGATGGTAAAGACAGCTTATTTACAGTTAAATGATTACATGAACATGGTATACTACATGCTTGCGACCAAAAGGAAAAGAACCTTGCATTTGCTGATTAATTCAAGCACTGGGAAAAAAATCATGGAACTTAAATTGTAGCTTCAAAATTAGTGGAGATCGATATAAACCAACTCCAAATTGAATAAACGGGACTAACATGAGTCTAACCCGTAGAGATAATCTTTAATGCTGATTAAAATAAGTCCCAGGCCTTGACATTGAATTCAACAAAGATAATGAAAAGTTCCAACTCACCGCAATCAATCTAGCTCCAATCCAAATTCGCTTTGGAGAAGGAAATGGCAACATGAGACGACCAACCCCAAATACGGCAACAGCAAAGAAGTGGGCAATTAAGCTCAATGGACGGGGATTAAGACCAGATAGTAAAGCTACAGGTCCAGTTGAACAAGTTCCTCCAAGGCTCAGATAGTCAAAACATGCTTGCCGCATTTCATTCCTTGCCTGATCAGGTGAGGAACTGAAAACCTTATACAGCGCACCAGCCAAGGTGTTTATTGTAGAAGCAACAGGCTACAAAAACAGCAAAGTACAATATTGTTAAATTAAATATTAAACATAAGTCAACAAATAAAATCACTCCATTAGGCCCAGGGACTAAAACGTTTATTTTGTATGTATCCTAGTAAAGCTTTAAAACGTGTAAAGACAAACCTTTCGTAAGGTGTAGAAGGATTCCAGATATTTACACAGAGAAGATGCATCATGGAGATCATGCAGCGGTTCAAGGAGATTCTGAAGCACAGCAATATCTGATAATGCCACCGTCATTCCTCCACCTGTTAGTGGATGCCGCATGTTGAATGCGTCTCCCATTAGAAGTGCTCCAGGAGTTGGAAGAGGGTTTGCTGGCATGCTCCTATTTGGCATAGTTTTTATTTTACCGTTATCTACAGCCGCAATAAAGGCATCATGCAGTTCACTTGGTATCTGAAAGAAGCAG
This sequence comes from Dendrobium chrysotoxum, assembly GCA_019925795.1. Lineage (NCBI taxonomy): Eukaryota > Viridiplantae > Streptophyta > Magnoliopsida > Asparagales > Orchidaceae > Dendrobium > Dendrobium chrysotoxum. The sequence goes on from CM034311.1 coordinate 26,030,620, forward strand.
GAGTAAATCTGTCATAAGATCTACTCTAGCGCAAGAAGAACAGTATATTACTGCAGAGAGAGAGAGAGAGAGAGAGAGAGGTGCATTTCATAATTAGGTAGTATGAATGGAACAACACAACCCAAACAAGAAATATCAACGATAGAGCACTATCAAAATCAGAGCATACTTGAGGTGCTACTACAGTCTTCAGATATTTAGGCATCTCCCCGTTAGCAATGGAAGGAATTTTCTGACCAGGTACATCAACCAGGCAGCGAACTTCTGTGCTACTTATGGGATAAAATAGAATGGGTGAAGGATCTGCCAAAATAACATGCGCATGGTTTGGAAATGGTAACTTGCAGTTCTCCAAGATCAAGCCAACAAACGAAGATGGGACTTCCACCTGAACAATAAGATCGTCATTAAACAACCTGAGCTAGGTGTATATCTAAGCCAGTTATGTCAACGTGAAGTCCAGCATCACTTCCTACTGCATCTAATTTTAACTTTAAATTATAAATGACAACCAAGAATAACATAAAAAAGGAAACAATTTGAAAGCCAAGAATAAAATTTACTAGGACAGAAAGATTTGATGTATGTAATCCTTTTACCTTCGAAGAGCAGAGAGAGCGCCGCAGGTTTGAAAAGCAACCATCACATACAATAGTGAGAGGAGCACAAGCTTGCAGTTCTTCACCAGCTTTACTCTTATATATTACTCCTTTAACGACCTCCTTTTCTTCGAACAAAGATGTGACAGTTCCCTCCTCCATACGAACACTAAAGCAAAGAAGACCACAGAAGCTGTTTATTTATCCATAATGTGAAAATGCATACAACATAAAGGGCATCCTGCTAAAAGTAGTCCACAAATAAGGCTAATAAGAATTTGATTATCATTTATTCATTCAATGTTGCAGGGACCATCATAAGAAACGTGAATTTCCTAGATATAAAAAGAGAAACTGCCCAGTGATATCTAAAGAAAATAGGATGCCAATTGCTTATAAAGTCTCATCCCCAAACCATTAAGATGTTCATCTGACTAACTTTTACTATTTGCATACTCATCTATGTTCAAATGCTATAGGTATAAGAATGCTAAATTTCTGAATTCTAGGTAATAGAAATGTATATCCTACTTCCAAAATAGCAAATACTTCAGTCTCCACATTAATCAAAACTTTCTATTTCAAAAACTGTTAAATAGAAATAAGTTCAAGGATGGAACTGATTTTTCCTTGATCCTTGGAGGGTGAATTACTTTAGTTCAAGCAGCAATGAACTTTGTTGCAACCGAATCTGAAAGAAAAAACCAAGCTTATACAGAGACTTATGCATTAACTTTGAATAGCAGATAATTTAAACTCTATTTTAAAATAGGGAATAACCATATCTGATTCTTCATGATCAAGAAGAACAACGTACCTTAGGTTTGTCAAAATTATCCAGGCCTCAACGAAACTAATTTATCCTAACATCAGTCGACTAGACTAGCGCAAAATTCCAAAGAGCCACATGAAAGATGAACCCAAGTCAGAATAGCAGCATGCATCCCAATTTCTTAAGGAGTTTTGTTTGTAGTTGCTTATGTGTACAAAATCACTTGATAAGTGTTTTTATGCGTCCTGTGATAAGCTTTTCACAAGACCGTAAGCCGCTTTATAGATTAATTAGGCTTGAAAATGTTCAGGTCACATATATCTTGTGTTCGCTCTAGTGCCCTTAAAACATATCTTGTAAAACCTTTTGATTATCTCTAGTACACCCACTGTGAAATTGCAACTATAAATCTTTTTAGATACTGTCTGTTAACCGAAGGCCTAGATCGAGCTATGGAGATTACAGGCTATTGGGACAAACACTGCTTCAAATTATTCATGAATGTTTTTTACCAGGCCCCGCAAAATAGTCGGTAAGCAAGAAAAATGTTCCAAATCAGGGGAAAAAATCATTTGAATTAGATAAAGCCTGGCCTTTGAAGAGTCTATACCAAGTGCTTAAGTCATGACAAATCTCAACACTCAAATGTATAAAGGGATCCATAAATAGGTTTCTTTGACTTCCAAAAAATATTTGCAGCACTCCAATATCACACAAACCTTAGTAGAACCATCTCTTGAAGTTGTCAGCACTCTGGTTAAGACAACTGGTAAGCATGGCTATAGAAAGTGAAGCCATATGTGGGTTGTTTTAGGGAACTGGACGAGAGATAGAATTCCTACATTGAATTCTTATAGAAAAGAGCTGATCAAATTACACTTCCACCTCATTAGCTTTTTTCTGCATAAGGATTTTTGTATTAGCAATAACTAGATGAAATGATACTTCATCTCCGTTTGATATAGCAGGATAGCTTTCTACTGCTTTCTCTCTCTCTCTCTTTTTTAAACAACTGAAACAATTTTATGGTGTTTGGTGTGATAGCTGTGAGAAAAATTCTAACTATACGACAGATGAAAAACAGTTTTTTTTGGAATGAAATTAAGAGGCAGTTTATGCTTTTTCTTTCCGTCAAAACCATTTTTCTCAACCACGGTTTCAAATATGTTTGCTCAAAAACAGCTTTTTAAAATAAAAAATTATAAAAATATTATCATCAAAATGCACATTATTTTTTTTAATTATTTTTCCTACCATAAAAGTAGTCACAAAGCCATTCCAAGTAAAACCTAAGAGTTCTTTTGGGGTGACTTCAGCTTCTTGTAAAAATGATTGTAAAAATAATGTTGCTCAAAGCTGTTATAAGTAATATAAATATTTTCTCTAGATTGCAACTTTCTTATAACTAGCAGACCCTACCAAATATGATTCTCAAAAGCAAATTTCCATCGTAAATTTTTTTGAAAGCAGCACGAAATCAATAGCCAAACGGATGTGTAGTAGTCGTATGAAAAGAAAAGCAGCAAAAAAGCTAACCCAAAAAGACCCTGCCTAGGTTCCCACAAAAGCACATTTCTATGTTTTAGCTTTTCCTATCTCATTAATCAATCAGCTAATTAAATATATTAAGATTAGTATATTATCATAAATATTTGAAAATTGAAATATATATATATATATATTATTGTGTAATAGTTCTGATGGGGACATCAGCACATGGAAAGTCTATCAGAGATGTGGCCGTCGATCTATGACCACGATGGAGTCGTTGTATTTCTGAGTCATTTCATGTATTTGTCTTTCAGTATTTTATGTCTTTTATTATTTATGTTGTATTTGTTTCCCGCTTTTACCCTTTACTTAAGAGAGGTCGTATGTAAGCCCTAAGGGCATTGTTGTCTTTTGCTTTTGAGTCATTTGTACGAAGCTATTTATAGCCCTCGTGTTTCTCTTTTGATGCTTAATGAATGAATGATAAAATTTTCCCTTGCTTGATTTCTTTGTGAGATCTTGAGAGTGTTTGAGAGAAGGATCCCTAGGAGAGAGAGAATCATGCATCACCCACCAACCTTGCAGAGTCAGGTTCGTGGCTTTATTTTCTCTCTTTACCTTTTCCCCCTCCACCACCCGGCTCCACCTTTCCCTCCTCCTCCCACGGTCCAAGCTCCACCCGACACTTGAATCGCCAGCCCCTTTTTCCCCACCATCCCCTCCCCCTTCCCATCGACGCTCCACCACCACCACAACTGCCGATCCACCCTCCCACCAAGCCGCTGGCCCCACCCCTTCTTCCCCTCTTTGAATTATTTCCGAAATCCCCACTTTCCTTATTTATCCCAATCAATCTTTTGAAAGAATTTGAATTAGAAATAATTCAAATTTAATTCTCAAATCTTTCCTAATGCTACAAATTTCTTATAAATAACAAATACTACAAATTTCTTATAAATAATAAATATATGTAATAAAATTAGTACGACAACATAATAATTCTAACAACTCTTGAAATTCTCCAGCCAGTAGTGGTTTGGCAGCATCTGCAGCCAACACAATGGCTCTGAGTAGTGATATTAAAATATGATGTTATAAACCTTGATGCCATGAGCATGTCTAAGGTGATAGATCGAAATTTGAATAGTTGGATAGACAAGGATGATTCCCAGAAAGTCATTAAGCTAGATTTTTTGTTGCTGAAAAATAATGATGATGTCCCATCATTTTTACATGGATATGTTTTCTCTTCTAAAGAAGCATTCGGCCACAATCAGCTTCCAAAAAGGGGTCGGTTTGGCCATGTGAAGATTTAGATGTTTCTGTGTTTATATGCTAAAGAATGGGGGCAACAACTGAGGCCCCATCAGTGGTTGAACTCACAGAGTAGATGTGGGCTCCGAAAATTCGGCCCCGGCCTCCGCCCGACTTTTGCTTTCTTCGGGGGGGAGTTTTAACGAACTAAGTTCCGGGGTAAATTTTGGAAGGCAGATGGGTTTGTAGATAAGACACTGCCCAGAGATTTCGCCCTCATTTTGCGAGGACTTTAAGATCTGAGTTCTGGTTTCCTATAGGCGCAAGCCCCTATAGTTAATTACCCCTCCCGATAACGAGAGAGAACTTTCGATTAAGGCTAGTCGTCAATCAGATACGTAGAAGATACGTGCATCTGGCATATAGTAGCAGCAATGGGTTTAGGGTATTGGAAAATTGAGGGGTTTGATATTTAAAATAGAAATTTTCACCATCTTGCACTTAAAGCGGATGGTGGGGGAATGGATGATAGACCCGATCAAGATCCCATGGTTCCGTCGTCCCGAGCCATCGTGGTCCCTGGTCTACTTAGTCAGAGGAGGTAGTCGACCCAACCTGACAGAATGATCCTTGTTGGCAGCCATGGGTTGCTTCATCCAAGGGTACCTTGTAGACCTGGGGGGAGTGTTTGTCCAAGGGGACAAATTTGAATCCACCTTAGCTAACAGAGGGCTTTGTGCCCTATCAATTATATCCTATTGATTCATGTCTCAAGGATTTGATGTCATTGGGGAGCATACGGGCTCTGGCCATAACCATAATATAATGGTGCCATTTGGCGGCGACCACCTAGTTCAGAGGGCCCCGAGTCATAACCGTTTATCCTGCAGTGCCATTTGGCGGCGAAACTGCTGGTTAGAGGATTCGTACCACGTCCTTGCTGGCAGGAGATTGTTTGAGAATGGATCCTAGTGATATTTTCGACCAGGCATTAGCTCCATGTGAGCTGAAGTAAATTTTAATTTGTCCACCTCGATAAACTGTTGCGGAGGATGGATGAATTTCGCTTTAAGTGGTTAGATGGGTTGAATTTCTATTTTTAAATATTTGGATTTCGGATGATTTTGGGAATTTTTTGGAGATCTGGATTTTAGGTGGTATTTGAAATGATCTGTGTGGACCCCTCCGGTTGATATTTGCATTCAACACGGCCATCATCGGGGTGTCTTTGGGGTCCTCTGTATTTATGGGTTGAACCTTGTCGACTCTATCGGGCTATCGATAGAGGATCGGGTTTCGTAAGCTTTGTGCCTCAATAAGTGAATTCTCTTGATTATAGGCCTTGAAGGCCTAATATGAACGTATAAAACAAATATCTCGGTCGATCTCGCGACCGTATATTTATTTAATAGTTTGAGCCGTATCAAATCCTATCTACCTAAATAGAAGGATCGGGCTCGAACTTGAATTCACTTATTGACCTGCGCAGCATCCCTAGACGTCACATGTGTTCAATAACACGCTCGTCGGGGCCCATGCGGGTGTTTGGGGGCATTTTATAATTATTTATCGAACCTTATCAACTCCTATTTACTTATTTTAGGAGGATCGGGTTCATATTTATCGACCCGCGCAGCATCCCTAGGCGTCACGTGTGTACCAATAACACGCTCGCCGGGGCCCATGCGGGTGTTTGGGATTACATTTACCCCTTTTGTGTTCCTATGTGTATACAAATTAAGATGCACGTGCGGGGGACATTGAAATATCTATAAACGCCTTCTGTCCACTTGCATGAATGTTGCGGATCCGGTGGCGTATCGTTATACGATCTCTACTACTGCTGCTTGTAGACGGGTAGATGTATTCGTTTACAGACTGAAATTGACTACAGGATACTGCATTTACTGAAGTCTTTCTGTATCTACCCATAGATGACATATGGTGCGTACAGCTGTATTCATAGGGGACTTGTACATTTTGCAGATCTCTGCTCTTGATTACATGCAGATCAGTATGCTTATTTGTATATTGATATTGACTTTTGACTGAGTTATATCCATCACCAATTTCTCCATGCATACCAGCTAGAGATTTGCTATGCTCATAACACATCAATCTTCAGGACTGGTAAGAGACTGTAGTCTTTCATTTGCTTGACATTGCATTATTATAAGTGATAGAGAAGTTGCTACATTTACTGTGCACGTCTTTTAATGCTTGTAGGGACTATCGTGTGTATCCCTAGGACAACTGCCATTTGGTTTGTAGGGATATTTGTATATTTACTAGATGCTTGATTGATATTCATTATGAGAGTATCTTCGTGATCATCATATGTTGTAATCACCCTTGTTGTTCACAAGCGAGTTAATACATTCGTCTATGAGTTGTCTGATGTTGAATGTATATTCGCCATCACAGGGGGGCATTGTAGCATCCACCACGTGACCCCTTGAGTTCATTTGTATATTGGCAAGGTATTGACATCAACTTGCATTGACTGTAAGAAGGCCACATTTCAATTTCAACTCAACATTTCTTTGATGAATTAGTGCCTTTGCCAAAAATTCCTTCCTTGTAGCGTTGCAAAATGATATAGTGGAGAGGTCACTACATTTGTTTGCACATCTATTACTGCCACTACTCATGAGTGGATTGATGTGTTTGTTTGCAACTTAATTGACATTGATTCTAAGTGAGTCGTGTTCATTACAACTCCCCCATGTATATTCTGTCAGTGGATCACCACCTCTGCTACATGTCACTCATCTCCTTCATATTTTGCTTATGAACACATCATTGTATTCGTTGCACATTCTTGTAGTCTTTGCAATTACTTTAAGCCATTTCATCATATGCTCAAGATAAATGTTATGAATCAATTGTAAGTGAGTGGTGCTCAAATTTCTTTGCTTGATACCAGTCTTCTGAACATTCCTTAGTGCTCCTCTGAATGGTTGGTATCTTGTTTTAGGATTCGCATGAGATTTGAACTAATACTTTGTATTTAAATTAAAGAGATAACTCCTTATCGTTCCAATGGAGTTTTGATACTACACCTCTCAATGCTTTCATTCCAATAGAAATGATTATTACAAGTCCATCGTTTGTGAGTTCAAGTCCTAGAACGAGTTTGAGTGGAAGTTCAAGTCTTTTGCAATGCACTTAGGTCCCTTGTAATGATTCAAGTTACACTTGATGTGGTTCAGTTTTAGTACAACGTCCACTATAGTCTTATTCAACCCAAATTCATCTTGCACTTTGCAAATTTAAGTCCGAGCCCAAGTTTGAGTTTGAGTTTAATTTGAGTTCAGATCAAAGTCCCCTGCTGTCTTGTAGAAGTTCAAGCCTTGTATGTCAAGCTCTTTGTTATTACATTGAATTTCAAGTCCTTAATACATTTGGTTCAAGTTTGGATTTAATTCATTTGAGTTCATATCATTGTTTAAATGGAGCCAAATTTGAGTACAAGTGCACGTCCTTTGAGTCCAAATAAGGTCCGAGTATAGTCATATATTCACCCGAAATTTCGGCAGCATTCCGGCATCTCCTCCGTTTAGGAGAAATTACGGAAAACTGGGCCTTTCCCACCACGCTTAAGAAAGCGTGTATGGTAGATGCCCTCTTTCGAGGACACCGCGGCCGTGTAAAGTCTTCAATCCCCACCACGCTTAAGAAAGCGTGTATGGGTCTTCAACGTACCTGAAAAGGAGAGCAGTTATTTTCCCCGCAGGTACAGAGCCGCGTACGGGTACTTAAGATTGTCCCCACCACGCTAAGAAAAGCGTGTATAAGGCCTACCCGCCTCGTCGTAGGTGTCGCACCGGGTTCCCTTCCCACCACGCTTAAGAAAACATGTATAGGCGGTTTGCCGGCTCGACACGAACGCCGAGGATAGGATTTTAGGTGATTACCCATTTCGTTGCAAGCCTCGCGACGCACTTCCTCCCACCACGCTAAGAAAAGCGTATATAGGTGGTCGTTTTGTCGCGCTGCAAGCCTCGAGACGGGCTCTCGGAGTTTTAGGGTTTAGAGAGGTTATACCTTGGCGTAGGTGGACTGGCGGGATTCTTACAAAAATGCACAAATACAAAATCTCCACTTTCACTTTTTCTCTCCACCTCTTCTTTTTTTATTTTCTTTTCTTTCTTTCTTCTCTTTTTTGAAAACCCCCCTCTTTTTTTATCTCTTTTGAACCATTTTTTTAACTCCCCCTTCATCTCCTCCTTTTTTTTGCATCAACAACAACAATAAAACAAAATCATTATTATGATTAATATTAGTTACAACAGTAATTGGATAGGGACTATTATAATTACTTATAATCATAATTATTGTCATTTATAATATTTAGCAACTAATTTTTTATAAGTAATTATAATTGATATTAATCATAATAATAACCAATTGTTAATTATTATGACTAATTAATAATTATAATTATTTATAACTATAACAGTAGCTAATTACCCTCTTTTATCATATAGAGCTTAAGAAATCCCACACAGATTTTACCTGATCAATCGGGCACAGTGGAGAGTCGGGTAAGATAGCTAGGAAGATGTGGGGTTGGTGGCTCTTGCGGCTAAGGCAGAGAGAAGGGACCGGGTATAATAGCGAGAGGTGAGGTCGGCAAGCTCTATAGGATCGGACTAGGGCTTCCTGCGGCTATGGAGGAATCGGGCAGAGGAGGTGCCGGCCAGGTAGGGGGAGCTTGCTCTCTCTCTCTCTCTCTCTGTCTCTCTCTCTCTCTCTCTTTCTCTCTCGGCGGAAAAGGGAGCGACGGACAGAGGGGTCGGGCTGGCTTCGGTTTCAGAGGGAGGAGGCAAAGGCGTCGGGTAGAGGAGAAGGGATCGGAGCCGAAGTCGCCTAGGGTTGGTGAGGTCGAAAGCTTCAGCGTCCTGGAGGCGTCGGATTGGGAGCTGGAATCGGAAGGGAAGAACAGCTATGGAGGTTTCGGATAGAGTCCGGAGGAGGTCTCGTTTGCTCGGGTATTTAACGACGAGAGTTGGGTACGATTCAACAGGTTTCACGCAGGATTTGTGCGAAGAGACGCGAACGGCGCCAGTGCACAGTAATTCGGCGGGATTTCAGGAGGGATTCGCGGAGATTTGGACTGGATACGAGGTATGCAATATCTGAGCAAATTTTTCATGATTTTGATGAATTTTTATTGAGGTTTGAGCTGGGTTTTGGTTCAATATCCAAAGGTCAACAGTAGACCCCCAGCCTAGGCCAGATCAGCCCATGTTGGTTCAATTCACCCTAATTTAGTTCATATGGATCTTTATACTCCAAATTACAAGATTTTGGTGTCTACTATTCATCACACCATACAAAACTTGTGGTGGGGTTTTTGCATTATTTTTGAGTTTATTTGATTTCTAATTTTATTTTTTTAGTAAATTAAGCATTGATTTAATCCTTCTGAATTGCTCCAGAATTGGTGCATTACGTAAGAAATTGCTCATAAGATAAGGGTTTTTATGATCCCAACAAAAGTAACTGAATGGAAGCAAACTAAGTTTTTAAAAAAAGGAAAAATAATTTTATATTAGTAGTTGGATATTGCTAAGAAAGGAAGTTCAGCATTTTAGTTTGTCCACTTGTAGGGTGTAATTAGCTTTAACCATGATAAAGCCTTATAGCGTCCACTTATAAAAAAAATACATATACAGAATTAGATCAAAATGAAGTATAATTACTTGGGTAAAGATGCAGCTTTTTCCCGCATCCTCTGTACAAAACGTCCATTGTGAAAGCTCCTGCCAGCAACACGTGAACCATATTTCTCCAAAGGATAGGAGAGCTTTGTATTCTCCCCATCTTTAAAAAGTGCGTAACCATCAACTCGTTGAGCATCAATTTCTTCAACACAATCTGCATCGAAGAATGAGAAAGCATTTATTGTAACAATGTAATCCTCCAAAGGTCATTGAAAAAAAAAAACACACTTTCTAAAAAATACAGTAGTAGCAATGGCAACCAGGGGAACTCCTTTGCCACTACTATCAGCTCTTGCTGAAATCACTTAAATCTCTGACTCCAGGCATTTTTAGTTAGTTCTGGTTTCTTCTTTTTGATAGCCACAGGTTCTCATAGTTTTTTTTGTTTCTACAGGTTGTGGTTCTTTTTTATTTCTGGAGCTCTGCCTTTTTGCTGCAGCTATTGGTCTTTCTCTTGTTTTGCTGGCTTAGCTTTGTAATTATTTTTTGTTAATGAAAATCGGGCTATGCCCTAAATTTTTCCAAAACAAAAACAAAAACTAGAAAATAAATTTGATTATTTATGCGTAAGAGAAACTTGAATAAATGGGCAGAACCAAGACTTTACCCTCAAGGCCTAACTCAATCAATTTCAGGTAGCCTCCTGGTTGTAAAAATTCACCCACGATTCTATGAGGCTCTGCCAAATCTCTTTCAATGACATGTACTCGACGGCCAGCCTGCATGAAATGATAAAGAAGCAAGGTCAATTAATCTTGTCAAAATAACATCCACTTCGAATAACATCTATATTCAACATTTTATGGGGCCTTTGATTGTCAAGATATGAGAGCAAATCTACAAATAAATTAAAACTCGCACTGCAAGACCACTTATATCAGTATACAACTACAGAGAAAAATGACTATTTGCCGCATATCGCTCACAATAAACAGAAGTATCACAAAGCTTTCCTAAACTAGTGTAAATTCTAAGCATAACCATGTTCAAAATAGTTCTTGTATCAATTAAAGCTTCGTTTGGGACGGCTTTTTTACTGCTTCTTGAAACAATTTTTAGTATAAAAATTAAAAATTTTGTACTAGCAAGTTGTTTTAAGAATCAGCAAAAAAATCGTCCTAAACGAAGCCTAAATCACATAAATACTCATAATTCATTTTTGCCTGAATAAGGGATCTATAAGCCAAGTGTTGGGCTAGTGGTTTAATTATGCGTTCACGCATATTTGGTGTATGCTTGTGCTAAATGAAATATTGGGGGAACTAGCAATGTTATAGTTTGGTGGAGAACGTTTAAGAATGATATATTATAAAAAATTAATCTTGATCGAACACGAATCTCGAGGCTAAATTAAGTTAAAATTTTCTGAAATTAATTTCGGGACTACCGAACTCCGATTTCAGCAAACTTATAGTCGAACTGGATGTCTCAAAAAGACGAACCCAACGACACCAAATTCGACCCAATACGAGCCCAAATGGGTCCAAATTAAAGACTCAAAGCGCCTTTGGAAGGTTCAAATTATAATTTGGATTACCAAACGATTTCCAAACGTGGCATGCTTAAAGCCGAATCGAGCGGCTTGATGAGACTAATCCAACGAGCCCAAGATCACTGAATTGTGATATCATTAAGACATTCAAATGCCCAGTAAATGGTCCACTGTCAAAGGGATCAATATCAGTCGTCCATTCAAACCACTCCCAACATATCCTTGATTTCCCTCCTATTTACTGGTCATGCCACTCCCAAAAAACTATAAATATACCCCTCATTTTTCATTAAAGGAAAAACCCAAGCAAGGAAGAGAAGGGAGAGGAGGAAGCAAGGAGGGAGGAATAAGGAAGAAGGGAACAAGAGAGGAGAGGAAGAGAAATCTGAGATATCTTTTGCTACCAAGCTCCTCCTCGACCACCGCCCGGCCACCGGCTGTCACTGGACTTCCTCCCAACCACCAACTGTCGCCAAACTTCTATCCGGCCACCAACTGTCACCGGACTTTCGCCGAACTTCCTCCGAACCACCAAGTGTCACCGGACTTACGCTTGGCCACCATGTGTCGTTGTACTTATGCCGAGCCACCGACCTTCGCCAGACTTCCGCCAGACCACCAACTATCGTCGAACTTTGTCAGACTCCCGTCCTGCCATCGATCGTCACCAACTATGGCCTTTCCAACCAACATCACCAACTATAGTCCTTTTGGACCTCCGTCGCCAGATATCAATCCTTCTAACCTCTGTCGTCTGTCAGTCTTTCTGACCATTGTCGCTCGCCAACTACGATCCTTCCGACCTCCATCGCCCGACTACGGTCTTTCCGACCTCTGTCGCCCGCCGAATACGGTCCTTCTAACATCCGTCGTCAGATAACTATCCTTCCGACCTCCATCGCCTGCTGACTACGGTCTTTCGGACCGTAGTCTGGTCTTTTTGACCTCCATCGCTAGACAACGATTTTTCTGACTTCAATCGCCCACCGACTACAGTCCTTCTGGCCACCGTCACTGACTACGATCTTTTCGACCTCCGTCGCCTGCCGACTATGGTCATTCCTACCACCGTCACTCGACTATGGTCTTTCTGACCTTCGATGCCTGCCAACTACGATTTTTTCGACTACTGTCATCGGACTACGATCTTTTCGACCTCCATCGCCCGCTGACTATGATCCTGCCGACCAAACAAACATGTCAATACTGATTCTTCCAATTCCCACCATGAATGCACTCTATATGATGTATATTTGCTACATCAAGCCAAAGCCTTCCCCCTAGAAGTGCTTCATTTATAATCGACTGCAAACACTAGTGAATTCATTCAAACTGGACCAAGCCTCGTGGTTTTTCTCCCTTTTTAAGAGTTTCCATGTAAAAACTCTAATGTCTCTTATGAACGCTACATCCCTCTCTTTTATCTGATTGTGTGCTGGATCTTCATAAAAAGCTAAGACATTAAACTTAATATTTCTCTATCACCGTGAATATTCCAGGACGCAACATGGAAGTTTAGGGCACCCTCAGGGAAATGTCTCTCATACAATGAACAATAGCACAATATCACTTAGCATCTGATTCAAACGAGTTTGAAAAGAATAAGGCCATCTTAAGGTAACCTGTATGCTTTAGTAGCAGAAAAGAGAAGATCAACTTCAAACTACTACTAAAAGCATAGCCGTGTTTCCCTAACAACGGTTCTGCAATATCCTGCTAAAGAAAGAACCGTTATAGTGAATTTATCTGTAGCTGCATGGGAAGCATATTCAAAAGTCTTTGACTGTAATTATAATTGTAAAGGGGATGTTCCAGATTTAGTAAATGGATTAAAATCTAAAAACTATTTGATATAACAACTCACTCTCTGTCACTTTCTATCGTTTACTCCCAGTAATTCTCAGGTGAGTCCTCTCACGACAGCAAAACGACATTAAAAGGCTCTTTGGCAACCTGTAATAAGATTTAATTTAAAAAATATTTATTTATTAAATTCAATTTCTTATCTTCCTATAATAATCTTAAATCATAATAAAATAGAGAATTAGTTTATTATGATTGAGCAAAATTTAATAATTGTTATGTCAATAGTTTTTTTCAATTTTAACTCTCTCAGAATTTATTAAATTTAGATTTATAAGATTTACTGAATTCTATTTGAGTTGAATATTACTTATAGCCATACAACCTCTGAGGAACTTTCTATTCAAGGTTATTAACTTCTTCAAATGTTATCATGATATTAATACAATAAAGAAAATTGCCTGTTTAGCTGAGTTTAAATGTTGAATATGAGGCCAAACATCCAGTAGATGTGTAGAGTAGCCTTTAGAGAATCAGTCCCACCTGATACAATTTTGTTCAAATATTAATATACTTGCAAATCAAGGCTTCATTTGGACAACTTTTTTACTGCTTTCTAAAGTAGCTTTCGAGTTCAAAAATTTGTAATTCAAGAAATTTTTATATTTGAAAACTGCTTTAAAAAACAGTAAGAAAACTATCTCAAACGAAGCCTAAATCACCATTTAAACCGATTAAACATCAGCAATCCACCAGATAAGAAGGTAGATGGATCAATTGCAGGACCATAACGCTTCAATTACATAGAGCAACCAAGGCAAAGGTCTCTTCAATTGCAGAATGCAATGTATCGTTTTTTCTTCATTCAACAGAAAACAAAATGAACAGGGAAGTTGAGCAGTTGACAAATTTGCCTCCAACTAACAATTAAAAAAAAACTACATTTAATGTTCTCACAACACCCAACAAAAATTATAGAACCATAAATGTTGCATCCTACGTTACGCAACCATGCCCGATTAAGGCAAATATATAATAACAGGATTTTGATTGATCAGGGCCTCTCTTAAAAATTTTAAATTCATTTTGAATAAGTGTAATATATCATATATGTACTTAATTTTATATCATTTTTTTTAGGGCGATGAGTGACTTGATTGCAATTTTTAATTTGTTATTGCTATTATTTTACTATCTAGAATATGACTTGAAGATTTTTTGTTGGAGAAAAAACTCTCTATCGAGTCTTTTACAACTCCTGCACAGTATTATATTAATTTTAACACAGCTAATCAAAAATTTGACCTGAATATCTTGAGGAGAATGGTTGAACAGTTGATGGGTTTTATACTTTTATCTCCTCACAATCAATCTAAATTTGAACTCGCTAATTACTAAGAGGCTCTATGGGAATTTTTTATTTTTTAGATTTTATTTTTAGTATGCTTTGTTCATGCTCTGAGATATCTTTAAATTATGCTAATTTTATGTATATTGAATATTGAATAAGTTGACTTTATACTGCTGATTATAGTGATGGGCAGCCTCGGTCCATGGAGGAGGCTAATTGTGATAAAAATATATAAGAAACAAGCATGCTTTCTAAATTTAAAAGTAAAAACAAAAAACAAAAGTGATCTTAAGCAAATCCTAATATAATTGTATTTGATCAGCTCAACGCTTAAAAAGAAAAGGAAAAAAAACACACACACACAACCGCACAACAAAACGCATCCCCAACCCTCGTTGAACTTAATCAGAATTAAGAAAAATATATAAATATAACAAATTAACAAACACCAAATCCAAAAAGAAAAAACAACAACAAAACAATGCTAATCCAGTTCCGCCGAAGGAAGAACCAGCCTTCAATGGAGAAAATCAAAATGAGAAAACAAAGGGTTTGTGAAAAAGAAACTTTACCTTACCGAGCGTGTATGCGAGTGCGGATCCAGCAACACCGGCTCCTACAACGATGACATCGGCTGAGCAGCGCGATCCGGCTCCCGCGGTCTGCGTCCTCACCGCATGAATTCCCGCTTTGCCGGACTCATTCTTCTTCGCATGTCGATGCCTGAGGAGCAAAAGAAACCCTAAGAGAGAGGCGACGACGCCTCCAAAGATGTACTGGAGCAGCACCATCCTCGCCGACGAAGCCTCCTCTTCTCCTTATTTGTCCGTTCTCCTTCCCTGCTTTATTCGTTCGGCTTAAAGGCGTAGGGACAATAAATCACGTGGTTCGGTTCTCCGCCTCTCAGCTTTACTAATCGTAGCCCGCCCAACTGACGCTTTCGGCCTCATTCCCGTGTGGCGCCACTTCTGAATACTATAAGCTGTCAACTGGTGGTGAGGATATGAACAGTTAAATACATGCGTCTAATTATTATATTGCATTTTATTTTTATGTAACATTTTTTTTAGAAGATTTGCATATATACTATTTTATATCATCCTATTAATATATATAATATTCAAAATTTTAATATTATATATATACCATCCGATATTATTTTAATATCAAATATATCACTCATATTTCATTCCTATCACTCATATATTTTATTTATACCACTCATATTTGATATGAAAATGACTATTGATGATATATATGTAATATTAAAGTTTTAGGTGTTAGATATGTAAATAGAATAATATAGGGTGGTATGTATATAAATCCCCCTTTTTTTTAACAGGTTGAGTGATTCGAACGCGACATCGACGGGAGGCATGAATGTCCTCAACCATCGTGCCACAGCACGAGCTGCTTTTATGTAACATTTTATCATTATATAAACTTACGTTGGTAAATACATTAAATTTCATTAATTTTTTAAAAAATTAAGAAATTGGAGATTGCAATCTTAAGGCCTACTTTGGACAAATTTCCTACAACTTAATTTTCAAGACGGTAATTACAGCTCCATTTGATTATTATTTTCTTGTTGTTTTCAAAAAAAAAAACTATAAGGTGCTTTTTACCATAACCTTCAAAAAAAAGTTATTTTCATATAGTTTTACAATCATCTCTACAACAGTTACAGCCATCTCTAATAGTACAAACTGTTTTTTTAAACTAAGGGTTCGTTTGGGTGTAGCTTTTTGTAAAGTAATTATGAAGTTATTGTGAAGAAATAACTTTCTTGAAAACTGTTGTAGAAAGCAGCTTCTTAGTACAAAAATTCACTAAAAATAATGAAAAAGTAGTGGCAAATTATTAGAGAAAGTTTATCATTATATGAAAGTAAAAAATAAGTTAAAGAGTAACTTAGAGGAGAAAATATTTTTTACATAAAAATTTTAGTAAGGGGAAAATTATGAGCTTCACTCAATCGAAATAATTCTACTAGTGTGTCTTAGATTATAAGTGAGGATATTCCCAATAGTTGGAGAATGCTTTGATACAAGTGGAAGCTTAAGATGGTTGAGTTATCATTATGATATCATCAGGTGTTTGCTCAATCGTTATTCTTATATGAGGGATATTGGCAACCAAAAGGTGAGCATTAACCTTGTTAGGAATGATAGACATATGTGTTAAAGCCAACAACATGCATTGGCCCTATTGATGATGATGGCATCAATGTATGTGTTGTATGTTAGCTTTATTGTCAATGATGAGCATCGATGTCATTAGCGATGGAGAGCAAAAGGATTGATATTGATGTTGTATAGTAACCTTATTTAAGTTAAAGAGCATTAATGTTAATGTCGATGATGGCCAATAACCTTATTGATGATAAAAGAAATCAGAGTTGATATTGATGACATGGGTCAACCTTAATTATGGTGGTAGCCATTAGGATTGATGTCAATGACATGTGATTACTTTAATGGCATCAACGGGTCTTAACATTGTAATCAATGGTGAGAGATGAAATTATTGGTGATGATGGGTATCAGGCTTGGTTCCAACAATGTGTTTCGAGTTTAGGGTTTAGGAGTGTGATGACTTTATTGGCATCATTGATGTTAATTTCAACAACTTATGATGGCTTTATTGGTGATGATGATCTACATGTATAATGTCAGATCAAGTGTATATTTATAGTAAGAATTTATTTGCATAGAATTAAATCAAATGCTTAAAATAAAGTCAAAAATTTTAGAGCATTGATTGAAAGATCAAACAATCTCTAAAATTTGTATATTTATAGTAAGATCAAGTGGTTTGACGAGGCAAAGTTGACAAGCCCAAGATTACTCGATGTTAGGACCTTTAAGGTACTTAAGAGCTAAATTAATAGTCTATGATTAAAGAATTAAATAGGAGTTGTCTGATGAAGTGTTATGAAATTTTAGATGAAATTACTAAGATGCCACTTCCAAAATATTATAAATATACTCTCGCTCTCCGGATAAGAAGACTTGAACTTGAATTGGGATAGAATTTGGAGATTTAAAGAATTTAGAGGTTTTCCTGGAATTTTGACACTTTTTATCACCGCTAGCCATTATTGTCACCTAACTGCCATCATTTTTCTATTGTTGTCGTTTGACAGCCACCGCCCAACCATCATAATCTATTCACCATAGTCCACCTCCATCTTATTGCTATCACCCAACCACGGTCACTCGCCTATCATCACCAAAAATTTGTCATATATTCATCATCACCTGACTAACATCGTCTAGCTAGTACATCTCTAACATTCTATATCACATTTATAAAAATAAAAACTTGTATTACATGTCACAACTCGAGATCTAAAATGAAAGAATTTTATTTCTTTTCTTTTTATTATCTTTCTCAATTAATTAATAATCCCAGATGACTAATTGCATTAAAGAAAAATACAAGCTGTGAAAAACATAATGATAGTGCTACAATCAATATAATTTACATCCTGATTAAAGTCCAAAGTTCAAAGAAAATGATATATATATATATAATTGAAGAGCTGAATATTAAATTTAAATAATCATCACAGCTTAATATCAGTCTGCAGGCTCATTACTTTTACTTGAAACTATGTAAAAACTATATAATGAGCACATAGCCCAGCCATGGCAAGGAATGAAATGAGGGAGGGGGAGGAAGAGTGGTGAATGATATTTAATCACAACGCCACATGCACAATGTTGTATTGCCACCTCAGTGCCGCTACGCCTAATTTATTTTCAAAATTCCAGAAAGCTTAGCACGACGGTGGCTCTTCCCAGCGTCATTGAGCTCACAAGCATAACACCGCAGCGCTCAAGTTTAGAATCTTTAAAGTTTAAATTAAATTTTATTTTATGGCATTTTGGGTTATTACAATACTTTGTAATCTTTATTATTATTATTATTTTGTCAATTGAGGAGCAGAGCGAACTGTTGTAGCCTATTTATATTGTTTATCCTTTCATCTAGGTCAAAGCTTTTGCCCTTTCAAAGCTTTTAATATAAAAATTATGATGCCTATTTTGTTGTTTTCTATTATCTACGTGTATTGGATCTTCATGAATGGACAGAATGTAAAAATTCTATCTTAATTGTAACAAATTTTCTGCACACAATAATTATAATTATAAATACTATAAATTTTCATTAAAAATATTAAAGATATGAGATAATATTTGTATACTAATGTATACTTTTAATAACCCTAATAGTCTAGGTGTTAAAAATGTTCTTCTCAACTTTTGTTGATATGTTGTAATTTGTATATTTTTTTTAATTTAATTTTTGCCTAAACTCTCAATTTTCACTATATCAAAAGCACAAAAGAAGGAAAAAAAAAGTCTAAATAGTTAATCCCTGCATATAGATACCAAATAAGGCAATCCTGAAAAATAATATAAATTCTCCAAAAATAAAAAAATTCTGTAAGGTAATTAAGAAAAAAGAAAAAAAATAGAATATTTGTTTTTTTTTTTCATCATTGTTTGACTTCTTTAGACCTTAGGAAAAATGTAAAATCATGTAAAAAAAAAAGGCGTATAATGACAAAAATGCTCCAACTGCTTACAAGTTGAACCAGCTATTTATTTATTTATTTAAGAACGATGCTGCCATATCTAAATAAATATTGATGTGTCTCTTTTTTTTTTTACATAGAATCTATGAGATATATTTCATAACGTAATGCAAATTTTAATAAAATGATATGCCGCATCTGAGCATTAGTATCTGTCATATCCCAAGTCCAAAAGGCAGTACATCCTAGCAGCACTGAACGTGATAAATGAATAGAAAAATATATTTTATATTCACAAAAAAATATGCATAAACAAGTGATATATATGCTAATTCATTAATAGAATTTCAAATAGTCAATACATTCAATAACAAGAATTTTGATACAAGCCAATAGAAATATAAATAGAATAAAAAATAGGAAAGAAACTACTCAGCTCTCAAAACAAAAGCATATTCAACAACAACAAATTAATAAATACTAAAAACAGTATGTTGTTGGTAACCCTGCTTTTAAGGTGGTGGTCCATCAAATACGTCTGCAGGACATACTAAAAAAGACAATGGCTGAGTTTGATAAATCAAACTCAGCAAATGACTCATATCTATTAAAGCATAAATGACAAAGGAATGAGGCATGTAGTATGAACAACCAATAGAGGAGAGTAGTAACCGATAATCATATATTAAAAATACTCATGAGATATGCTATATTTTATATAATATATTGTAATATGCATGTATATATGTTAATAGCTATTGATGTCAAATTATTACAATGTTTATAAATGCATCACATTAGATATCACAATGACCTGCAAGTCATACATTTATTTTAATTCAAATCCAATTAATTCATATATATATATATATATATATATATATATATATATATATATATATATATATATTGTCAGTCTATCAAATACCCATCATCGGAAAGGTAAACATAAACCCAAGAAAATTCGGTGATTTCATGTAGAGTTGTCACTCTGGGGGCCCGTCGACTCCAGCTAACTAAAAACCAACAGGGTTCTACCGACATACATACAATCATATATGACAACTGATTTTATGAATAATCAATAGACATTATATAAATCAGCATGTCAAGTATTATTTATATAATTGCTATAATTTGCACGAATGAGATTCTTTTTATTTAACAAAACAAAATTGTATAATTTAAAATTTCCAACACATAAATTTATCTTGCATGAATAAGAACAAATGAACAATAAATTAAGGTCAAGTTAGGTTTGTCACATGCTGATTTATTATGAATAATAGCGAAAGTTTACTATAGGTGTGATTATGCTAAAGAATTCAAAATAGAACTAATAATCTAAATAGTTGTAAGGAAATCTAATACGGTTAACACGGATTACGCTCCTAACAAAGAATAATTCATTTATACAAAAATAGATAGCATTACTTACCTATATATGACTGACACAAAGCTCCAAGCCTATATGATATTCAACCGACAAGGGCAATGACTCGAAGGTCAAAGAAGAGCTCTTCCTTGATGTTAGTGCCAAAACATAGAAGAAGAAAGTTGAGAACTCCTTAGATAGTGCTTGAAAGGGAAAGAGGCAAATAGGAAGAATAGTGTAGATATTTGATGGTTGTTTTTCAAGGGAGGAAGAGAGGGTGGTATGGTGGCTGTTGTAAGAAAGAGAGGGAAATTTTGATGCCCTAAGTCTCTAAATTACATTAAATGGTGAGAGGGATGCTATAGGCGGAGAATCGAATCAATTTGAGAAAGAATCAAGTAATCCCCGCGATTGGAGGGAGAGAAGCGGGAGAGGGCACAAGAGGCGAGCTTAGCTTTGGTTTGACGCGAGCAAAATGGGCGGATGTTCGGCTGGTTCATTAGCAGGAGAAAAGCTGGACCGATTCGGTCCGATTATAACATACTATCCCTCTTAAAAGAATTTTGTCCCCAAATTCATACCTTAGTTCTGAAACAACTGCAGGTATTTCACGATATTCTCTTCTTCAATCTCTCGAGTGTCTTCTCGTTATGATTGGTTCTTTCAAAGCACTCTAGCAAATGGAATAGATCGATGATGAAGCTGTTGAACTTCAAGTTCCAAAATGTGCTCCAGTGCCTTTTCATAGCTCAAATCTTCTTGAATCAACAAAGACTCAAACTTAATAATGTGAGAATTGTCATGCACGTAGCACCGAAGAAGTGAGACATGAAATATATTATGTACTCCTGCAAGCCTCAGAGGAGAGCCAATTTATAAGAAACTTTATTGATTTTTTTTTATCACTTTAAAAGGTCAATGAAATTGTGAGAGGGATGCTATAGGTGGGAGAATTCAATCAATATGAAAAAGAATCGAGTAATCCCCGCAATTGGAGGGAGACACAGCATGTGAGGGCATAAGAGGCGAGCTTGGCTTCAGTTCGATGCGGGCAAGAAGGGCAGATGTTCGGCTGGTTCTCAAGCGAGAGAAAAGGTGGACCAGTTCGGTCCGGTTATAATAGTATCCATTCACCTCGCTGCATTTTTCTTCTCCTCTTAATAATGTGGGCACATGAAATCCTAGGTTTGAACCAAGTTCTAACTAATTAGGACGATATTTGAATTCTGTTTAGTTTCATTTTCAAATTCAAGCAAGTTAAAATCAATTTATCTAAACATAAACATAATTCAATAAGTTGTCCACAATAAAAAAATTAAGATAATTTGATTTGAAATGAATTTTTCATCATAATTCCTCAAAAAAATAAATAGCAACCATATATATATTCGGTTTCCCACGTTATAGGCAGATAAAATCAAATTTCCCAAATAAAAATAAAATCATAATTTAAAAATCTTTTCAGCTTTATCTGAATTTATTTCGTTTCCTTCAATCGAAATAAATGCTATACTTGCCACCCTTCTGCGGAGACCGTCAATCATACTTTAAGATTCATACCAAGCTAGTCTGTAAGTCACATCATTTCACTTCCAATTTGTCTTAATAATTCAATATTCCAGGCGGACTCTTCACATCAAATTTAAATTTTATTTTATTTTATAACTTTTTGCATGTTGTCTTTTTCCAATAATTGCTGATCTGTAATGATACGAAGGCTTCCCAACTCCCATGTCCTTAATGTCTTGCATTATTAGTAGAATAAATTGAATAAAATTGAAAATATTGAAGTTCAAACATAAAACAAAATAGCCATAATAATTAACGTAAGAAATTATTAAATTAGAAACTAAAAAATAAAGTAATGCTTATTTGTGTATATTAGGGTAAAAAATGTACTAATAAAGTAGGATTATTAAATTAATATGAAATTAAATATGATTTAAAAATATAATATGTCTCAAAGTTATACTAAACAAATTGCAAAAAAATAATTAGCTCTTGATATGATGGAGGATGTTGGGAATATGTGAGGTTTAACCCAAATCAATGAGAAAAAAATAAAATAAAAGGAATATTAGCTTATAAAATACATAAAGAATTGTACGCAATTCATCCAGCGTAGAATTTTTTTAGAATCAACAAGAAAATAGTAATCAAATAGAAACTTTGATCGCTGACTGAAAAATAAAATAGGAAAACATTTATTTCAGACAGACATTTAGTTCTATGTTGTTGCTAAAAGAGGAGTGCAAACGAGTCGAGTCGAGCTTGAGTCAAACCTAACTCGAGCTCGACTCGAGAGCCAAATCACATGCTCGAACTCGTGCTTGAGCTCGAGCTCGCCATTGACAACAAGCTCGTCGATGGCTCAATTCTGTGGTTTGCACGCGCTTCGCGCCCGCCCCTTTTATCGTTCGAATGTCGCTCGCACACACTTACGCCATTTGCATGCCTTTCGCATGCGCTTCCGCCGTTCGCACGGGATTCGCACGCAGTTCATCCCCTGCCATTCCGCCTTCAGCCTTCCGCGTCAGAGCCCACCCCACATGTCCAAGCCGCTCGATAAGTAATCGAGTCGAGCCTTCTGCAGTTCAAACTCGAGCTCATTAATCCAACAAGCTCGAAATTTTGCTCGAGCTCGTAACTCGATAAACTGGACTCACGAGCTCGTTAATAAGTCAAGCTCGAGCCAGCTCACGAGTATGCTCGACTCGTTTGCACCCCTATGCTATAAATGCCATGAGTTTGAATGCGGATATCAAGACATTGACACTTATTTTGAGTGAAATCTTTTTTGAAAATTCATAGGTGATTCTACTACTTTTTTATTTGAATACTTGGCTGAATGTTACGGTGACATACAAAATTCTTCGATTTCAAAATTAATTTGTCTTTGAAATTTTGAAGCATCAAAGGCAATTTTAGAAAATTACCGTGGCATGATTGCTCATACGATGATAATTTTGACCTCCCCTTGAGATTATGAATAAAATAATTTCTCCTTGATTGTAATTTCATCTTTTAAAACATTATGCATAAAACTCTCTAAAATTTTTAAAAACTAATTACAAGGATTTTGTTGGGCTTTAAACTGCCAAAATTAATTTTAGAATAAAAAAACATTTCTGTTGGTCAAAAATGTCCAAAATGCCTGTTTGGACCCCAAAAGGGCCTAAAGCCAAGTTTGCGATCCGAATAGCTCATAGAATCATGCAAAGTTACCATAAGTTGATGTGCAAGGTGAGTGCGCCCACAGGGATAGGGGTGAAAGCGAGTTGAGTACCTGCCTAATCGAGCTAAGTTTGTTTAACTTTTGCTGAGTTTGAGCTTGAGCTTGACTTGTGAATTAATTAAAAATATTTCGTATTTATTTTATTATATTATTTTAAAATTAAATTGTAAATATACTTTAATTTAAACTAGCGGTTTGACAAGCTAATGAGTTGAGCCAAGCTTAGCATGAGCTCGAGCTCATATAATATGTGAGCTCAACTATTGGCCCAAGCTTGAAGTTGTGGCTCGATAAGCTCGACTCGGGAGCTCATTAACGAGCTAAACTCATTATCAGCTCACTTACACCCCTACACAGGGATGTGTTTAAATCTAGTATTTTGATTTTTTTTTTCTTTCAAAAGTCCATTTCTAAAAATTTCCTTTTTAAAAAGGGAAATAATTATCATGAGTTATGAAAATTTGGAATTCTAAACAAAAATATTGCCAATTTCTCTCTCTTCTTGATACATCGCAAAAAAAAAATCAAATACAAATCTCAAGGCAATATTTGAATTAAAAATTTCAGGAATTAAATTCAAGATTATCAAAACTTTCATTACAACAAACTTATAGTCGAGCTTAATTTCTCATCAAGATAAACCAAATAACACAAAAAGTGTTCCAATCAAAATGAGCTTAAATCAACTACTTAGAATGTAACTGAAAAGCTTAGTTAATAATTAAGTGATTAAATATTATTCAATCTTTACATGTTTGTAGTCAAATAGATCGTCTGATTACATCATCAATATTAGACAGCTTGCAACCCACCATGTACTGGCCAAACACGCTCTGCTAGAGTAAGGGTTTTTTTTTTCCTTTACCCTTCCAGCCACCCTCTTGTCTCCTCTCTCCCTCCGGCTCTACCAGAGGGGCCTTCTGATCACCCCTCCCCATGGGTCCTTCGCAGTACTCACGTGATTTCCCTCCGCTCACACACTCTTATGCTTGGCCTTCATCCCCTGCTATTCCTTAGACTAGCGGTTTATCGGGCCAAAGTTCTGACCAACAAAAACTTCCTATTTCCTTCATCCATGTAGAAGCGGAGACCATCCCATTTTCTAAGGAGTTCCTCTCTAACAGCTCTTCGGAATGGAACATCTCGCTGGTTGGCTACTCTATTGGTAAGAGACCGTATTATGAGGCACTGCTTGAAGCCATTCGTAAGACATGGAAACTCAAGGTACGCTCCAGCTACTCTCACTGGCTGATGATTTCTTTCTACTTAAGTTCTCCTCTCCGGAGGATTATGATATGGCTTGGGCCAGGGAGTCTAGTTTTTTCTTGGAATACCTTTCCTCCTTCAAAAGTGCTCACCCCATTTTCAACCTCAACGGGAAAATTTCTCCTCTGTCCAGATATGTTAAAAATTCATAATCTCCCCTTGGCTTGCTGGAACTCTAAGGGAATTTCCAAAATCGCTAGCAAGATTGGGATTCTTTAACTATGGACCCTGTTACAGCTAAGAAGTTGAGGTTTACATATGCCAGAGTTTACGTCCAAGTGAATAACTCCACTGTTTATCCTAATTTTGTTCCCATAGCTTTAGAGTATGATGTGATAAATCTAAAAAATTCAGTATGAATGGAGGCCACGCCTTGTGACTTCTACAATTCCCTTGTTCAACCTCCTTCTATCTGCATAGCTAAACCAAATTCTGTTACTGATGTGGTTCCTACCAATTGTGGTAGAAGCACCTCCCGACCTCACAGTAAACTTCCCCATAGCTCCTCCAAGGAACCCCCAAATCCCAGAATTGAGCCTATCTTGCCCACTCTAGTTTCCTCTTCCATAAACTTCTCTTACCCATCCTCCTCCACGTCCAATCCCACCTTTTCAAGACCCTCACCCCCTCCTCCATCAACCCCATATTTGTTCCCCCTCCATTGTCCAATCATGTTATTCCTAACCTCAATTTGCTAGCTGATCCTTCTTTCGAGGATGACCCTTCTACTGATGCCTCCTCTATCCCTGATGATTGTCTACATGCTACTATTTCCTTTATCAAGGAAAACTCAAACCCGATGGGGTTATTTCACCCAACAAATTTAATGTCCTACTATAGTCTATTGTGGAATTCCTCCTAATAAAAAAGCTACCACCTCTTCTCTTGCTTTGGATTTTATTGTTGCCCCCAAAAATGACTCCTATCCACCTAAGAGTGCCAGAAATAAGCCTCGAATGCCCCCTAACCTGCCACCCTCAAATCGCAATGACCTTGCCGGCTATCTCTAACTGGAATGTAAGGGGCTTTTGTAGCCTAGAGAAGGCTTTATGTTGTAAAACACTGATTCAATCCAACTATTTGGATATTCTTTGTGTGCTTGAGAATATGATTCATGTCTTCTCCCTTTCGGATCCTTGGTTTGTTGAGTCACATGCCATTTTTGATAAAGAATAAAGTTATCACAATTTTGAGTACTCCAAATCTGGTAGGATTTGGGTGAAGTGGAACTCTACTAAGATGAATTTTGTTCCTACTCATTGCTCTTCCCAAATGATTTGTGGTATGGTACATGCGGGCATTACAACCCCCTTTCTCTTTTTTGCTATCTATACCTCTAACAGCCAGGAGGAATGTATGATTATTTAGAATGATATTGAGACATTACACCATCTGAGAATACCCCATGGATCCTTATGTGTGATTTCAATTATTGTAGATTCTCTTCTGAAAAGGCAGGAGGAAATACCCTTTAACACAATCGGCTTTCTGATTTTAACTCTCTTGTCTTTGATACAAGCTTGAAGGACTTGGTATCTATGGGTAGTTTCTTTACTTGGTACAATCAACGACATGAAAATACAATTCACATTAAGCTTTATCGTGCTCTAGTTAATGATACCTGGTTGGATGCCTTCCTGTCCTCCTACTACTCTATTCACAGTCTAGTTTGCTCGAACTATTACCCCATTATTTTGCATTCTATGTCTTTATCCACAAGCAGCACCATTTTTATGCAAAAATTATTTGGCTAAATTAGACTTTGTTTGGAATATAGTTTTCTCTATCTTTGTTGCACCTACCACTGATAATCATATGGTTCATCTTTGTAATAAACTTAGGCTGCTCAAATCTTCTATTAAACAAAAAAGTTGGGCTAATTCAATGTTATTGCTTCGTACTACTCTGATCTTTAGAAAGAGTAATTAACCTGCCTCCAAAAGCTTCAAGTTGACCCTCTCAATATGACTTTAAATGCTAACCTTAAGCATTTAAATCATAAAATCTCTTAGTTATCTTCTCTATGAGCTACATGGATAATAGAGTGTGCAAAAATAAGGTGGTTATCAAATGGCGAAGATTATCTAAAGTTCCTGTAATTTAGGCTCCACACGAGAAAGAATTACAGGAATAATTCAATTTTTGTGGCTTTGACTTGCTCCCCTCCCTTCTATGTCGATGATATAAGCTCCATTACTCAACACTTTCAACACATATACAACCCGCCCCCTCCCCCCAACCTACTGCTTACTCTTACCCACTTAGTGACACCCTCTCTGCTAAACTTGCTCCCACCCTCATTGAGCCAGTTACTGATGCTGAGATCAAGCATGCTATTTTTTATGGGTCTTCTAACTCGGCACCTGGACCTGATGGGTTCATCTTTGACTTTTACAAGTCTACTTGGTTACTTGTGGGGTCGATTGTGTGTAAGGCTATTAAATCCTTTTTTTTATGTTATTTACCTAGAGGGCTAAGGCTACTGCTCTAGATCTAATTCCTAAAGCTAATTATGATACTTATATATTCAATTTTAGACCCATTTCTCTTTGTAATATCATTTACAAAATTATTGCCAAAGTTCTGGCTACTAGGATGAAACCCCTTAAGCCATCTATTATTAAGGATAATCAATCTATGTTTATCTCCCAAAGGGTTTCAACTGATAATGTTATTTTGGCTAAGGAGATACTTATTTTTCTAGAAAGTCTTCAAATTTTAACCTCATGTGTGCAAAATTAGACATTAAAAAAGACATTTGATATTGTATCAAGAGGATTCCATCTTGTTAGAATGGCCCAGAAAGGTTGTCCCCCCCCCCCCCCCCCAATTTTTATACATTGGATCACATCTTGTATCACAAATCTCTGGTTCCCCGTCTGCATTGATGGTACTCTGGAGGGATTTTTTCAATCAAGTGTAGGGCTTCGTCAAGGTTTCCCTTTGAACCCTTATCTTTTTTGTATGGTGATGGATACTTTTTCTTGCCTTTTTTATAATGATGCCTTTTTTGAAGCACTGAATTTGGAAGGTTATAAGCTATCTCATCTTATGTATGCTGATGATCTTCTCATCTTCGAAAATGCTTCTGCCTCAAACTGTGCAAATCTTAATTGGATGCTTTCCACCTTTACTAACTCTTCTGGCCTTCATATCAACTTTAATAAAAGCTGAATTACCCTACCCCCTAATTGCCCTAATGCTGCAGCCATTACTGCTTCCCTTAACATCCTTGCACTTGTTATTCTTATCACCTACCTTGGTATCCCCATTTTTGAAATGAGATCTAAAGTGATTGATTTCTCCCCTCTTTTGAATAAAATTACTAACAAGCTTTCTGGTTGGAAAGCTAAATTCTTTTTTTTTATAGGTAGGTCGTAATTCCTTAAATTCATCATTTGAAATTCTATAGCTTACTAGATTTGGGGATCAATATTACTTAAAACCACTCTCAAATTCATTAACAAACTATGTGTGAAGTTTTTAGATTTTGGAGACATCAATGTTAGAAAATTGTATCTCATTTCTTGGGCTAATTCATGCCAACCTAGGGATAAGGGTGGCCTTGATTTACCCTCTTTTCAAGCTCTTCAATAGAGTTATGATTGCTCTCTCATTCACAGGATATCCCCTCTTCTTAAATTGATATTTTTTAGATGTATTTCCCCTTGATATCTGTTGCCTTATGGGGCTTCTCCCATCTGAAAATTAGTTCATGCTTCTGTTGTTCAGGCGAAAGGGAAATTTAACTTTTCTATTACCCCTAACAGCCCCATCTCCTTTTTTTGGGACCCTTGGTGCAATGGTTTACCCCTCTCGAATCTTCCTGAATTGTTTGTTCTTAAATCTATATTTCCTTCTAATATGTGTGTTGCAATGATCATTATTGATGATGGATGGACCATCCCTCCATCTGTCCTAACTATTCTGGCTACTATGATTTCTTATATTAATCTAATTCCTCTTGCTTGAATTTGATGCATTGTAATGATGACAGTTTTAAAAGTTTTTAAAGTAATTTTTATTGTAATGAGGCAAAACCTATTTGACATATATTTATTTGACATAAATTCTATGCACTTCGTTTCTCAGCATACTGTTGGATAGCTATTGTGGGAGGATTAAAAACTGTAAAAGCTCTTTTGAAGAGAAATATTTTGGTGGATACTCTCTATCCTCTTTGACACTCTTTTCTTAAACTACTACTC
Source organism: Dendrobium chrysotoxum (assembly GCA_019925795.1). Taxonomy (NCBI): domain Eukaryota; kingdom Viridiplantae; phylum Streptophyta; class Magnoliopsida; order Asparagales; family Orchidaceae; genus Dendrobium; species Dendrobium chrysotoxum. The sequence continues at coordinate 26,059,741 of CM034311.1, forward strand.
ACCTATTTTTTGAATGCAATTTCTCTTTTATTGTGATTGAGTTAGTTCCAGGGATAAAGGATCTCTTTTTTAGGTCATCTCTCTTACAGGTTCATGAGATTATTAATGATATGGACTTGAAGGTTAAAAACTGAAAGAACCTTTATTTGCTTTTCACATATGCAGCTCTTTATTGCTTATGAAGGGAAAAAATGGTAGCAAAATTTGGTTATACTACCTCTTATATTACTGTCTGTCACAAAGTCAAGAAAGTAGTTTTTCTTAAAATTTTGAAATGGAAAAATAATGATCTATTGTTGGATATGCTTTAACTGTGATATGATGGTTGTTGGGGGACCTATTTATTTGATTTTGCTTGAGGCTAATTTGTGTGGGCTTAAGTTCTTCTATATGCTTGGCTATTATGTTAAACTTGTAAGTCGTATGGATCCTCTCCTATCAACCTATTCTATTTCCTTATGGTTATGGATACATATTGGCTCTACTACCCTGGTGCATTCTAGATCATTTCTCCATTTTTACTGGAAGCCTGCTTATCGAGTACATTCTATGATGCTTTCTTCCTAGATTTTGGACCTGGACGACTTTTTTGTAAGCCTTAAAAGATGATGATTACCCTGGGTAATTTTCCTAGTCGACTCCTTGGATGGCCTGATTTGCATGCCAACTTGAATTCCTGAGTCCAGGTTTTTGCCATTTTTATTTTTTTGCTATAATGCTTTTTTCATTATTAATTTTTTGGGTCTCCCCCTCTTTTTTATTGGGTGAGCTTTTGCTTTCTTAACTCCTTTAGAGGGTTATTAATTTTTGACTTTGGAGTTTCTTAGCTCCCTTTTCCTGTATTTTTACTTGTAATTTTATAAATTAATGAATGTGATACTAAAATTTACCTCAAAAAAGACCATCTCAATAAGTGAAATCCAATTAATATAAGATCATGAGGTTTAGGAATCATTAAGACACTTAAATGATAAAAGAATAACCTAACATCAAAAGAATTAGTATGAGTCATCCATTGAAGTGTTTTGAGAATTTGGCAAAACTTAGCAATATGTCACTAAAAAAAATCATAAATGAACCCCCATTCTTAAATGGGGGGATCCAAAATAAAACTTGGAGAGAGTTTATAACTCTTATCGATGATCATCACAAGTGACTATTATAGCCCGACCACGATCACTGGATCATCATGGTCAGTTCATTGTCACCGTTTGTCATCACGTGACTATGGTCTTCTAACCATCGTTGTCTAAATATCATCGCTAAACTATAGTCTCCCAACCACCATCACTCGACTATCTTTGCTTTATTATATCAATGGTTATTGACTTCATTACTCGTCGTTGCCAATAGTGTTGATGCATGGCATCACATATAAGACATAAGCATGTTAATGACAAACAACATCACCTATAAAGCTATTGCACATCATTTCTCATTTATATTAGGCTTATATACATTATTGACACTAAAATATTATCAAGCATTGGGGAAATTATTATTGGTATGCTCAGTTATTCTACTTATACAAAATAAAAGAAGAGAAACTAGAGAGTTGGAATTTGAACGGTGAGGAATGTCAAGGGTTGTATAATGTCATGTGGTATGATATGGTCTTTCCCTTTATAGGAGGGGAAATTGGGCAATTGTAAGGCTAGTGTGAACTATCAAGCATCAGTAATGGACTAATTATAAGCAATGGTTGTATTGGGTGTCATCATTGATCAATGGAAAAATATTGATATTAGTAGATGTGTAGGCATCAGCATAGGTCTACAATGAGCCTTGACATTGTCACGACCCGGCCCGGTTAGCTCACAAGTGCGAGGCGGGAACAGAGGTCAGACAGGAGGAACATAAATAAAAACTTCATAATTCTCTAATAACATGTCTCCAACATACACAAAATAATCTCAAATATAATGAAAGAGCCACTAAAGAACTCCAAATAAAAATTTTCATTTCATTCATCTTTCAATCATAATAACATCAAAACATAGATGTTCAAAACACAAAAAGAGATGTTCATAAATTTTTCTTTACAATTCAATTTAAATCCTTCTATCCCAAAATATCAAAAACAAAATAACCCAAAATAAAACCTGCCGCTCATCGTCTCCCTACGACGGTACGTGAGGGGAGGTCTATCCGTCATTTATCCTTTGCCAAATCCTCCTGAAAAGTATCCCACAACATGGGTGAGTCACAACTCAATAGGTAAAATACTTTTCAATTAAATTTAGAAAATAAGATGAGAAAATAACATGTATGTCAATGCTTTCTGTGTAGGAACATTAAACAAATTAAAATATTTAAATAGCATGCCTCTAGGTTATCCATTAAGCCTCTTTCTTTATTCAAGTTTGCAACCAATCACTTATACATTACATGAATTGTTCTCATGAGTCATAAGATGCTATAAATGCATACAATGTAATATATAAATCTCATAAACATCCATCTCAGAAGTATCTTTTTTACTGATCAGGTACATTTTGTTTGGCCAAACCCTTTATCATTTGGTTCAAAAGAACCCCTTTACCATTTGGCTCAAAAGAGCCCCTTTACCATTGGCTCAAAGAGCCCCTTTTCCATTGGCTCAAAAAGCCCCTTTACCAATGATACTTCCGCATCAACATGCACATTTATTCATTCCTTCTATATTCATAAAGGGATAATAATACTTCATTCATACATATGTTCTAATGCCTTTAGATTTTCCCATATGGTTACTCATTAAAAGGACATAAACTTGTACACTATCACATGAGAAGGACATTTGTACTGTACACTACCACATGAGAAAGACATTTGCATTGCACACTATCACATGAGAAAGACATTTGCATTGTATACTATCACATGAGAAAAATATTTGTTTTGTTGTAGGCATATGATCTGAATACTTCTATAGCTCTCTACATGGGTACATATTATTAGGATATTCATAAGAGCATGATATATGACATTTAAGAGCATGTTAAGCTATAGATGATGGATACAATTGCAATTAAATGTTAAGCTAATCATATGATAATACAAGAATATGTTATCATTTAGAAGGAGAAAGATTTTCCAAATTTAAAAGAATCACATTTTACCTACCTCACCACGGTGATTTGCCGAAAGTCCTAACGAGCTCTTCCCTTTACACGATCAATATCTAAAAGAGATATAATATAAAGTGTAAACATTACTCGTCTCCACACAAACTTCTCAAAATCTTAAACTATGAAAATAAAGAACCCACCCATACACTATCCTTAAATTTTCTAATTGAACCCTTTTCTCAATTCATAATTAATCTTATTTCCTAATTTCTCTAAATTTGGGATTTCATACATATGCTTAAATAACCTCCCCAAACACTTAATACTTAAATAAATTACTATAAATTTTTGGATTAAACCAAATTAAAATTACAAAAATTGCATGTTGTGTAAAAACCTTAAATTTCACCTCTAAAACCCTTCCTAAGTTCAATTAGAATCATAACATTTAAGGGTTTTCATGATTAGGGCAAAGCCCTAATTTTTAAAACTTGAAATTTCCCATAAACATCACATTACCTTCCAATAGAGGCTCTCTAATGTCATTTAGAAACTATCATACAAAGAAATTTTGACATAAATGAAAATTGGAGAAAAGCCCTAATTTTTAAAACTAAAGTTTTCAAGAAATCTTTTCATTTTCATGCATAAAATCATCTCCTAAGTCTTCCCTATCACTTCCTCAAAAAAAAAAAAACAAAGTTTACCTCAAACCCTAGTTTTCTTCCCTTAAAGAAAACTAAATAAAAAGGAGAGGAAATTTAAACAAATGACTTACCTTAGCCTTCTTGAATCTCCCTCTTCGAGTTCCCCTAAGGAAAGCCGCCGGAAATCACCCCCAAAAGCTCTCGTCGCCTCTGCCCGCTCCGCCTCCCTTCTCCCCTTCTCTCGGTTCGGGCCGCACGAAGGAAATGGGGACCGAAATATTTCGGTCCCCTATTAAGAGTGGCCATTTGGGGGGGGGGGGGGGGGGGGGGGGGGGTCCAAGCATAAGGTCCTAAATGCCCTCACTTAAACTCCCTCTCTATTCATATGAATCAAGGGCAAAGTTATCATATTGAGTTTTTCGAAAATTTAAGCTCTCAAAATACTTAAAATTTGATATGGGTTCTATACATCAATTCGCTCAGAATTTTGCGCTCTATTTTATAAAATTATTTGCGTCGAATTCCGACGATTTCCAAATTTTCACTTAAACTTGTCGTGACACATCGAAAAGCGTGTGAAGCCTAAAATGGTATTTAACGGGTTTTATAGACATTGATTAGAAATAAGCATTAAGTTTGTTGACGATTAGCATCATCATTATTTGGTGTTGATGATATTCGATGGTGAGTATTGAAGTTGCTCCATTATAGGCATCAATGACGGTGATGACAAGCATCATAAGTGGTTGCAACAAGCATTAATACTAGTTGATGACAAACGCCAAATATTAATGAGTAGAGTTTAAATTTGGAGTGAAGACTAGAAAATAAGAAAAGTTGGTGTCAATTATTAGTAGTTGATTGACCACAAATAATGATTAAATTGGGTGTCATTGTTGGTTGATGGCATGTCATGACATTAGTAGATGAAGGGGTCTTGATGTTGATTGACCTTAGCACTATCTATGGCAAGCATAAACATTGGCGAAATAATGTTGCTGATAGCATTTCTCTTAGTATTAAAAAAATATTTTAGAAGTTAAATTGTGTCATTATCTTTTAGCATGATGGTTGTTGCTTAAGTTCCCATCCTAAAGATCAAGAGTTAAAGATAGGCTTAAATATGAGAGTATTCTATTTTAACACTATTAGTATTTTATTTTTAATATTTATTTATCTTATATTTATAGACTGGAATATTCTTGGTGATAGAGACATTAAAAATTTTAGCATCCTAGCTTTATACGAAGATCCAACACACAAATAAATGAAAGATATGAGTGTAGCATTCATAAGGTACGAGAGTTTTTATGTGGAAACACTTAAAAAGGGGTAAAAATCATAGGGCCTTATCCAGTTTAAATGAATCCACTAGTGTTTGCAATTGATTACAAATGAGGCCCTTCCTTAGGGAGAAGGCCTTAGCTCGATGTAGTAAATATACATCATATAAAGTGCATTATATAATGAGCGTTGGAAGAATCAGTGTTGACATGTTTATTTAGTCGACAGGACCATAGTCGGCGGATGATGTTGGTTAGATGAACCATAATTAGCGGGCGACGAAGGTTGAAAAGACGATAGTCGATCAATGGCAATCGGAGAGACAATAGTTTGGAGATGGTGGTTAGAAGGAGCATAGTCGATGGGCGATGGAGATTGAAATGAATGTAATCGATGATGATGGTCGGAAGGACTGTAGTCAGCAGGCGACGAAGGTCAGAAAGATCATAGTCTACGATGGTAGCCGGAAGGATCGTAGTCGGCAAGCGATGAAGGTTGAAAAGATAGTAGTCAAGTACGGTGGTCGGGAGGATCGTAGTCGGCGGGCGATGGAGATTGAACAGACCATAATTAGTGATGGTGGTCAGAAGGATCATAGTTAGCAGGAGATGGAGGTTATAAAGACCATAGTCAAGTGATGGTGGTCGGAAGGATTGCAGTCAGCATGTAACAGAGGTCAAAAAGATGTTGTTTAGTGATAGTAGATGGTAGGGCGTGAGTCCAGAGTCAAATGGTGACTGGGCTCAAGTTCGACGATAACTGGTGGCTGGGCAGAAGTCCGACGATGGTCGGTGGTAGGACAAAAGTCCAACGATGGTCGGTGGTCCGGCGATGGTCCAACAATAGTCGGTGGTCCGAGGATGATCTGATGATGGTCGGTGGTCAAACGGTGGTTGAGGAAGAGCTTAGTGGCCAGATAGATCCTAGATTTCTCTTTTTTCCTCCTTTCCTTCCTTGGTCCCCCCTTCAGTGAAGAATGAGAGGTCTATTTATAATTTTTTTAGAGTGGTATGACCATTAAATAGGGAGAAGATCAAGGGCACATTATGAATGGTTCGAATAGATGACCGATATCAATTCCCTTGATCATGGACAATTTGAGTATTTGAGTACTTTAATGATGTCAGAATTTGACGATCTTAGGCTCATTGGATACATCTTGTTAAGCCGCTCGATTCGACTATAAGCATGTCTTTGGGTTTTTCTTTTTGAGATGTTCAGTTTGATTATAAGTTTGCTGAAATTGGAGTTTTGATGGTCTCGAATTTAATTTTTAAAGTTTAACTCAAAATTTCCTAGAGATTCATGCCCGATCAAGATAAATTTTTGATGATATATCATTTGTATTAGTGTTATAAGTAAAGAGGTGAGCTCTATTTTTCCTCACCCCCTCTATTCTTTCTCTTGGGGCAGCCATCCAAGAAGCTTATTAGGATTCATGAAACTTTTCTTCCTCCAAGAAATCCCAATAATTGGCATCAAAGATTGGTGGAGGTGATCAAGGGGAAGGAGGAAGAAGAGGCAACTAACAGAGAAGGCTTCTCTTAGCTATTCTTTACGAACAGCAGGTGGAGGAGAAGTAGATGACATATATTTTTCTTAGCTTTGTAAAATTGGACCAAGGTGGAGATTGTTAGTATTTTAGTCCAATTTTAGTTATTTTATTTCTTAGGTTCATTTTATCTTATATTAGTGTTATAAGTGGAGAGCTGAGCTTAATTCTCTCTCACCCCTTCTATTCTTTCTCTTGGGGTACCCATCCAAGAAACTTGTAGGGATTCAAGAGGCTTTCCTTCCTCCAAGAAATCCCAATAAACACTCATCATAAAATAAAAAATCCTAGCAAATTAAAAAATAAATCCTTACAAGGTCCTCCACCCTTGGCTCCTGTATGTAGTGATTAGTACATGATAATTAATCGGCTCCAATTAGTAAGATTGTGCATTATTTGGTTGGTTTAATTATTTTGTTCAAATAATGATTCAATTATTCATTATAATTTTGACTTTCTTTAAAGCGGTAAACCAAGACATCAGTAAAGAATTATCGAACTTAGATCAATACAGAAAAATCTTATAATGATGTATACATACTTTTCAATTAGTTTATATCAGTATCATATCAGTATCTTAATTACACGCTCAGATATCACTTGCATAGTATGTCACATGCTTAGTATCAATAATCAGTACGGTGAATCAATAACAGTAACAGTAACAGTGAATATGTATCAGTGTCTATATCGATACTAGTAAATCCAGTAGTAGTAATAGTAAATCAATGCTTTAATTGTAATTCATACAGTAATAATGAATTTGTAACATGTATTTGATTAGTCATACTAAACAAGTAATAAGTCCAGGTTATCATAATATTTTTCAATAGTCGGTAATCAATAATCAATAAACTGTTGGCTCAGTAAACATAGTCGTCACTCTGTGCCCGTTGACACAACTCTTTATAAATGAAATCTTACTCTTAAATCGTTGAATCGGATAACACCAAATCATAGTATTTAAAAGAAAATTTGTCGATCCATCATCATGTACATGACAATCAATCTTTAACCAACGGGTCAATTAGTCTTTATTTATCTTTCACACACATCATAATAAAAGTAATAATGACCAGCTATTACCCAATCACATATTCATTTTCATTCTTAATGTTATATTAATAATATGCTTAAAATACCTACTGACTAAAAATGCATAATTTCAAAGCATAACTAAATTATCAAATATTATGTAAAATATTACTTCAAGACTTTAATCATACTAGAGCACTATTTTTCAGAGTATGGATGATTTTTTATTCAATTAAAATAGAACAAATTCTAAAATACCCATTATAAAATAAAAAAAAAGACTCAAAATATTAGTAATCTCAATCTCAATAACATACAAAAAGTTACGCGGAGAAAATTTTACCAGTGCAAAGTTATCCACATTTTTCAGTAACGTAAATGGAAATTTAATTGGAGAAATATCAAATATCGAATTTTTGAAAACTAAGATAGACATAATGTGACATATCTCAATCCGGACAACTTTTCTAACTGGTCTAACAGCTAAAAAAGACCCAAAGCGGCTCAAAACAGACTTTCTTTCTAAAAACTCTCTCTCCATATCAACGGGCACAACGCTCGAAATGAATAGAATTCGGCCTAGCTATGTGACACTCCTCCTAACGCTACAACGCTTGTTTAGAAACTCAAAATTACAGAGAATAGAGTGTTGCGATGTCATTATTTGGCTCTTGGTACTGTAGCAGTGCCGAGGCGCTCAGACACCCAGCATTGTGGCCCTCAAATAATAATATTTTTCATATTTTATAAAAATTCATTCTAGAGCCTTGAAACTCATTCTAGAGCACACACAATTACTTTTAAACATTAAAAGACTTCCAAAACATATGCAAATGAGTTCAAAACATATAATTTCAAATCTTTCTCTTTTTAATTTTAAATCTTTACTTTTTATATTTTTTTAAGTTGTTACAGTGGTAGTTGGAGGGACCGTAGTCAGCGAGCAACTGTAGTCAGAGGGATCGTAGTCGGCGGGAGACGAAGGTTGGAAGGACCGTAAACTGGCGACGATCAGCGACCAGGCCAAGGTTCGACGACGGTAGGCGCCCGAGCAGAGGTCATGCAGTGATTAGTGGTCCGATGACCATCGGCCCACGGGCGGTGGTCTGACGATGATCGTCAGTCAGGCGGTTTTCTGACGGTGGCTGACAGAAGTTCGCTGGTGGTGACACTTGGTTAGAACTCTAAGATCCTTCAAGCCTTAGAGCTCTCTCTAATTTCCAGCCAAAGGATTCAAGCTTGCGATGTCATTATTTGGCTCTTGGTACTGTAGCAGTGCCGAGGCGCTCAGACACCCAGCACTGTGGCCCTCAAATAATAATATTTTTCATATTTTATAAAAATTCATTCTAGAGCCTTGAGACTCATTCTAGAGCACACACAATTACTTTTAAACATTAAAAGACTTCCAAAACATATGCAAATGAGTTCAAAACATATAATTTCAAATCTTTCTCTTTTTAATTTTAAATCTTTACTTTTTATATTTTTTTAAGTTGTTACAGTGGTAATTTGGAGGGACGGTAGTCAGCGAGCAACTGTAGTCAGAGGGATCGTAGTCGGCGGGAGACGAAGGTTGGAAGGACCGTAAACTGGCGACGATCAGCGACCAGGCCAAGGTTCGACGACGGTAGGCGCCCGAGCAGAGGTCATGTAGTGATTAGTGGTCCGATGACCATCGGCCCACGGGCGGTGGTCTGACGATGATCGTCAGTCAGGCGGTTTTCCGACGGTGGCTGACAGAAGTTCGCTGGTGGTGACACTTGGTTAGAACTCTAAGATCCTTCAAGCCTTAGAGCTCTCTCTAATTTCCAGCCAAAGGCTTCAAGCTTGCGATGTCATTATTTGGCTCTTGGTACTGTAGCAGTGCCGAGGCGCTCAGACACCCAGCACTGTGGCCCTCAAATAATAATATTTTTCATATTTTATAAAAATTCATTCTAGAGCCTTGAGACTCATTCTAGAGCACACACAATTACTTTTAAACATTAAAAGACTTCCAAAACATATGCAAAAGAGTTTAAAACATATAATTTCAAATCTTTCTCTTTTTAATTTTAAATCTTTACTTTTTATATTTTTTTAAGTTGTTACAGTGGTAATTGGAGGGACAGTAGTCAGCGAGCAACTGTAGTCAGAGGGATTGTAGTCGGCGGGAGACGAAGGTTGGAAGGACCGTAAACTGGCGACGATCAGCGACCAGGCGAAGGTTCGACGACGGTAGGCGCCCGAGCAGAGGTCATGCAGTGATTAGTGGTCCGATGACCATCGGCCCACGGGCGGTGGTCTGACGATGATCGTCAGTCAGGCAGTTTTTCGACGGTGGCTGACAGAAGTTCGCTGGTGGTGACACTTGGTTAGAACTCTAAGATCCTTCAAGCCTTAGAGCTTTCTCTAATTTCCAGCCAAAGGCTTCAAGCTTGTAAAGGTCCAATCCCCCACCCCCCCCCCCCCCCCCCCCCCCCCCCCCCCCCCCCCCCCCCCCCCCCCCCCCCCCCTTTATGTGGGAAGTGGACCTCTAGTGATAGATTTTTTAGAGTGTTATGCCTCGTAAATATGGAGAATATTTGTGGCAAATTTTAAATGCTCTATCGAACAACCCATATTGATCATTAAAAATTTAAGTGCCCTAACAATGTTAGAATTAAGCGATCTTAGGCTCGATGATTCGTCTCATCGAGCTGCACCATTCAATTATAAGCATGCCATATATGAAGATCATTTGGTCATCCAATTTATGCTTTGAACCATTCAAATATATTTTGGTCCCTTGGTTTGGAGCTATTTGGGCTTAGATTGGACCGATTTTGGTGTCATTGGGTTCGTCTCTTCGAGACATTCAGTTTGACTAAAAGATTGTTGAAATTGGAGTTTGTATGGTCTTATAGTTAATGTTGAAAATATTCAACTTGGATATCTGGAGATTTGTGCCCGATCAAAATAATTTTAGTATCAATATTAGTTTATTTAGAATTAAATTGAACTGATAGAACTAAATAAATTGCACTGATAGAACTAAATAAATTGCACTGATAGAACTAAAACTCAATTCGATTAAATTTAATATGAAAAATATTTTACCGGCTTGATTTTCTAATTTTACGAATTGAATCCAATTAATTATATTAATCTACAAATCAAAAAGATTAAACATCAAATACACGCAGGTGCCGTAACTCAACGATGGCTACCTGCACGTGCAGATGAATTATCCTCGTGAACCGGCCTGGGACAGATGGTCTAGTCAAACCGGACCCAGACCGGGTGTTGTCGGTAGCGGGCCCCACGAACATCCTGTATGCGGGCCGGGCACAGCTATAATGTGCGTTTAAACTTTACATGTACTTTTTGTTCTATACATTTTGACATTTTTGTTAAATTTACACACTAAACGTTTCCTTAGGAGCTTTTGGCTAATGATTTAAATAGGGGTAATTGTTATTTATCATCTTTAAAGTTTAATGAAGTACCAATTCATTTTAATTTTAATAAAATAATACTTTTCTTTGGCTAATTTTAAAAATAAAAAAGTAATTTTATTATTTATATATCCCAAAAAATTTCAGCTAATCCATACCGATCTTGAAGCACTATTTCTAATAAAATTTTTTTTAGAATCATCATAATTCTAATTCCGCAATCCTATACTCAAATCGAGCTTCTTGACAAGATGAAGCTAACAACATCAAAAGTTATCCAATCCGATAAGCCCAAATCAAACACTTGAAGTAATGTTGGAAACTTCAAAGCATTTATTGAAGGATCAAACCATCTCGATAATTTACATGATTATATTCAAATTGAGTAGCTTGATGAGACAATTCAAACAACCCAAGATAACTAGATTTTAAGTCATCAAGACACTTAAATGCTAAATGAATAGCCTAAAATCAGATGATTCAATATGAGTAATCTGTTAGAGTGCATGTTAGTTTTGTGCGGAATATGATTGTGTTGATCAATCGTATTGTACTGTTACCTCAAACCTTAATTTAATCGGGCGTGTATGTTGGGGGCTTGCAGGGGGTCCTCCCCTTGCTTGGTTTGAGTCTCAAAATATTTTATGTACAGCCATACAATGCCAAGACGCTATGTACTTGAGTGTGCAACGCTGTAAAGTTTTTTTTGGTGACAGACACAGAATGGAACGCTGCGGCGCTCCAAACCCTGGCGCTACGGTGTTGCAAGATGGGTTGCCTTTTTCTCCTTTTTCATTAAGTGTTGCATCCTATGGTGGTTTTTCATCTTTTCTCTTTGTTTGTTTGTAGAGAACGGTGCAAGAGTTAAGAGAGATAAGGAGGGAGCAAGAGAGAAGAGAGATCTATACTATTTCTCCCCAATTTTCATAGTAAATTCTTGGTATGGATTGGCTTCGTGGTTTTTCTCGAATTCGGGTTTTTCCATATTAAATCCTAGAGTTCTTTCTTTTTGTTGCATTTTTTTTCTTTCTTGTTTGTATTCGTTAAGTGATTTAGTTCCCCAACAATGCAATGAAAATGTATTAGAATTCATCAAAATATCACTCCTAAAATATTATAAATAGATCCTCACTCTCCATAACAAGGGGACCCAAACTTGAGTTTGAAAAGATCGAAAAGATCTTGGAGATTTGAAGAACTCTAGATATCTAGTTGAGGTTCGACTTTGACAATCACCACTAGTCACTATTGATGCTTGACTGTTGATGTCTAACCGTCATTGTCGACTATTATCATCGAACCATTATTTCCTTATCATTGTCATTTGATAGCCATCGCTCGACATTTTTAATCTATTCACTGTCATACGATCATCATCATCTGACTAGCATAACAAAAATATCATTGCCCAACTGTCGTCATTTGGTTAACTATCGTCACTTGGTTAATGTCATCGAACTCCATTTCAAACACCAAAAAAGAATATTACATATAGATTTTTCCTCATCTTTATTTTCTCAAAGAAAAGAGTTGTTGTGAATAGTGTGATGCTAATATTAGCATCGCACTATTCGCAGTCGCAAAAAATGCATTTCTTTTTTGCTTTCAGATGGAGTCTCCCCATAGCTGCAAATGGACATTAGCAGTTCGGTTGGAGATGCCTTAAGCCATTGCATCGATACTTACAAGCATAATTGTCTTTACAAATAATAAAATCATATGAATACCCTCATCTCCTTTAATATACTTTTTTTAGTGAATCTATGCATATATCATAAAAAATTTATTTATTTATAACTAAATATTTATATTTATTTATATATATATTAATGTCTACATCATATTAAAACATATACATGTATATGTGTGTTTTTATTGTAAATAAGTTTTTAATAATGAGTTTTTTTCTTACGATTTTAAGATTTGAGTATCATATAAATAAATATAAAAAATCAGTGATATGTATATAAATATATATAAATTTTATGGTCTGTATATAATTGTGAAAGGAGAAAAGGTCTAAAAATTTTTCCAGCTCATTCTGAAAATATATTTAATGAACATATTATGACAAAAGTAGACTAAATTAATGTAATTATTCATTATTGAGTCAACTTAAACCATTTTTATGGTTGGCTCAGTAAAAGAAACGCGCGTACTGTGGAGTTTATTGTCTATAGCTATTTGACTGTTGCCAAATCTGAAAGCTATTGGAGGCCTAATTTTTTGAATTAAATGAAGACTTTTTAATGTATTTTTGCTATATTTATTCTTAAATTTAATATTGAACGACATAATTTCATGAAGTACAAGGAGTGTTGTGTAAAACCCAATGAGTATAGGGCGATATCAGGTGGTTGCCGCCGGCAAGTGGAGAATTGTGGTTGCAGGTGTTGGCGGCGGTGCCTGAAGAGCAATGGCAACAGTTGGCGACTGTAGCAGACGACAATGGAGTCAACGATGAGAATGACAACATCAACAAACATTTATCGCACTACATGAGGTTAACTATTGATATATCATCAAAAAATTATCTTGAACGGGCACGAATCTCAAGAAAAAACAAGTTGGAAACTTCAAATTAAATCAGAGACCATCTGAACTTTGATTTCAGCAAACTTGCAGTCGATTTGAACGTCTCGAAAATACGAACCCAACGACACCAAATTTGACTCAATCTGAGCCCAAATGAGTTCAAATCAAAGACCCGAAGTGCATTTGGAAGGTTCAATCCATAATTTAGATCACCAAAAAGTTTCCAAACGTGACATGCTTGTAGTCGAATCGAGCGGCTCGATGAGATGAATCAAATGAGCCCAAGATCGTCAAATTATGATATCATTAAGACATTCAAATGTCCAGTAAACGATCCATGATCAAGGGATTCAACATCGGCCGTCCATTCAAACCACTCCCAATTTACTTTTGATCTTCCTCCTATTTACTAGTCATGCCACTCTCAGAAAACTATAAATAGACATCTCATTTTTCATAGAGGGGAGCCCAAGCAAGAAGAGAAAGAAGAGAGTTCTCTTGCCACCAAACCCCTTCTCGACTATCGCCGAACTTCAGCCCGACCAACAACTGTTGCAGAACTTCTGCCCACCACCGACTGTCACCGGATTTCTGCCCGGCCACCAATTGTAGCCTGATTTCTACCCGGCCACCGAGTGTCGCCGGATTTCTGCCCGGCCACCAACTGATGCTAGATTTCAGCCCGACCACTGAGTGTCGCTGAACTTCTGCCAGCCACCAATTGACGTCGGACTTATGCCTGGCCGCCAACTGATGCCATACTTTCTCCCGGCCACCGATTGACGTCAGACTTACACCTGGCTGCTAATTGACGCCAGACTTCTTCCCAGTCACAAACTGACGCCGTACTTCTTCCCGGCCGCCAACTGATGTTGAACTTCCACCCGACCTACAATTCTTGCTGGACTTCTACCCAACAATGGTCTTTCCAACCTCTGTCGCTCACCGACTACAATCCTTCTGACCTCTATCACTTGACAATGGTCTTTCCAACCTCTATCGCCTGCCGACTACTGTCCTTCCAACCTCTATCGCCCGCCGACTAGGTCCTTTCGACCTCCATCACCTGACAATGATCTTTCTGACCTTCGTCACCCGCCGACTATGATCCTTCTGAGCTTCGTTACCTTCGTTGCCCGCCGACTACAGTCCTTCCGACCTCCATCACTTGACAACGGTCTTTCTGACCTTCGTCGCCCACCGACTATGGTCCTTCCGACCTCCTTCGCCAGACAACTTGATAAAGGTTTTTCCGACCTCCGTTACCCATCAACTGTCACCCGAATACGGTCTTTCCGACCTCCGTTGCCAGCCGACTATGGTCATGCTGACCAAACGAACAAATCAATTCTGATTCTTCTAATTTCCACCAAGTAATGCAATATGTATGATGTATATTTGCTACATCAAGTAAAGGCCTTCCCCTCAAGGAAGGGCATCATTTGTAATCAACTGCAAATACTAGCGGATTCATTCAAACTGGGCTAGACCCCGTGATTTTTCTCCCTTTTCAGGGGGTTTTCACGTAAAAATCTTGATGTCTTTTATAAATGTTGCACACTCTCTTTCATCTGTGTGTTGGATCTTCATACAGCGCTAATACGTTAAACTTTATACTTCTCTACCGCCGCAAATATTCTAGTACGCAACAACTATATTGGAGTCGACAAGAATGACAAAAAATTACAGTATCTTCAGAAATTATTCAAATTTGATAATTTGTAAATAAGTCAAAATTAAACTAGATGATAAATTTTAAATATTTTAAAAATGTATTCTAAATTTCTTTTATTTTAACCTAAAATTAATATCATTAAAATCCTAATATTTGAGAATTTTTCAACCAAAAGTTCCAAACAGTACAAAAAAAGGATGGAAGGGAAAGAGGGAGGCCAAATGGGCAATGCCCCTTCTCTCTCTCTCTCTCTTAAAGGGGTGGGTATCAACTTTTAATTAAATTGACAAATTTAATTTTATCGAGCCCGGGCAGGTGGGCAGCTGCCCGTCCATCAACTGTAGGTACACATTGAAGAGTCGAAGCATCAATCGAACTAGTTACATTATTGTTGCTGTCCTGCTTTATGTTACATTACACGTGTGCTTCTTTAGTTGGTTGGTGAGCGAACTTAAATGTTGGAGCTTTGGTGGCGGTAAAATTCAAATAAATTATTATTTTTCAATAAAAATTGAAAAGTCCTTTTTATCCAATCAATAATCATTAACTCCTGCAGTTGGAATGGGGAGTCATTTTTTTTTTCTTTATATACAAAGATGAGTTAGAGTGAAAATAAAAAAAAATTAATTTTATTTATTTTTTGCTCAATCATAATTTTTAAATAAGTTGTATGATATTTTCTTATTTTTATTGAGTTATTTAAATAAAATAAATCAAAATAAAATATTTTTAATGTAAATCCCAAATATAGAGCCGAAATATGTAATTTAGAGGAGTAAATGAGTATGACTTTAGCTTGAGCTTGATTAATTAATCGAGTTTCAGCTCGAGATTTATTCTACGAGGTCAAGTCGGCTCAATTACAATAAAAGGGAGAAAATGATTATGATTTAAGTAAGGATTATAATAAAATGATTAAGAGAATGAGAAATTAGAAGAAAAATAATAAAGAATAATTTTAATATAAAAAAGTGAGTTACATTTTTTAAATCTTTTTTAACACTTTTGTACTTTAAATTTTGAATGCTAGTTAAGCATATTTTATATTAATATTTTTAAAATATACCTGCTTGTGAATTAACAAGCAGAGCCAGGGCTGGCTCAAACATGACATTAGTTCATCAAGCTCGGCTCACGAGCTATTTATTAAGTCGAGCCTAACCACCAACTCAGTTATTGAGTCAAGCCATAACCACCAACTCACTCACGAGTCAACTTGACTCACACCTCTAATATAACTCATTACACAATGGATTATTGCTCTTAAAGATGGCATGTTCAAATATGAAATTGGGCCCAGAGGAGCATGGGGTTTTGGGCCCAGAGACCATTATTGAATCTTTATAGTCCCAAGTTTCCTAGTTTCAAAGTCCAAGGAAACCGACATGAATAGTTTTGAGCAATTTGGGAAATTTCTGAGTCACTTTTTTAGTCAATTTTTATTCACTTTATTAATAGTGAAAATAAATTTGAGGAAATTTATTTATATCACAATAGTAAGATAAGGTTCATATATTAGTCGAAGTTATCATATCTTATAGTTTTCCTTTTAAATTATATTCTTATACTATAATTATTTCTAAGTTCTACATTATTTTTCGTTTTGGATTAGAAAATTCATCAATCAAATTTGATTGATATAAGTATGTGAATCATAAAATTTTAGGATTAAATTTAGGACCATATGAATTTCATTTCTAACAAATTTATAATTGAAGTAAATCTTTTGCTGAGATGAATCTTTTTTTTTGGAACGGAGGGTATCTATCCGCTGCCACTCCAAAGAGAGCGCTTGGTAGCATAACTAATCCCTCGACAGAACCTAGCGAGTCCACCCACCGGCACAGGGCTCATACTATTTGACAAAAATTGCATTAAAAGCTCATGACATACTTGTAAATTTCATGACACGATTTGACAAATCAAAAGATTTCTGAATATCGTGCTTATAAAATAAAAAAAATGACTTAGGAATACAACAAATCTACAATTGCTCAATTCAAATACCATTAATGCACTTAAATGTCTGAATAACAACTTATGAATATTTTTTAACCTTTCTTCGCCGTAATTAAAATTCAATCCTATAAATTTCTTACTACATGACAATAAGGAATCTTCCCTTGGTCATTCCCTTATAAAATGATGCCTTCTTCAATTTTAGTGAAGATTGACCAATTATAATTCAAGACTCAAACAAATATAATTGTTTAATTAGGACAAGCCTTATGTTTTTGTTTTCTGCAATGGGATTTTAATGTAAAAGGTCAAGTATTTCTCATTCATTTCACTTTCTTAACTATATATGGGTCACCATTTAAGGCTAAAATAGAATTCTCTCTCTCTCTCTCTCTCTCTCTCTCTCTCTCTCTCTCTCTCTCTATATGTGTGTGTGTGCCCATGTATATTCTAACACAGCCTCTAATGCACAATAATTTATCAAAAGAACGGCCCCAATTGAAGACAAAAGAAATGATGGGCGCGAAGGGAGTTAATTGGTACTAGTAAGCAAATTCAAGAAAATTTAGACATAACCTAATAAGGATTTCATAGATTTATTGACCTAAGTCATTAAGTTTTAGCTCTACTTAGATATTGAGATAATTAACCTATCATGACTAAAGATTTTTATTAGTAATCATAAATTATATTGTCTAGAAGAACACCATAACCTAAAATCAAAGAAGAAACATATAATTCTTAGACAAATGTGTCCCAGCTAGCATATTTACACTCCATGTAGACAATTTCTATTCCAATCATCATAATGCTTTTTTTAGGCATTTAGATCAATAAAGACAAACTCATACACACATCACATACGCAAGATTCGAACCCAAAACCATTTGGTTGATAGCCAAAGCTCTAAACCAACAAACCAAGGTGAGCTGCGTATCATTGTAGTACTTCAATTTTAGCATATAAGTCCTTAATTTGATCCCATCCTAAACTAACCATATCTAAGGTCATGCCTATCACAATACCCAATGTGTGTAGTAAGGCTACTTTGGCCAAAAGTGCACCCTCACATGATTGTGAAAAGTCCACTAAACTAGTCTATCATAAGTGATTAAATAACTTTGGGTTAAGTTACCTCAACTTATTAGAGTTAGATATATGATTTAGAGAAATATCTTATATTATTTTGAAGAGAGTTTTATATTTTTATTTTATTACAATTACATAATATAGAATGTTTTAATCAATTGTTTAATTGTGAAAATTCATCAAATTCAAACACATCATAATTTCAGCATTTGAAGATCAGAAACAAAAAAAAATTCTCCCAAAAATCAAAATAATAATTTACGTTGGAAATTTTAAAAAGCGGACTTTCGAACTTTCTAACCCTAGCAAAAGTCACCTTACAATAAAGTTTAGGTAGCATATATTTTTATTATGACAAAAATCAGGCTACAAATCTAAGAAAATGAAGAGTAAAATTACGATAGAGGTAAATTTGCTTAGCTCATGGGCTCGAGGGTAGGTCATTAGTCGAGTATTGATGTATAAGATCTGGCCGCACATTATTATTTTTCCTAAATTTTAATTTTATGCTAGAGAGCTTTCGAGATTTGATATATTTTTTTTTTCAAAGTAGAAGGTTTTTATATTAAAAAATAAGAGGTAAATAATTCACCAAAAAATTCATCAAATCAAGCACAGATAATTAATGACACAAGTTTTAAATTAAAAACTTTTAGAATCAACTTCGGAGCTATAAGAGCTCTATTTTTAATTGATTAAAAACCTGTATCTCGATGAGACAATTTCAACAAACAAAAAGTCCCCAAATTTTGATATTATTGAGGCACTTAAATATAAACAAAATATAATTTATTTATTTATTTATTTTTCATTATAATATATTATTGCATTGTCATGTGCAAATCATTCTTCTATTGAGACCCTAATAATTTATATTCTAAGCATATCTCTATCAGGAGAGATATTATAATATATAAACCTCATGAATATTGCATGTGTAAAGCCCCATATATGGCACCTAATAAATTCTCCAGCAACTACAGCTAATCCTCCTTATAAAATTCTGCACCACTGTGCCGTAAAGCTCCTCCTCATAACTATGGAATGAGGGCAAAAATATACTATCAGCTTTCAAGCTACAGATCAAATCTGCTAACACCAAACAAAATAAGCACCATCAGTGGCTCTGAAAATAAACAACTACAGCTAATCATTTTGTACTTTTATGGTTTTTTTAAACTTTATTTTGGAAATTAAAGCAAAATGAAAATACAAAATGATTCCAAATAGGCTAAGATTTCGTTTGGGACAGTTTTCTTACATTTTTGTTTTTCAAATTGTAACCACAGTTTATATTTTATCATTGCTTTTTCGTTGCTTTTAGAAAATTTTTGTGGTAAAAGGCTGCTTTCTATTGCAACTTTTTAAAAAGTCTTTTTCTCCACAGTAACATTGTAATCACATTTATAAAAAGCTACAGTGTCCCAAATAAATTGTAAGTCTACAAATACAACAAGTTATGTAATAAAGAAGCTAAATGTTTTTCATTTTTTTTATAATAATTGTCTACAAACAATGATTATATAATAATAGAGTATATTATTATTTACATTACAAGTAAAAGAGAGTGAGCATTGTCAAATTATGTTAAAAATTATAAACTTTTACATAATTGCTCAACCTTTTACCATATGATTCACTATCAATAATATTTAAATGTTATCTATCATCTTTATCATCATCAAACTCCTTATCAAATTCATTAACCTCTTCATAATAATCTTTATCATCATGTAAGTTTGCTATTTGTAAGTAACTTTTTCACAAATTCTAGAAAATTTTCTCCCAAAAAATATAGCTCTATTATGAGTTCTTTCATCCATTTAGCTTTAAATAATTTATAATTTACATTATTACATGATGCATTTTATAATAAAAAATTAATAATCATGCACAAAATCATGCGCATTTGAAAAGCCTTGTTCATGATAGAAACTTGTTGGAGGATCAGCACTTGTAACTTGCCTCCAACACAGGCTTCGTTTGGGACGAATTTCTTACTATTTCTTAAAGTAATTTTCTAGTACAAAATTTTTAATTTTTGTACTAGAAAGCTGCTTTAAGAAGCAGTAAGAAAGTCATCCTAAATGAAGCCATAGTCACGATGAACGGTAAAAAAGGTTTAGAAAAGCTATGCCTTTGGAATCCTAATCCATAAATTATATTTTTCTTCATTTCTCTCCATAACCTAAAATCTAACTATTGAGAAGATAAACTTTAAAAATCCTCTCATATAGAACTTGAAGTTTCTTATTCTATGAAGTAGATATACTCATTCTATAAAAGATTAATATTAATGCTATTTATATAATAACAATATAATTATGAAACATTTATGGTTACATAAACTTATTGAGATTGGAAAATAACTCATTGTTGGTTTGATTTTCTTCGATAGGTTGATATGTGTAGCTTTACTATTATAGGGTCTTGCCCACCATCTCCTTCTATAAAATTATGTTAAAATAAATAGTATATATAAAAATAGGAATATATAAATAAATTTACATGCACCACCATCCTCTTATGCTCAATTCATGAAATTACACCTCTATCATGGAGAGAGATATTTATGCCTTCATAAGTAGAAGAGAAGCTTAGTTTTGTTTATTATGTTCTCTCTTTTGGGCATACTTCAAGCTTTTCTAGGCTATAAAGAGGTTGGTCCATATACCTTCTCTAATCTAATGAGTCTATCTCTGAACTTATGAATATCAGTAAATATACATGCAAATAAGTCAGACATAATTACTCTAGATCCTTACCTATTTTTTCGTAAGGCTGGGGAGGCAAAAACTTCTTGGTCTAAAACATAAAATAATTTATTAGTAAATAAAATAATATGTTTTTAATACAAAATTATAAAAGAAAATTTTGAAATCATATATCACAAACTTCTAATAGAATCTTCCTCTTACAATATATAAGAAGAAGCATTATTTTTTTCTTTTTATAATATGTTGTATCTTATGCATGCAACTTTTAGGTTTTGTTTGGGATAATTTTCTTATTATTTTTTAAAGCAACTTTCTAGTATAAAATTTTCTTGAAAGTTGCAAAAAAATAATGGCCAACAGCTGTACTAAACGAAGCCTTAGACTAAGACTTCGTCTGTGACAGCTTTCTTATAATTTTCTAAAACAGTCTTTTAGTATAAAAATTTTTTAAACTTAAAATTTTTATATTAGAAAGCTGCTTTAAAAAACAGTAAAAAAGTTATCCCAAATAAAACCTAAAATGAGATAGCCATGCTATATAGAAGATTATGATTCATGCTAAAGAAAAGATAAGTAATTTAAGAGAAAAAGAAAATCAAAGCTTATATGATTAGAACTGCCAATGCTTCAACATGGAATCATATATTTTTCATTCTAAGAAGCCTATGCACATAAAGTAGGATTGTTCATATTTTGTTGATAAAATAAAAAAAAAGAAGGCAAAGGAGGGGGAAAAGGATATATGAGAAGGAGATAACACAAGAAGAAAAAAAGAAAAATAAAAATTTAATGAACCAAATCTTATTATCACAACAGAACTTCTCTTCCAAAAAATGTGGAAAAAGAGGCACATACATTCCTAATGACTAAAGAGAAGGATTCTAAAACTTGTATGTGAGAATGACATTTTATATAATATTAAAATTAAGAAACAAATACTTAAAATTAGAAAATGAACATGCAAATTTAGATATGTGTTATAGTGATTTAAAAAATGATGATCATATTCTAAGGAAGAAAATATTTCTACTTGTGATTTTCATTTATTTCAAAGTTAGAAAGAGAATATTTTATTAAAGGATAAATTAGATTTTATTTTTCTAAATTTAATTTTAGCACCTACAAAATCACTTTATATAAAAAAAATTAGTATGCTTGAAATAATTCTTATTCACATTCTTATCATGCTCAGCACCCCACACAACGCTGCTACCACAAAAATCCATTTATAAATGCCAATATTATTTTTGTAGCTTTTGTGTTAGATATGAACACATTTTCATAAGATTTTGAGACTTTCGATCAAAACTAAAATGGCTCATTTAGCTTGAATATGTATATGAAAAATTTGCATAATCGACATGAGTCTTGAAGCAGAGTTTAAATTAAAAACTTTCATAATTAAATTCAGGATTATCTTGACTCAAATTTTAGCAAATGTATAATTGAATTGAACATCCCGATAAGACGAGCCCAACTATACACCCAATCACTAATCCGAGCCTAAACGAGGCCAAATTAGAACGCTTGATGTATAATTGAAAACTTTTGGCATTAATTGGATGACCAAATGATCTCTAAATTAGGCATGCTTATAATCGAATCAAATGGCTCGACAAGACAAATTCAATGACCTAGGATCATTAATTCTGACATTATTGGGGTACTTAATTTCTAAGCAAATACTTTATGATCTAGGGAATCAATATGGACAGTGCGATAGAGTGTTTTTGAATTCTGACCAAATTTACTAAAATATTCATCTCAAAAAGCTTATAAATACAGACTCATTCTCTACACATGGGAAGGGCCAAGAGCTGGGAGAACTAGTAAGTTCTCTAGTATTTTCTGGTTATCACTGCTAACGATCACCAGCTATTGCCGCTAATGGCCACTACCAACCGTCGTCACCACCAATGACCATTGACCACGACTAGCAATTGTCGCCCCCCGTCAGTCAAGATCTAATCCTATCGTTAGTCTCCATCTGGGGACATCTTCTTCCTTTAATCCAGATAGGGGAAATTAGGCGTTGCTCTCAAATAGCCATTTCCTCTTCAACTATGAGGAATGAAAGAGTAGTATATCTCTGCTAATATATAGTGAACTTTTCAACTGGGTCAAGTTCCGTGATTATTTTCCTTTTCGAATTTTTCACGTAAAATTTTTTTGATTTATTGTAAGTTTTATTTGTGTGTGTGTTAAATTTTAATCAAAAATTAAGATATAAAACTTCTACTCTACCGATGCAAATTTTCTATTACATAATAAGCTTTATTAAAATTTCGTATGAAATAAAAAATTGTAAAAAATCCATATATTTTAAATTAAGGTTTATAAAAAATTTTGCATAGTCAATAAAGCAAGAAATTGATCACTGAGTTACATTAAAACTTTGTGGTATTATATAATTATACCAACCATATACCTTTTTTCATATCTTAAATATAGTTTTATATTATATAATAAAAAATAATCGAATCCTAAGCAATGTTAAATCGCTAAACGACAAAGCTATAACAACTACCGGAGCTTATAATTTTATAATGAGATTGAAGCCAAATTTTTAAACCTTAAGCATGTCCCTCCAATAATTTCTAAAATATAAATCAGTGTAAAATTACTATTTTACCCTTTGAATTCTACCAACTTACCAAACTTTTTTCTATCTTGGGACTCACCCAATGGTTTGAGGATTGGCATTCATAAATTTTTTTTTAAACATAAAAGAAAATCAGAAATCAGCCGTACTATGCGGTGGCTCCGCATGGAAATATCATACGGAGAATTGGGCCCCGCCGAACCTTATCTCCAATGCTCCCTGTTAAACGATTAGCAAATTTACGCCACTGCCACTCGCCGATCTCTGCGAAACTGTGTCGGTGTCCTCCGCATGAAAAACTTGACGAAGTCAGACGATTATCACCCAATCCGACGCATTTGATTTCTATAAGATTCGGAAAAAAATTTATCGTAAATTACTTAGGCATCGAACACGTATATCAATGAAATCCAAGGGCAGCTGACCACGCTGCAATCTTTCTATTTACACCCTGTGCAGTGGACAGCAAAAATTTCTACGCTGTAATTATAATTTACAAAAAATCAAAATACCAGCCTAAAAATCTACGTGGCAGCATGTTATTAGTGGGAAATTACCTTTTGAGTGCATTAAATGGTTTATATTTCTTTTTTGGGGCGGAATTTAGAAGAAAAAAACGTACGGCCGATAGAGCTGCTCGTCTCTACATCCGTGTCCTCCGTTGAAGCTCGCGGACCCCTTGGCACCTTTACCTCTGCTTCATCTGTTTTCTGAATATTTGTAAAAAAAGTTTGATTTTTTTGGTCTTCTTTGGATAATCCATAGAAGAATCATGAGAAGCTCGCCGGGGATTCAATGATTTACCCTTGCGTCATTTCTACCTAATTTTTTTTTAACCCAAATCAGCTTAAAAATTTTTCGGGAGGGGCCTTTGATCTCCCATCGCCATCAATATCCAGCTGTAAGCCCGTCGCTTTCTGAGTAACTAGCATTAAGCAGTTGCATAATCACCTTTAGGTTGGTGGTAAATGAGGGAAATTCCTTGCTTTGTTTGCCCTTGTTTTGTACATCTATTTTAAAGAAGGCTTCTCGAGCTATTCGGTATTGTGTGCTGGTTTGGTTGGTTTTTTATTGTGGGCAATAAAAGCAGAGGAAAAGCGCAAGAAGAAATTTGAAGCGATTCTCCGAGCGGCGACCGACAGAAAGATGAGAGCTTGACGGCTATGAGTGGGTTACGAGAAGGCGCATTGCTGCATTGTATTCAATTTGTTCATCCACGGATGGAAACTGGAAAGCCGAGATCTTGCTTTTTAGGGGTTTAAATTCCGGTGGCTAGATTTAAGGCAAAGCTTGGATCTTTGCCTTCTTTTTGTTCGACGATCGCCTATTTGCTTGATTTTGTTCGTTTTTTTTTTTTAAATTCCGGTTCAATGGCTCCCTTGTTCGATTGGTGGGGAAAGGAGAGCCAACGGGGTACCCCTGTAATCGTGAAGATGGAGAACCCCAACTGGTCTATCTCGGAGATCTCCTCTCTTGACGACGACGAAGACATCTCCGTTGGCGACGAGTTTGCGGGCGCACGGAAAGGCGGAAAGGGGAAGAACGCGAAGCAGATCACTTGGGTTCTCCTTCTCAAAGCTCACCGCGCGGCCGGCTGCCTCACTTCGCTTGCCTCTGCTGTCGTCGGCCTCGCCTCCGCCGTTCGCCGCCGTGTCATAGCTGGAAGAACCGATTCCGACTCCGACGAAAGCCCAGCTCTGCGCCGCCGCTTCTACTTCAGCATCAAAATCTTCCTTTGGCTCTCCATCTGCCTCCTCGCGTTCGAGATTGCGGCTTATGTAAAAGGCTGGCACATTTCCGCCCCTGACCTCCATAGCTTCAAGCTTCCATCTTTAGGGGTTCGGAGCCTTTTCGGCTCCATTTATGCAGGCTGGGTCAGCTTTCGCTCAGAGTACATAGCTCCTCCTCTTCAGTTCCTCGCCAACGCCTGTGTCATCCTCTTCCTGATTCAAAGCGCCGACCGTCTCGTTCTCTGCCTCGGCTGCTTCTGGATCCGCTTCAAGGGGATCAAACCTGTTACCAAACCCATTAAAGAAGACGTCGAAGCAGGGAAATACTTCCCCATGGTTCTCATCCAGATACCCATGTGCAATGAGAGGGAGGTAGGCTTGCAAAAGACGAAATTTTACAAAATGTGCATTGAATATTTCTTTCTTTAGAATTCTTCACCTTGGCTCTCTCCATTTGCAGGTTTACCAGCAATCTATCGCTGCAGTTTGTAACCTTGATTGGCCGAAATCGAACATGGTCATCCAGGTTTTGGATGATTCTGATGATCTGATAACACAGGCTCTCATTAGGGAGGAGGTGGAAAAGTGGGAACAAAGTGGCGTTCGAATCATCTACCGCCACCGGGTCATCAGAGATGGCTACAAAGCCGGAAATTTAAAATCAGCTATGACTTGTAGCTATGTGAAGGACTATGAATTCGTCGCCATCTTTGATGCCGACTTCCAACCCACTCCGGATTTCTTGAAGCGAACGGTTCCTCATTTCAAGGTTCCAATAACTTTTGGCTATTGCTTTGTCGTTTGGGTTGAAATCTTCCTCAGCTGACAATTCTGCTGATGTGATTTTCAGGATAATGACGAGCTAGCATTAGTACAAGCCAGGTGGTCTTTTATTAACAAAGATGAGAACTTGTTGACCAGGCTTCAAAACATCAATCTGTGCTTCCATTTTGAGGTGGAGCAGCAGGTGAATGGGATTTTTCTCAACTTTTTTGGGTTCAATGGAACTGCTGGAGTTTGGAGAATTAAAGCATTGGAGGATGTTGGTGGATGGCTGGAGAGGACAACCGTTGAGGACATGGACATTGCAGTTCGCGCGCATCTCAAGGGTTGGAAGTTCATCTTCTTGAATGATGTTGAGGTATCAGGACAACTCATGTGTTTCGTTGCATAATTCGTTAGTATTTTTAAGTGTTTGATTGCCTGAACTGGAATCTTGCTTCAAATTATTTCCTTCTGCAGTGTCAGTGTGAATTGCCAGAATCCTTTGAAGCTTACCGTAAGCAGCAGCACCGGTGGCATTCCGGGCCAATGCAGTTGTTCAGGCTTTGTTTGCCAGATATTATCAGATCCAAGGTATACATTTTGAAAATTTCCAATTTAAAATTTTATTTATTTTTTTATGACAGCTGTGAACCTTCTAGACCTAATTTTCAACTTTTACGTAGCTCACCGTGGTCTGTTGGTTGGGAACTTTAGCTACCAACCAAGAGGTTTTGAGTTTTGGATTCGGCTCTTATGTATGTGATATGTATGTGAGTTTGCCTTAATTGGCCTAAATGTCCCAAAAAAAACTTTTCTTTGTATTTTTTTTAGAAAGTAATCCATTCTAATTACCTTTTCTATGGCCATTTTAACCGAGAGCCATTTGGCTTGTTAGTAGAATCCAAACAATTGTCTCAATGATGGTTTTCTAATTATAAAATTAGCTATTTAGAGGTTTTTGTCAGTTTCTAATTGGTGTTTATTGTTTAATCTCTTACAAAATCTGACCGATTCTTTTGGATGAGTGTTCTTAACATAAACTTTCTGCTTTTAGTTTTTCTACTTTTCTTATATATTCAATTGGTTTCTGCATAAATTGATACCTAATTGCGGAAAACCATAAATAACAAGAACAAAATAGTAAGTCTGTTGTCTCTATCCGTTGATTGTATTAACCGGTAATTGGTTGAATTAGCATTGATGACAACTTAATGAAGGATCTAAATAAATATAGACATGTGTGAGTGTCTTGTCATCTGAATACTGAAAGCCACATGCATGTTTGTTGTCCCATATCACTTTCTACACCTTTATTTTCCTGCTAATTATGGCAACCACCATCTTATTTAAGGATTTTTTATTAAACTCACAGCTATTGCTAAATTCTGTTTCATCTTGCTGAACAACATACCTTTTTTACTCATCTGTTCCATTTTGGCTTGAATGCAGAATGCACATGCACCTCCATTTCATTTTTACTTGTTTTCTCGTCCTAGTTTCTCATCTTTTGCCGTAGATAATGCTGAATTCTTTGAGATGGTATGTAACCTATGGTAGCATGGTGGTCTTTTTTCAACTTGTTTTTTTAATTTTTTTTATTGAAGCCAATCTAAAGCTCTTTAATATATTTTACTTTGTCCAAAAACAGTTGTATCAGTAAAGTTTAAGATGAAACTCTTATATTTTGAATGAAACTTCTAATGTGTTGGAACCAGAAGCCCAAGTAGATGCTCTTTTTTTATCTAAAAGCTTAAAAGTTCTCTTTTGTAATATTTTATATGATAAAAAAGTAACTGAAACTACAATGGAAACTGAATTTTGAAGTTGGCGAAACTATTGAAACTATCAAGTCTGAATATTTTGCAATCCGACTGATTTTGAATTTTGAAATCTTGTATTTTGAACTAAAACTGAAATACAATCAACTCCCTTCAGCATTCATTTTTTCATCATTCTATGTTGGCTTACAGTTGACTAATCATATGTGGTGAACTTGATATAATGCAGATTGCATTCTGGAAGAAGGCCAACCTTATCTTTCTCTTCTTTCTTCTCCGCAAGCTCATCTTACCATTCTATTCATTCACCTTGTTCTGCATCATACTGCCCATGACGATGTTTGTGCCTGAAGCTGAACTCCCTACCTGGGTTGTCTGCTACATCCCAGCTACAATGTCCTTCCTAAACATCCTCCCTGCTCCGAGATCTTTCCCGTTCATTGTCCCCTACCTCTTGTTTGAGAACACTATGTCAGTCACAAAGTTCAATGCCATGATCTCGGGCCTTTTTCAACTCGGTAGTGCTTATGAATGGGTTGTAACTAAGAAATCTGGTCGTTCTTCTGAGGGCGACCTTGCATCCTTGTCTGGGAAAGATCCCAAACTCCATCGTGGCAATTCTGCTCCTGATCTCGACTCCATCACCAATGAAGTAGCAACAAAGCTGAAGAAACAACCAAAGAAGAAGCACAATAGAATCTATCGGAAAGAGCTCGCCCTTGCCTTTCTTCTTCTAACTGCTGCGGCTCGCAGCTTGCTCTCGGCTCAAGGCGTGCACTTCTACTTCCTACTCTTTCAAGGTATCTCTTTTCTGTTGGTTGGGCTTGACCTAATAGGTGAGCAGGTTGAGTAAGTTGAACATGAGGTGAATATTGGCATGGAAGGAGTTTTACAAGCAGAAGGGTGGATGGAGCTATCGATCCATTCCCTTCAATGAAGGTAAGAAAGGGTGAATTTAGAAGCAAGCTTTGGTGGTGTAGATATACTTATTCTCAGATCCGTTAGATGCTTCAGATTCTTTCAAATCTTCTATTTTTTCCCCATAAAATTTTGATGTTCTCTTGGAATTTCACTTACAGTTTAACGAGTGTACCTGCCTATGAAGACAAGCTTGAATGTACTAGAATAATTCAATTATGTGCTACCTGGTAGATTTGTGAATATCATCATCATCATCACCGTTAGCCGGGGTCGGCCTTATGAATCCTTATTTTTTTTATCAAGTTCTATCAACTATGGTGTCCGTTATTAATTCTTCAGTAATTCAAAGTTGATAGATTTGTGAATCTCAAATGAAAAGTCATGTATTTATGTAGGCCATGATACTTTCATGGAGTTTTCACATAGCAAAGATGCATTCATGGCATGTGAAGCCTTTATTATCTTGTTTTCCCTCATTTAGGTTTCTCCTGCTATGTTTTGCAATCTATTAATAAAGTTCAGAAGTTCGTGTTACTGCTGTTACTGCAAGGCAATAAAGTATATTAAGTTTGCTGAAAGGTGCACAAGTTGGAATCATATCATAGTAAAATATTGAGGCTCTTATTCTCAAAAAAATATATATATATATGGAGGCTCAAAGTACGTGTGAAGAGCTTTTGTCTCTTAAATAATTGTGCTTGTTAAGTCTCAAGCTCAAATCTTATTGCCTAAACAAATCAGAAGCTCTCTCTTTATTTGAATTTAGTCAATCTGCTTTGTTCTAGGATGCTTTCTTTACCTATAAATTAAGGCATTTTTAGTTGTTTGTGTTAGAATTTGTGGAATCTGATTCTTTGATCAATGTGCATCTTTAGCGTACAGCGTTGTGCCACTGTAAATTAAAGCGCTATGGTGTTGTAGTCTTAGGTTAGAGTTGGAGAGCAGAGTGCTGCAGTGTTATAAGCTGGAGTGCCATTGTGTTGTAGGCTGCAGCTCCACGACACTGTAGGTAGACTCAGGGACAGAGAGTGGAGCATTGTGATGCTCTAGATTCTAGCGCCGCGGCGTTGCGAGTTGGGCTAAACAGTTTTTAATTCCTTCTTCTTCTTATTTCACTTGAAGGGTTGTCTTTTGGTGAAATTAATGTCTTTTATTTTATTTGAAGAACGTAATTTGAAGTGAAGAGAGATAGAGAGTGAGAAGACAAATTTGTATAATTTCTCTCATTTTCAGTGGATTTTTGGTGTGGTGCGGTTCTGTGATATTTTCTCATTTTTTTAAGTGTTTTTCACATTAAATTCTGTGTTTTTTTTTTTTAGCCATTTCTTATTTGTTTTGTTGCATGATATGGCATAAGGACTCCAATTCACATGAAAAGAGCTACTTTAACATCTCTTTTACTTTTGAACAGAAATTTTGGAATGAATTCCCGCAACTATATTTTGTCCTTCATGTATTAAATGGAACACATGTGGGTTGTCTTATAGCTGGTGAGAAATGGATTCCAAGACATGAGAACAAGAAAGAATTGCCATAAAGCAATCTTGCCTTTATATGAATTCAAGGAGTTATGGCTTCATTCATTTTCTACATATTTATTTTAGGTTTTTAAGAAAGATGGGAGACATTTGACTGTCTCGATGCTTTTGCTGGATGACTGTCTCATTGCCCTCCATGTGACTTGTTTCACCTTCCTCTCTATGTCGGTGACCTGAATAATAATAAAAATAAAAATAATAATTATAATAATTATAGCTGTTGGTCACATACTTGAATTTTTTTAATATTAAATCGGTGTTTAATTTTAGAAAGAGATAAAATAAGTTCGTAGTGATTTTGAGGTCCTATAAAGGATAAATTATTCTGTGCGGACGCCGAACGACGTTCAGAGTTCAATGAAAATGTGTCACGTCTCCTTTTATTCGATACTGTGCTCGGTATCGCACTCGATACCAATCAGTACTGTGCTCGGTACAGCGCTCGGTATCATTGATGTGGCGCATTCTAAGTGGTTTCCGAACGTAGAGCTGCGTTCGGCGTCCGCACAGAATAATTTCTCCCCATAAAGAGGATTGGCTCAACATTTTGAATTTATGAACATCAAAATTGTAAAGTTTTAACACTCAAAAGATCTTAAACTAGTTGTAGGGGATGTCGATGTACATAGGAAGCTCCTTAAATGATGGAGTCCATGCATGTTTGGTGCTGTTGATGCCCCTATTGTTTTGATGCCAAATGATAATTTTAGTTTATGTTATAAAAAATATGCCACAATTATCCTTCTTTGACTTAGGCTTCGTTTGTGATAGCTTTTCATAATTGCTTTTAAAAAGTTTTTATACAAGAAAGTTATTTTAAGAAGCAGTAAGAAAGCTGTTCCAAACAAAACCTTAAACTTCGTTTGTAATAGCTTTCTTACTATTTTATAAAACAACTTTTTAGTATAAAAACTTTTATTTCAATAAATTTTTTAACTAAAAAGTTGCTTTAGAAAGAAATAAGAAAATCGTCCCAAACGAAACCTTAGTCTCCATTGAGATCTAAAATGATGCCATCTTCTCTATGATTGATATTTTTTTGTACTATTTGGATACGTTGATCAAGACATTTGCTAATGATGATGTCAACTCAATATCCTATTGTATATTGTTAATCTTGAAAGGGCCATACTCTATAACTATTTTTAAAATAATGTAACATGTTCAACATAGTTATACTCCATGATTTTTACTCTCAAAATTTTTAGCTAATAAGCTTATGTCCTACCCTTTAATTGTTTGTTTGTGTGTGTGAGAGATCAAATGAAATTAACACCAATTAATATGAATCCTCATTCTATCACAACATTTGTTGTAGGCATCAAAGCTTCTCCCTCCTTTTAAATAACAAAATTATTACCAAACTAAGTTCAATGAAGCTTGTTTTCTTAAGAAGGGCTATCTTAATTGGTATAGTTAATATTAAATTGATTGGGTTGCCCAAAGTACACTTTGTTAAAGCTCTACTTCGTCTTACATTGATCAGCTACCTATCCTAGACTTAGACTTCGTTTGGGACGGCTTTTTTACTGCTTTTTAAAGCAGCTTTCTAGTACAAAAATTTTAATTTTTTAACTAAAAAGCTGCTTTAAGAAGTAATAAGAAAGCCGTCCCAAACAAAGCCTTAGGCTAGAAAGCTACTTAAAAAAGCTTTCTAGTACAAAAAAATTAATTTTTATACTAAAAAATTATTTTAAAGCATTGTTTGGGACAACTTTCTTATTATTTTGTTTCTCAAATTGCAACCATAATTTTAATTTGGCCACTACTTTTTCACAGTTTTAAGAAAATTTGTGTGCTAGAAAATTATTTTCTATAATAATTTTAAAAGTTATTTTCTCTGCAAACAATTTACAATGTATTAAGAAAATTATTTCAAACGAAATCTTAGTTGATTCTATGCTATTTAATGCCTATGTTAGATTTGGCAAATCCGACAAAATTGAATATCTAAGCACAAATTTAATATAATAGAATTTAAACTTAATCTTAAAATATAGATAATAATTTTCTAAATCCTTGTCAATTAAATTGGCCTAAAATCACCTTTCAATTAAATCGTTTGGGACAGCTTAAGTGTAGGTCAGGATTCGTGAGATATTATAGTAAAAAGCTTTCGAACATCCTTTGCTTGGCCAGTCCATAAGACCCACGTGATCGCATAAAGATCATTTAATGATGCTTGCTCAAGTTGTTAAGGAATATGCTTAATACATTAAGTTTATAAGACTTAGGGCATCTTCACGTGCAAAACTTATTTTCTACTTCAAAATATAATAACAATAACATAAACATCAAAAAAAGAATATTCTATTTATATTCTTTCTCATCTAAAAAGAGCAATAGTGGGAATGACGTTCGATTGTCATTCAGGTGAATAGCGTGACACGAATATTGGAGTCATACTATTAACAGTCGAGATAAAAGACAAAAATATATTTCCATTTGCCGTTTGGTTGATGCTCAGCGCTCATCGGAGTTACAAACGGGCGAATGATATTCAGTTGGAGATGCCTACACAAATGATAATTGAAGCTAATGAGAGAGAGAGAACAAAATTTTACTAATTTCTTTTTTTCCTAATTTATGCTCTTTATCAATCAGTATCAACGCAAAAAAAGGGGATGTCTTAGTAGGGGTGTCAATTTCGGGTCAAGGTCGGGTTCGGGTCAAAATCAGAATGACCCGCGTTACAAACGGGTCGACCTTAACCTGACCCGGGTAGGAAAACGGGTCGGAAATCTAAACCCGGACCCGACCCGACACGGGAAGCCGCGCTACACGCAGGGTGCGGGCAGCGGGGCAGCGAGCGCGGGCACGGGCGCGGGGGGCCGGGGGGCAGCGAGCGCGGACACGCGAAAGCAGGCGCGCGGGGCAACGGGGGCGGGGCAGCGGAGCAGTAGGCGCGGACACACGGCAGCAAGGAAGGCGGGAAATTTAGATTTTTTTTAAATTAAACAGGTTATCGAGTTGACCCGACAACCCGCCGGGTCAACCCGAACCCGTCCCGTTTGAGAAATGGGTCGGGTCAAACCCGAAAATTCCGGATCGGGTTCGAGTCAGATTTTCATGTCGTGTCAAAATTTGACACCCCTATATCTTAGGACCTATTTTGAACAATATTTTCATTGTTTTACTTTTTAGGGGATGGTTACTATTTTCTTATTACTTTTTAATTATTTTTCAAAAATATATATGATGAAAAATTACTCTTAACAATCAGATTTGTTAAATTAATTTGCCCACAATAACTTTACTACTAAATTTATAAAACGTTATAGCTGCCCCAAACAGATTTTTAGCCTTTTGGATTGCTATCTTTCAGACCTTTTCTTTTAAAATTAAAAAAGCTGCAATTTATATTTAAGAAAACTATCGTAATCCATTGCCAAAATACAAAATATTTAATAAGATCACAAGAACAGCTATTAAATAGTCAACCATTTACTTAATTCAATAAATATTTATAAAATATTTATTAAATCACTCATATAGTCATATGAATGTCATAGGAATTTTCCATCAAATAGCTACAAGTCTTAATTATCGCATTTCAGTGATTCTTTTTTTAAAAAAAAATTTAATTAAAAGCTGATTTAGAAAGCCATATAAAAGCTGTCCCAAACAAAAGTAAAAGTTTACTAAATCCAAATAATTTAGAGCCCATTTAGGAGGAGTATTGCAACTGTGTGTTCGCAGAATTACAATGTAAAAATTATTTTAATTATTATAGATTTTTTTAATCTTAGAAAAATAACGAGAATAATGTTCTTATATCAACTTTACTCACATAATTAGTTGTAAAAAATTATGTATCACTATAAAAATTTTCTTAAAAAATAGCAAAAAGAGATAATCAAACAGAGACCTGTTCCAATTATTAAGAAAGTCTATTTAGTTAAATTTTCATTTTTTTTTATTGTGGTTGAGAGGACTTATCAATGGTTTCAACTTATTAGATCGCAAGAGAAAAATATTAAGGGATTATTTGATTGTAATTATTGATACATATATATTTTATTTGTAATATAATATGAATAATTATATTTTTAGCTTTCAGGATTTTTTTTTGTTTGTTTATATTTAATTGAAAATAAAATAAATTTAAATATTTTAATTAATACATTTGTTCAAATATACATATATATATACATATTTATATTAATATCATTATTTTTTGATACATCATCAAAAATTTCTTTATATGTATCGATATATACATATCGACGGATTGTCGACCGGCTGCGGTTGGCGCGCCACAAACGCGCGACACCGAAATGGCACTAACAGGCCGCATGATCAACCATGGGCAGGCGCAAGCAGGCGTGCAGGCTAGCGACGATATAAGCTGGGCAACCCGAGCAAGCACACAGGCAGCAGGGTAGGGACGCTAGCCCGCAGGTGGCTCGTCGAGCGAGCACAGGTCTTGCAAAGTGTGCGGGCAAACCGGGCAGTAACTGGCCAATTCTGCTGCCAAGCCGCACCTGAGCCCAATTTTTGACCCGGACGGTGCGCTCAGAACAGCATGTAGCATCAAATTAATTCTCACAAGATCAAGTTCACCTAACTTCTCTCGTCATCTAATGAGCACTAGGAAACACAAGCATTACTAAATAGTTAATGATCTCTTAGCCCAATAGTTAATTTCAATAAACTTAAGCCGCTGCACTATAACAAACCCTATTATTCCAAGAAGGTGATAAAACCTGGCGTAAACCTGCTGACTACAGAGACATTAATAAGATCATGATAAAATACTACCCCCACCTCCACCATTAAAGGGCCTAAAACATAAATTGAGTAGCTCGAAGTCCTTCATCCATGCTTGTTTTACAAGAATAACTATCATCCAGTTCGTATTTAAACAAGGAATGAGTAAAAATAGGCTTCAAAACTACAAACAATTCATACAAGGTATAGTAATGCCATTTGAATCTGAGAAAGCATATCATTCTGGCTTCCATGGCAGGAGTTTCAAGTGATTATTGTATCCAGACACCAAACACCAAACTATGTCCAGAGACCAATAAAAAAGCGCCACATCACTAGACACTCGATACCACTCGATATCGACAGCAATACCACTCGATATTGGTGTCCGAACAGACATCCATGCAAATAGCAGGAAGTGAGTGCTCAACTCACTCAAGTTGTGAGATCAAAATTTCCTTGCTCTTATAACTTTTCATTCAACAATTCATTCATAATTTTAGTACCCCTATCATGTGAATTCCAAACTATCTCAACAAGGGATAATTTAATACCAATCTTGGTCTCGGTGCCTTCGCTTGAGAAATCAACATGAATACATCATGGATCTCATATATTGCTCGTCTTAATACAGGAAGACCACTAGATCTTTTTCAAGAAGCTTATTGAATACCCACAAAAGCAAATAAAGCTTAATTAAGTATAACAAATGCTAATATATTTGAACAACATCATAACTTAATTCACAAGTTACAACTTTGAAATCTCATTAATAAAGAAATTATTTTTTACAACAACAATCAATAACTCTATTATATTAAGTCAGAAATTTATCGCCACACTTGCTATAGATCCCGTTCTCACAAAAGATCACATTTTTATTCAAACATCACTCACCACTTATACAAGGTTCATCATGATTATGAAAATGACTTTGACAATATTTAGCACCAATGTGAAGGCACCCCAATCAATAACCCAACAACAAAAAGACAAGCTACATGTTTTCAAGGATTTAGTCATACTCTCACAAACCCACTTTTGTTATCAAGAACTTTGAAGCCATTGATCTTATCATGCATATTAGGTAAGTATCATATGTGCTCTTAAATCTTTATATCTTGGCCAAGACCAAAAGGGTCTTGAGACCAAACCCTAGGTAATGAAATTATTTTCAACATTGGTTGATACCCTAATTTCCACAATATACACCCAATCACTAAATACCAATGTTGATCTCAAATAAAAGCACCCAACTGCACCCTGGGTGTTGCAGAATCTTGAACTCGCCATTAAACAACACAAAGAAACAATTGATCATTATCATTGATACAAATATTCTAAATAGGGATTTAATAATGATTCATCTTAACAAAAATCGCAACCCCTTCATCAATACAATAAATAATGATCACCAATGTCACAGCACTCGCTGAATCATCAAAACTTTTTATATACATGCAGATCATTCATCTGATCCAATCAATGTTATCATATCAAGTCAGACAAATTCTTCAAAAAGACTATCGTAACTAAAAGAGCACCCATCTAATACCTAACCAATCAACTAAGGTAAGCTGATTAACGTTTTCTTTTAATTTGAATTAATGGTTTACATGTACTTGATGGCCTCAGACATCCAAGGAAGGAATATGTTAAAGCAGCATAAGCTCTCAAGCCTGGCAAGACGAAAGCTCTCAGGCGGCCACTGCGAATGTTTGAGAAACAAGCCTTGAGTCTGTCATCACAGGCTACAATTACGGTTCTTAATAATAAAATTCCTTAAGAAAAATGTTTTTCAATTACATAACAAGTAACATAATTTTACAAACGAATGAATATATAGCATTTTTGTTCATGCTTAGCTTAGAAAGAAAAAAAAAATCAAGAATTATGCATTAACAGAAGATCATTCTATTTAGTAGATGAAAGCACGAAAATACAGAAGCATGGTTGAATGGCCTCAGACATCCAAGGAAGGAAATTTGTAAGCAGCAAAAGCTCTCAAGCCCGGCAAGGCGAAAGCTCTCAGGCGGCCACTGCGAATGTTTTGAGAAACAAGCCTTTGGTTTGTCATCATAGGCATACCGCTTCTTACGATATCGCAAGATTACATAACAGATTTTTACAAATAGATAAATAATAAGCTTACAAAACATATTAATCAATTAATGGTGCTCATATTCTATGGGTGTTTCGGTGTCTGTCATGCTAAAAGAAGCCTAGCAATTCAGAACGAGGAATTTTTTATAATCACAGCAACCATGAATAGCTAGCATTAGGACGAGGACAAAACCAAATAAAATCGTATGAACGCATAGATTTGGTGAGCGAGAGGGATCTAAAGATCTTAGAAGACGAAGAACAAATCTACTAGAAAAGTATCGAAAGAAAACATACTGCGAACTGATAAACTGAATCATTCACCGTTCATTGTATGAAAAGAAAAGACAAATTTTCTGCAAAAACTTCGATAGTAC
This sequence comes from Dendrobium chrysotoxum, assembly GCA_019925795.1. Classification (NCBI taxonomy): domain Eukaryota; kingdom Viridiplantae; phylum Streptophyta; class Magnoliopsida; order Asparagales; family Orchidaceae; genus Dendrobium; species Dendrobium chrysotoxum. Next base: position 26,097,227 of record CM034311.1, read on the forward strand.
AAATGATAAAGAAGCTCCTGGAGCGAGAACGCAAACCCTGAGAAGCACCAGGGGAAGTGCGGCGATATGCTGAAGCAGAGATGTTAAACTCGAATTTATAGAAGAAACCCTAGATGCCCTTCAACAAGATGGGCTGGAACAGTCGGGCTATAGCCCATACAAAATGTTGGGTAAGCCCACAATGATTCAAAATAACGGCTGAAAAATAATTCAAATTCCAAATAAAAAGAAATCACCAATAATTGCCACTGAACATACCCTTAAACACTCGAAAAAAAAAATATTGATATGAATTGGCACTTTTAATTCAAAATTTTGTTGTCAATAATAGTTAAGAAATTTTTTATATGGAGTTAATTGATAGGACTCATTACCACCAGATTTTGAATAAACCATTTAATGCTATTTTGTATAGAAAAAAAAAAAAGTTAATCATAATTCAATAATGGTTATATTTTACAGTTACTTAATCTTTCTCAGTTACCTAATTTAGCTCAAAAAGTTGAAAATTCTATTTTAATTTCTTTTTGTTGATTTTTTATTTCACTACCTCTATTCTTAAAATATGATTCAATCACGTGTTATGATATAGTTTGAATCCTGTTGGAATTAAGGTTATTTATGACAAACTTCAAATAAATTGTGCATGATTAAGGCTTTGTTAGGGACGACTTTTTTTACTGCTTCTTAAAGCAGCTTTCTAATAGAAAAATTTTAATTTTTAAACTAAAAAGCTGCTTTAAGAAGCAGTAAGAAAGCAGCACCAAACGAAGTCTAAATGTGGTGGTATTTTATCCTGAAACAAACTTTCAAACATATTTTCTAAGAAAATAAATAATGAGCATCAAAGTTTAAAATTACGCAATTGGGTATCGAAGTGTTTGTCATTTAAGAGGCGAGGCGTAAGCCTCAAAATTTAAAAAAAAAATTGCGTAAAGTAAATATAAAAGTTAAAAGTAAAATTTTATGCAATATATAACTAAATTATATGTTAAAGAATAACTTATTAATTTTCTATTGAATTATGAAGAAACAAATTTGCTTACATATGAAACAAAAAGTTATATGAGACGTAAAGTGTTAAGTGATAAATTGAGTAAAATAGAATTAAAATTCAAATATTATAAGAATAAAATAACATAAAATATAGAAATTTCATAAAAATATCATATAATATTAAGTTCAACTTTAAATTCCAGGCGCATTTAATTCCTAAAAAAGCTGAAATAGTTGACAACAATTCATAAATCATTTGTGTTGTCATTATTAATTGGAGGTCAATTTGAATACGTCACATCACTCAGTATAATATATATATTGGGTGACATAGAACGTCACCAATAATTTTCTCTCAATCACACATTCACAGGAAAGTTGAAAGCTATGCCACCGTGGGGCAGGTGGGAGGGTGATTCGGTAGGATGGGGCCCACTTCTCGTTAGATTAAAAAAATAGGCTTTGATATTTAGAAAATTTTTCTTGTTGGGAGGAATTTAAAAATTAATAAATTTATTTTAATATTATTACAATTGATTCTTTTATAAATAGCACTGATTTTTAAAATTAATAAAATAATTTCTTAAGCTCATTTTAATCCAAATTAAATATTTTTACATAATTTTTTCTCTTTATATCTTCTCAGCGATTATGATCTCAATCATAAATTTATATTTTAATATTTTTTATTTGATTTTGTTGATTATAATATACCTTATTGCAAGAGATTAAATCATACACGGCCATAACAAAAAATTCAAGTATAAGATATAATAAAACAATAAGGAAGAATATAACCATTAATCAAGGAAAGGGGCAAAGATTATATAATATATGTAATTACAAGAGAATTTAAAGGTAAGACTTTCATATTATATACAACTACATAATATCTAGTTTTATATACAAAACTAGTTATCTAAAAATATTCCTAAAAGTTGATTAAAAAACCTTCAAAGTTTTTATGAAAAAACCCTTCCAATGATTAGAAAACCCTAATTATTATTGGGATGAATGGGAGAAATTGGCCCCTTTGCAATTAGAGCCATTGTGGCATTCACTATTTTGCCCACATTTAAGAGAAAATAATTAATATTTTAAAAAAATTTAAATAAGGTTTTACAATCGAAAGTATTTTTTATATTGTATAAAATTAATTACATGCAAATAAATAAATAAATTTAATAAAATAGGAATTATGATCAAAGTTATTATGTATATAATTGCTTCATTAGTCATCATTCTTACATAATTATCATAAATTTTCAAATATATTAAATGAGTTTAGAAAAAAAAATAAAAAATTATGTAGAAACAGAGATGTTTTGATAAGTTGCCATACAAATTTTAAGTAAAAAAATTTTTAAACCCATTAAAACATGTATAAAATATAAGCAAACAATTTTTAATTAACATAAATATGCATAACTAGCATGTAATTGATAAATTTAATAAAATAATTATAAAAATTAATAGCATATATATTTTTAAATATCAGTAACAATTCTAAGATGAAATTTTTGTTAATTCATGATTACTAATTATTATAATTTATAAAAACAACAAATACTAATAAATTTAATAAGTAGAAAACAAAATCAAATAAACTCATCAAAACTATAGATATCTAAAATAATTTAAAAACAAATTTTATATGAATTTCAACTAAAAATATGTTCATTTTAGATTTATGTTAATTATCTTTTAGACCTTGCCGACCCCACGTAGTGGGATAAAGGCTTGATGTTGTTGTATCTTTTAGACCTTCATAAACCCTATCTACTCAATCAATTTTTAAAGAAAAAATCTTAAACATGCTCATTTGATTACTAAACCTTAAATTTTTATTTTGCATCCTTTCATACTTTTGAATATCTTAAATATGTTACTTTGCTTGTGATTGGTATGGTGGAACTTATGATCATCTTCATGATTGCTAATAATTAATGAACCTAATATATATATATATATATATTGGGCCAGTTAGGGGATTCGAGCCCGGATGAGATGAGAGGAACGTGTTCCGTCGACCACTTGGCCTCAGACCCGATCTCAAAAAAAAAAAAAAAAAAAAAAAAAAAAAAAAAAAAAACAAATCATTTGATAACATCACACAAAGATAACAAATCATTGATGAATATGAGTCATGTTGACTTGTAAGGAGAACTCATAAAAATGATTATATTTTAATGAACAATTTATACTTTCTACATAAAATTTATTGATAGTCATGCAAATTTTTTTGTATAATAAAAACTTTTTTGATTGAGTGTTATACACACAAATAACAAAAGAAAATATTAAATATTTTCTATTTTCATTTTAAGGAACAATGAATATAAAAATTAAAAACTATTACTTGTGTTTTATAAAATACAGAAATATTAAAGAAAGGAAATTGAACATTAATTATAATTTATATTAGATAATGGAGAGTTTATCATCTTATTGTGGCAGGAAAGTTCAGGCATAGTGATGATTGTGGGAATTCTTTTGGTGAGATTGGTAATTAGAAATGGCTATGAGTGTTTACTTTAGTATGTAAGAATGTGATATGGAGTTATGGCTTGAGAGTGCGGGTTTTAGAAGGATTTGGTGGGAGGAATGCCAAAAATTGTCTAAATTAGGCTAGTATGGATTGATTTCAAGGGTCACTTTTAGGATGTTATTGGAGGGTTACTTATAATGTGAATTAATGATCTGAAGTAGTAGATAGAGTTTGGTGGGCTTTAAGAGAACATAATAGTGTAGGAAATAAGATTAAGCAATAGCCTTCTCTAGTTTGGCTGAGAACCTAAATGAGGGATTTGAAGTGAGCCTAAAGCCTTAGATGTTGGATGGCAAGTCATGGGAGATACCAAAGTTATAGAGAAATATATAAGGAGGGTTCGAAGCAAGTGTTGAGAGGAGTGATAATCAAATTTCAAAAGAGTAAAGGGGTAACTACTAATCTCATCAAAGATATGCATAATATTAAAGCTACCAAGAACCAAGAAATGAGATGAGAATTTCTCACCAAAATTTCTTATTCAAAATTAAAAAATTACAATGCATAAAATCATATATTTATAGGCGTTACAAAACTCTTGAGCTATCACTTTTGGAGGAATAAATGAACCAAAAAAGTTGGGTTGGCCACTTAAGTAGCATGCATTTACATAATTTCATTTTCCATGCACTTCATTAAGGAGATGAACCATACATAAATTCAAGGGGAATTTAAAAATGCAAAATAAAATATAAATAAATAAATATTATTTTTAAATAAATCTAAATTTGAGCTTTCTTGCGAGCTCTTATCCTTGGACATTTGCTTGCTTAGACTTTTACCCTTGCTCTTATGATTGTATTGGTAAGCTAATTTTTTTGAATGGTTTGATATGCTATACCAACTCCTCTAAGCTCACTTGAACCTTGTTCCATATAATTACAATTCAAGTAGTCCTTAACTAGTTATGGGGCTATAATGTCCAAGTTGTGTAGATCAACCAAGATGTCTTCAACATGTGATTTAGGCTTCGTTTGAGACCGTTTTTTTTGTTTCTTTCTAAACCAATATTTTTGTACAAAAATTTTTAGCTCAAAAAATTTTTGTACTAAAAGACTGTTTTAAAAAGCAGTAAGAAAGTCATCCCAAACGAAGCCTTATTCTTCTAATATATCTGCATCTCAACAGTTCAAAGTCTTGTTATTTATTATATGGGATGCATGCATAAATACCAAATAAAAATGATATATGGGTTGTTTATTTATGCTTTAAATGGTGTGATAAATATCCTAAACGAAACATTGGCATTTTTAAAAAAAATTTCTTTCAGAATGCACAGTCGTTAATGAATATTTAAAGCAGGTGCAGAGATGAAGCCTGCAACTGAAATATTGTGCTCATTAAGGCATTTAAGAAAGCGTGCAGAGGCTCACTTCAGAAATCTGGAGGTGGATTGGTGAAGGTATAATTGAAGTGGAAGAGGTTACATGCAGTGGATGTGCCATTTTACCCACTTTCTAACCAAAATGCATCTCAAGTGGCCATTTTCTTGTATGTAGAAGCCTGAGGCTTATTACTAGCTTTGTTCAATTATAAAAATGGAAGGCAAGATAAGGCCAAAGTTTTTTTTTTAAGGAAAATAATTTTATTTGAAAAATTAAATAAAAATTAGAAAAGATCTAAGTGTGTTGTAAAGGGTCATATTTATCATAATTCTTAGATGTAGTTATGGTAGGTCTAAGAATTTTGATATATTTAAGCTTCGTTTGGGACAGCTTTCTTACTGCTTCTTAAAGCAACTTTTCAGTATAAAAATTTAAAATTTTGTACTAGAAACCTGCTTTATGAAGCAGTAAAAAAGTCGTCCCAAATGAAACCTTAGTTTTATGGCTGCCACACCAGTTGTTAGGGAGAGAAAGAAAGAGGAAGAAATCGAAGTTCTTCATCATCTAATCTGGCGAGATTGAAAATAATATCTTGAAAGGTCTTTGAGGCAACTCCAGGTATCAAAAAGATTGAATCTGCATTATGTGGAGGAAAGATTGGTCGATAACTATATTTGGATTAGTGGTGATACAAGGAGGATCTGTGAAACGATCTTGATTGTTATGTTCACTATCATGATCCAAAATACTACAACAACAACAATAACATCAAACCTTTATCCTACTATATGAGACCAGCTATATAAATTTTTTTTTTTATCAATATGTTCTATTAAGAGCTAAACTTTTATTTAAATTTAATAAAAAAAAGTCATTTCTAATACTTTCTAATCAAGTCTTTTTAGATCTACCTCTACCTTTCTTAACATAGGCTAGATCTAATACATTTACTCTTTTAACTGGGTCATCGAAAGGCCAATGTTTTATGTGACCAAATCATCTAAGACGACTCTCTCTAATATTGTCTGCCACTAGAGCTACTCCAACATTTTCACGTATATACTGATTTCACATTCTGTCTCTAAAAGTAAAGCCACTCATCCACTTGAGCATTCTCATCTCTGCAACACTTAACTTATTTTATGTTTCACTTTTAATGGCCAACATTCTACATCATAAAGCATTGCAGGCCTCATCATCATCTTATAAAATTTTCCCTTAAGTTGGAAGGGTATCTTTCTATCACACAATCGGCCTGAAGCATTCCTCCAATTCAACCATCAAAATTGAATTCTACTAATAATATCCCCATTTATTTCCATCATTTTGAACAATAGACCTTAGATATCTAAAACGAGATATCATGATCCAAACTATGGTTATTAAAATGTAGAAGCTGAATAAATTGCAGATCATGGACTTAGTCATCCTAAGAAGTAACACTCTTTCATGTCAAGAGGAGAAAGATTCAAAAAACATATATTGTAGAGGGAATACACAGACCATCTATAAAGCTTAGACTATCCTCTATGGCAATAGTTCATAGGGCAAGTCGAATTAGTAATGGATTGAACTTGACCAAAAAAGGACCATCTTGAGGCAATGTAAATGACTCCACATAGAAAATCACTTACAATCTACTGCTGCATTTTGATAATGTAAGATTTAGAGTCTGTGCTAAAAATATAACAAAATATTTGACAATGCGAGCAGAGCCTTCGAATATTCTTAAGCATGACCTTTTGTTAGTAACTACATTTCGATAAGTTTTCAGCAATTAAAAGGCCTATAACAAGTAATAGTCCAAAGCTCATCGTGTTCTATCTGCATCCCTCTCTTCTATAAATCAGCTGAGGCATGCAAGAATGATAAATTGTAAGCATGAATTTAACTCTATTAGACCTTACTCAATGAGTTTGACTTTCCTTATATACTACTTTAAGTGATTTTGGATTATCTGATAAAAGTTAGAATTTCTTTTTTTTAATGTCCTGATTGATTTAAGGATAGTTCAGTAAAAAATACGTTACAAGGAATTATTAAACACATAAAGTACTATATGACTTCAAACTGACTGAATTTACCATGCCAGCATTCTTTTTTACAGTCAGTATGGCATGCATAATCTGTAAAGATGAGAGATGAGCATACTGTAAAGGTCTTCATTTCCCAAACACATGTAGCTAAGGTTCGAGGTACCACTTGTTATTGCAAGAGAGAGAATTCAGCTCTTCATTTCTTTCAAGTTAAAGAAACAAAATTCTGCTCCAGGATACAAAATTCATGATGTCAACAATGTATAAAACACTAGTAAGTTGACAAAAGAAGAATGCCAGCAAATTACTGTTGCTGGATGAGATATTTACATGGGCATAAGCTACCGCGGTTGTGAAAACAAAAAACTAGTGTAATGGCTTTCTATGCATGCATTCGGGGATTGGGAGAGAGCAGCACCTTCTGAAAAAAAAAAAGCTGCGCCCTTTCCTATTATTTTGACCACATTTGGAGCCCAAATACAGGAGGATGAGGATCGAGTAGCTGGGATGCTATTTGAACCGCAAGCTGAAAGAGGGGGATTTAATGTTCAAAGCTATGGAGATTGATTCCTGCATGAGACAATAAAACACCACAAAATAGCTTTATGTTGGTTGGCTGCAAAATAGAGAACTTTGAACTAAGCTAATTCATGTATTGAAGTGAGGAGCATAGCTTCCGTGAGATGATGAAGCAAACTAGCCATGTACATATTATTGAAATCTTAGGGAAACAGGAAGTGAAGCAATCAAATGAGCTACCTATAGCAGATCAGGCAATTCTACATGCACTTCCCTAAAAAGAAATGTTGAGAGCGGAAACGTTCGCTATATTTTATTAAAACAATAGAAAATATCCTCAATTATGAGGATAAAATTATACATAAAAGTATATCTATGGTTAATTGATTAATTAAAACTTTCCTATAATACTACTTTCCAACGCTCTCCTTCAAGCTAGAGCAGAGATATCAATTAGTTCTAGCTCGTCACATAACTTGAAAAATTAAAGTGAACTCATAACCTCGGTAAAAACATTTACTAGTTTTTTTTGAACTAGGATCATAAGGTGTAACAATCTTCTTTGTTAGTAATGCTTCTCAACTAAAATAGCAATCAAGCTCAATGCATTTTATTCTTTTATGAAACACATGATTACTAATAATGTAGATAACAACACGGTTGATATAATTTAAAATAAGAAGTTGAGATTTTGCAAAGCCAATTTCTCAAGGAGGATTTTAACCTACATCATTTCACATATAGATTGTGCTATGGGTTTGTAATCCTCCAGAACTTTGATTTTTGCCACCATAGTTTGCTTATTGTTCTTCCATATAACAAAATTGGCTCAAACAAAGATAAAGTATTCAGATATGGACCTAGCATAGTCCACGTTTTCCTATTAACATGTCAATTATTTGTATAAGTCATTCTCGTGATTCCTAGTTTATTTGAGAATACTAAACCAACTTAGCCGTGTTTCTGTTTAAGAGTTTGCATAAGTATGTACAATCCCAACAACTGATCTATCTGGTACAATGACAGTCCGACCAATCTTTAATAATAAGAAACAACTTCAAAGAACTTACCTTTATCTATAATTTTCTAAATGCCAATAAGTTTTTCAACCACTTTATTTGTAATTTTCTAAATGCCAATAAGTTTTTCAACCACTTTATTTGTTTAGAAGTTTGTATGTGTTGACTAACAGCTCGAAAAGCATAGATATATCTGGTGTAATGACAGAGGGTGCATCAATTTCCAACCAATCATCGATAACAAAACACATCTTCAAAAATCTCCTCTTTATTTGTAATTTTTTAGCTTGTCAAGGGAGTGTCAATAGTTTACAACCTAACAAATTAATTTCTACAAAAAAAGCATTCTTTAAGACAATGGTAGTCTTAATTTGTTGTGGATAAACTCGATGTCCAAAAAATCCACCTAGATATTTAGTCAAAAAAATTATTGTAGTACTTTAATTCTATGACCCTAAAAAAGTATGTCATCAATATTGACTATCAAGACAACAAAATAGAATGAAATATGATAGACAAAGATGGAGTCATTCACCAAACTACTATGAAGGCCAATTTTAACAAGAACAAAGCAAAATTTGTTGAATCAAGCTTGAGGACATTGCTTAAGTCTATATATGGCCATGTTAAGTTTGCATAGTTTGGTCTGCCGTAACTAACATACCCAGGCAGTTCTTCTGTGTACACAGCTTGAGTGAGAATGCCATACATAAAATTATTGATATCCATTTGAAGTAAAGGCAAACATTGAATGAGGGTGATACATAAAATGATTCGAATAGAATTAAGTAAAGCAACATAAGAAATGTGTCAAAATAGCCAACTTCATAAATTTGAGTGAATCATTTGGTAGCACAACGAGCCTTATAACTTTCAATAGAGCTATCTGGATGAAAATTGATGGTGTAAGCCAATCAACACGGAACTGGTTTAATGTCAAAAGGATGCGTCCAAAGATCCCGTGTTTGTCAATTAAGCATGGCAGACATTTCAATTTCCATCACTAGTTTCTATATAACATCTTATTGTATTTTCTGGTATGTCTTGGGAATAGAAATGAATGATAAAGGTACGCCAAAATGTCACAATATATAGGAAAATGTTCAAAAGCTTTATATAAACAAATAGGATGACCTGTACAATTACTGACCTTTTCGAAGGATAAGGGACATATGGAGATCAAAATATATTCATGATAAGGATGCTCGGTCATAGTGAACAATGTCATTAGAGGTGTTGTTGTGGATGGCGAAAGAGGCTTATGTATATACCTGGAGAAAAGGAGAAGGTAAAGTGACTGCATGATCAAGAAGAATTGGTGGAGAAGAATCAAGAGAAACATTTATGGAGCGGATTCATGAAAGGTGACATCTATGAAGGTATAAAGGAAATGAATAGTAGGATCATAAGAACAATAGTATTTTTGGAAAATAAGAGTCCCAAAAAATATGCACCCAATGACACAAGGAGCGAGTTGGCTGTCAGTACGAAAGGAAAGGACAAAATATAGGCATCCGAAAACTTTGAGTAAGAGAAAATGAGGACTGCCCAGGATGCAAGACAGAGTGGGGGTGACGTTACCAAGAATAGTTGAAGGGAGATGATTAACTAGATAGTAGTAGTTAACTCAGCATCATCTTCGAATTATTGTAGAAAATTCATATGAAACTTCAAAATACGGACTAAGTGAAGTAAATGATGATGCCTATGTTCAACAATCTCATTTTGTTGAGATATATGGAGATGAGGTCTGCTGAATGATTTTATTATCAACACAAAAAAAATCAAGCTAAAACTATATAAATTCTAAGGAATTGTCAATGTGAAGTGCCTTGATTGTAATAGAAAATTGAACGTTAATTTCTTGATAAACTGTGTGAAATACATATAGAACCTAAGAGTAGCAATTAAATAAATAAACCTAAGTAATATGAGAAAGATCATTAATAAAAATAAAAAATTTTAAAACTCATACAAATAAGCAATGACGGAGCCAGAAAAATTTTTTAGTGGGGCATAAATTAAAATTTTCAAATATTCGCTCAATTTTTTCCTTCATGCTCGAGACTGACATTAATAGCTTTAAAGCATATCTTATTCAAACATATTATTTAGAAAGATAAAATATAATATAATAAAAAACTAATAATTATAACGTATATTCTTTATATTCTGAAAGAGTTAAATGATTACTTTGTTATCAATACAATCAAATATTTATTTCTCAATATAAATGATTAAAATATCACTTATCCATAATCTCTAATTTTATTTTTTTGTCGATTTTTCAAATTAGGTATGATAGAAAAAGCTCTTTCTAACTTATTTTATATGCAATGATCTTAAAATAAATTCTAAATATTTTAATTTATCAAAACATAATTTATTTCCATATAAAAATCAGAGCTACAAAAGGATGAATAAAAAAATAAAAGTAATTAACTATAAGTTTATTTTAATAAAAAAATTAGAAATAATAATAATAATAATATTTTTTTTTCTTTGGGGGGCGGGGGGGTCAGCCCCCCTTCTTCTTAGCTTCAACCATGCAGATAAGGATATAAGACTTAGACCCCAAAAAATCAAATCAAGTAACTCAAATAGGGTACTATTAGGACTTGATAAAGAAGATGGAAAAGACAACCCATGATGCTTACCAAGTTCACAAGCTAAACTTAAAGTGTGAAGAAGTAGGAATAAACTCCTAAAATTTCTGAGATTAAGAATAAACCAAAAAATAATGCTTTTGATCTTGAGCAATGGTGGTAGAAAAGGCAAATAGTATTGGAAAATAGGTGAAAATTAAATCAACACAAAAAAAGAATATAAATAAAAAAATACTAGAATTTTACATATGTTCACCTAACTAATAGCTATGAATGTTCTTATCATTGCAAATTTCACTATAATTTAATTGTGGTGAATTACAATCCCTAATTACTCTGATATAGCATAAGACGATCCTCCTACACACACGCACGCACATCCACAATCTTGCTCGTCATAAAAAACTAGGGCAAACAAAAATACAATTAAATTTCAATAAATTACTCTTAATAAATAATCTACAAATATTAGATGCCTTTCAAGGGCTCTGCCCCTGAGCCCCCAAGAGAGGCTCTCTGCTCCCTTTTCAACCTCCACAATGACTTGACCATGAAGGTGGCCCACAACTAAGTCTACATAGCGCATTTTCTTCGTGAGACAAAAAAATTTAAGCTTTATAATATAAAATATGAGATTGTGAGGGTTAAGTAATATTCCACAAACTTCAACACCACCAATCACCTTTCTCATATTGAGATCTTGAAAAACACAATAAGACGAATAAAAGATTATGGAGCAATTTTGAGTGCAAGTGTAACAGTGGAGTAATAGTAAATTTATAACAAAATATGGGGACATATAATACGTATAAGACAGATAAGTTCTTAAAGAGAAAAAAAGCTTTTTCTAGAAATAAAAAAGGGAGATCCATCGTCAACGTGAATAGGTGATAGTAAGGACACATTAAGGAAGGAAAATAAGCAATGATTACCAATCATATGTGAAGATACACCATAGTCTAAAATCTAGGATGTACTAGAAGAAGAAGAGGTAGCATAACCAATTAAGAACATAGCATGAAAAGTAGATAGAAATGTCTAAGAGTATTGAAGGAGAGAATCATAATCCTCCTACGATAGGAAATGATCTAGAAGAAAAACAGTTGAGTAACAACAATCATTGAGTAAGATACACACTAAGCAATTGAGGGATAACCGAATTTAGCCCAAAAACATTCCTAGGGATTGTTAGAGCGATTGCAATGAGAGTAAGGTGAAAAAAATTTTCCCGCAAGGCTACAACTACCTTTAATTCTAACACCAAAATCATGACCACCACAACCAACATGAAGACTAGTAGCAAGGATATATTGTTCAGACATTGGCTGGGAAGGAGGCAGAAATTCAGTGACCTGAAGAACTTGGGAGAGAATAGTGGATATATTGGGAATGGTAGATTGGACCATCATCTATTAATGAACATGTTGGAGGAAAGGATGAAGCCCGAAGAGAAATTAAGCAATAAGAAACTCCTTATTATGTTTTTGCCAAAGAGTCGAATAACTGATAAAGGATGAGTATTGGAGTAAATCATCTCACTTCCTCGTAAAATACCAGAGTAACCTCAAAGAGATAAAAGCATTTTAAAGAGAGCAAGATGTTAAAATATAAGATGTAGGCATGAGATTTTTTTTTTTTTTTGAAAAAAGGTGGAACGAATGAAATTTTTTACCTTCTTTAAAGCGTCGTGAAACACAACAATCTATGCAATAAAATGTTCAAGACTATTGAATAGCCAACAACAATAACATAAAACCTTTATCCCACTACGTGGGGTCGGCTACAGGAATCCTTTATCTCCATTGTGTCATGTTAAGAGTCAAATTCTCATTTAAATATAAGAAAACATGTCAATTCTAATATTTTCTAACCAAGTATTTTTAGGTCTACCTCTACCTTTCTTAAAATAGGACAAATCTAATACATCTACTCTCCTAACCGGGTTATTGAAAGGCCGACGTTTTATATGATCAAACCGTCTAAGGCAACTCTCTCTAATCTTATCTGAAATTGGAGCTACTCCAACCTTTTTACGTATATACTCGTTTCGCATTCTATCTCTAAGAGTGAAGCCACTCATCCACCTGAGTATCCTTATTTCTGCAACACTTAACTTAATTTTATACTTCTCTTTTAATGGCCAATATTTTGCGTCATAAAACATTGCAAGTCTCACCACCATCTTATAAAAATTTTCGTTAAATTTGAGGTGTATTTTTCTATCACACAATAGGCCCAATGCATCCCTCCACTTCAACCATCTAACTTGAATTCTACTAATAATATCCCCATCTATTTCACCATTACTATGAACAATAGACCCAAGATATCTAAAACGTATACTCCTACTAATGACTTGATCGCCCAAAGTCACAATCCCCAAACTAGATATATTATTATTAAAATTACACTCCATGTAATCATTTTTAGGTCTACTCAAACGAAAACCTTAATAAATCACATGCTTGCCATTTAACAATTTTGATGGTGCCATCATGAGTCAAAAGAGGCAATCAAGATGTTAAAGTTTGTCATGTGACCCAAAAACAAACTAGAATGCCCTCACCACGAATGATAGTTGGTACCATTAAACTTGATAATCATATCAATGGCAAAGGAAGGTTATATCTCAAGGAGAGAAGGAAAATCATAACACCATGATAAGAGATGCACATAGAAACAAAGTGAAAATCACATCAAACATATAAGGAAGATTGTGAAGTGATGATTCAAAGCAGGAAGAGAAACATACATAAAATGAAGTGAGGGTGTCGTGTGCTGACAAGTGAGAAGTCGAAAAAGAGTGAATCTATAAGTGAGAGGAAGCAACACAGACTTGGGCACAGTTAGGTGCAAGTGAGGCATCAACATGCAAGTGGCGCAACATCAAACGAGCATGTGCAAGTCGGTATGAACATTGCATGAGTTGAGCAAGCAAGCGTGCGAATGAGCAAAGGAGGGTGTGCGTAGAGGTTTGAGCAAAGTGAGTTTAATCCCGACTCATTAACGAACTCCTAAGTCGAGCTTATCAAACCACAAGCTTAAGCTCAAGATCAAATTACAACTCGTATATTAAACAATATCGTGTTCAAGTTAGATGAAACTCGGCTTGTCGACTCTCAAGCAGGTTAGATTATAACAAATATTTAAATCAAATTTGCATTTCTCACCAATTTAAGCTAATCATAAATTCTGATTCCCAACCACCATAAGTAACAATAACTCTTCTTCTTCAAATGGCGTTGGTTCAGACGATCAATTGATGCATTGTCTGCTTAGCCCCTATTGTGACTTTCTCTTCTTTTTAGCTGCTAGTCTTATCAATCCTTCTCTAGCGGCTTCTACCAAAATTTTCTCTTCTTCTTCAGTCTTTGGTCTCGTCGAGCCTTCTCGAGTGAGCTACTGCCATAACCTCCTCTTTCCAGACACTAGTCTCATCAATCCTTCCTCATGATTCTCCTTCCCGGCAATCTCGAGCTCGAGCTTGAGAATAAACAAACAGGCCAATCTTAAGTTCAATGTATGAGCTCAACTCAAGCTTGATATTAACCCAATTTTGTTATCAACAAGTCGAGCTCAAGTTAGCTATAAATCCAACTCAACTTGACTCGTTTACACTCCTAGGTGTTTGTGAGCAAACAGGAAAGAAAGACAAGATTCATGATGAAGAGAGGGAGGATTTGGGGACAATACAGTAGATGTCATTGTATTAAACTAGCTCTAATACCATATTTAAGAGGAGAAAATTTTGTCAAATTTTATTGATAGCGTTCCAATATTATAGGCAACTATGGCGAACAAAATAAGCAAGAAATAAAGCATAAAATAGAATTATGAGAATAATATCATAAATAGAAAGGTATTTATGATTAATTGGTTAACTAAAGCTTCCCTATGGTACAATTTTCAATCTAGTACTTTCCAACAAGGCAGTGGTAGCCTATCCCAAGCATCCATTAGGAAGATGGAATATTTCCACCTGTGTTGTCCAAGGCAATAACCAAGTAAAATGTCTAATCAAATTGTTTCAATTTTGAAGTGATCCTGCATTTGTCAAATAACCATGTTACAGGAAATTGATTGATAGGTTCTGCATTCCAATAAAATTTGCAAAATTTATATGCTATTGCTGCGCTAAATTTTGAAGAAATAGAGTATAAGGGCAGACGATTAACTGATGTCTACATGAACCATAATAACCATAAAGGTTATATTTAAAGAACATCATTATAAGATGTGATACTACAGTGCTTGATGAAATATTACGGAAAAGCTTATGAGCCTTCAGTAAACTAAACTCAAAATGGCCTTTAGTTGTTTGACAATACTTAACTCTATATCTTGCTGAGCTGCAGTCCATCCAGGCTCATAAGCTTCAAGAAAGCCAAGCTTTGACTTGTTAGGAAGGTCATGGGGATGAACAAATGGGACCCCTGGCGGCCATCCAATCTCCATTCTTATACTTCCACATGGACTGTCCCTCGACTGTAAGTGACCTTCACATTCTTTTAGATTGCAAAATCTAAGTTTGATGCCCTTCTTGTCAGCAATATCCTGGACACGTTCTTTAAGGACTCTTTGAGCTTCAAGACGTAGTCTCTTAGAAGGTGGCAATGGCTTGCATCTTGTGCTATTCTTCTTCCTCTTCATGGGTTTCATTGCTACAGGAACACCGATTGCAAAAATAAACAAAAAAGGGAAGATCAAGACTTCCACTGAGGAATACCCAAGAAAGAAAAAAGAAAAGAGAATCCGAAATCTATTTTGAATCAGAAAAAAGATTGAGCAATGGTTTAACGTAAAATAAATCCAACAGCATATGGCAATGAAGAATCAAAATGACACAAGAAAATAAAATAGATTGGAGGACCTTAAGAATGTCAAATGAAAAACAAAGAGCAGATCCATAGACAGTAGTCCGCAAACCATTAAGTGCGTGATAAGCAATGATGGACTTTGATCTAAGAGAATCAACAAAGCACAAAGTTGTTCGGTTCTTCTGAGCTTTGAACAATGTTCTAAAAATTGGAAATATATAGCAGGCATTGTACTAATCACAAAGGGAGGCGCAAGTGTGGAGGCACAGGAAGGCCCATTAATTTGACTTTATGAGTTAACTCTTGACCACAAGTTTATCCTATAAACCTTCAAGAAAGCTAAATAAATTATTATTATGATAGACCGGGACCGACCTAGGTGGGCTGGACGAACTAGCCCAAGGAAGCTGAGTTATTTTCCTATGGCATTGCAGCCGCCGGCCCCCTTGTGAGGCCCAGTACTTGAATATGAGGGGGCGGTTTAGGCAGGTTATTATTTAGGGAGGAACTGTTTAGTAAATTAGGGTTGTATTTATATGCTTTAAATAGATGAGATTTTCTAGGGTTAAGATTATCTGATTATTTGCTGAATTTTGAGAGTTCTTAGGGTTTGCTTGGGCTCTAGGCACCGGCTAGATATTGGGAGAGACGGATCCTCCTCTCCAATTGAGGATCTATTGTATCTTATTCGTTTCTTTCATCTTTTATCAATAAAAAGGTTTATTTATGGTTATTTCTTCCAAATTCTTCTCCAATCTATTTTTGCAAGTGCTGGATTCAAATTCAGCAAAGGGAATTCTTGTGCCTACAAGCGTTTCCTATCATATTATCAACAAGCTTCCTTGGATGGCCCAAGTGATGCCTAGATTTGTTGGGTGTGCCCCAATCATCCCCACAAAGTTCTGGAGCATTCTTGTCTTGCCCTGTCCAAAGGTGAGTCCTGAGATGCTTCCCTAATATGCCTTTAAACACATTTCTTAATAATCAAAATGAATTCTGAGTCACCCCATTTATCCTCACACCATACAAAAGAGAATTTAGTCAAAAGTCAAAGTTCATCAACAATTCACCACGAAAGCACAGTACTAAAATTGGTAAGCAAAGAAATTTATCAAAATAATTATTCAATCAAGAGAACCATAAACAGCACGTTATACTTGCACATATACATGTATACATAAACACACATACTTCCATTATACGAGCTCCATAGGTGAAGCATCCCAGAATTTAGATGCAGAAATTCCATTGTAGTTCAAATGAAGAATGCCAGTTTGCCTGCATGCTGCTAAATTGGGAAAGTTTATTTAAGTATTCTGCAAGGCTCAAAGTGGTCAAAACTCATGCAGCTCTTGATTTCTAATTGTCAAATGTCACATCATTCGCTTTATAAAATATACAGTTTCAACAATTAACAAGTTCATGGTTTAGTGGCAGGCTGCAAAGCAACAAAACCTTTGTTATAAGATATAATACACTTTGAATGATAAGTCTTTTTATTGTAACTGAAATAAGATATGAGGGATCAAAGAAAATTTGCAACTTTATTGGAAGCTATGGTGAATGTAATTCTTTAAAAAATGCCTGAAAATTGCAGGGGTTCTGGCTGACTAGGGCTTCCCAGCCTTCCCTCACCCAGTTTTCCATCAAATTTGCAAGTTATCAAGAACTAGAAGTCACAGAAATTGAAAAGATGGAACTAGTTAATTGCATTAAGAAGATCAACTGAAATTTGAACAGTTGCAAATTAAATTTTGAATTGAATTTTAGTTGATTCAATCGGAGCGTGTATTTACATATCTAAGATATTACTACTTCATTAAGCATGCAATGGGAAATATAATTAGTATATTTACAGGTTAATTTTTAATTATAGATATCAAAGGGTCTAGAGTTTTCTTAAAATGCATCTAACATAAATAAAAACATGCGCAAGAAAGGCCCAATTTGCAATTTAATGACTTTAATTACACAAAAGCTTCATCTCTTTGGATGAGAATTGAAAGCGAAATGTGTCAAAGATTAAAGTTGTCCAAACTAAAATTTTGCAAGAGATTTAAAATTTTTTTAAGAATAATAATATAGGGTTTAGGTTGAGATAACGAAAAAATTGGAGTAGCTCCAGTGGCAAATAAGAGTCGCCTTAGATGATTTGGTCACATAAAATGTCAGCCTTCTGATGATCATGTTAGGTGAGTAGATGCATTGGTTAGACTTATGATAGAAAGGGTAGAGGAAATGAACTTTTTTATTAGATTTAAATAAGAATTTGACTTTAAATAGGACACAATGCAAAAAAAAAAAAGATTCATGAAGCTAACCCTACGTAGTGGTATAACGGCTTGTTGTTGTTCTTGTTGTATAATATTATAACAAAAAAATGATATGAATACAATAGGAGTAATTACAAAAAATTGCCAAACCAAAAAGAGAAATACAAAGATAACAAGATAACCAAGTATCCAACATCCAATGGATCATGTAAGCCACAATAGAAAAATTCATTTGGATCATCATGCTTGAAGCATAACGAATATAAGAAGCGGCAATAAATATATATATATATATATATATATATATATATATATATATATATATATATATATATATATATATATATATATATATATATATTCCGATTCCTATCCCATCTAGTAAATAGGATATAAAGCATCTCATCAACCAGATTATATTGAAGCTCTAAATGCTCGCATCTAAATCATAAGGCTAATGAGAATCATGATCATCACTAAATTCGCAAATTGGAGGGAGTTGAATTAGTCCAATAACAAAAGATCAGTCTCAATGCTAATACCAGCCAATGATGAAGTGTCTATCTCAATACGACAAGGAGGGGCGGGATTAACTGTCTTTAATTCCAAGGAAGAGATTAAAACTCTTTTCAAATTCAGAGTGAAGGCCTGATTTGATGGAGTATCATCCACTAAAGAGGTAGAAGGTCGAATCTAAATATTTGACTGTACCTCTTACGCCTTCAGAATTTCTTAACTCTGGATAAGCCTCAAAACAATTTGATAATTTATGCCCAATAACTGCATGAAGAAAAATAGGATGAGAATTCTTTCCATTCACCCATCTGCCCTTATCCAAAAAACAAAGCTCCAGTCCACATCTCATTTTCAAAATGAGAAACACCATATAGGTCCACTAGAACTCCAACCATAAAAGGTTTAAAAAAAAGAGTAGCAGCAAAACTACGTGCAAAATTTTCCAAATATAGATCTCAAAGACTATAAAGCGGACTAGTTCAAGTAATGCAGTCGAAGTTTCAAGAATGCGAACAAAATAAGAGTGATAGGGGGTACCTCGGAGGAGTCAAAATGGGGGGACCATTTTAGCATATGTATCGGATAACCATTAAGATAGTATGAGCAATAAGAAAAAGTCTGGTGTAATCTACTTCTAAAGATAGTCATATGATGACATGATATGGGTTGATAAGCCCAACATAATAGTCGCCCAACAAATATAAGCCAAACATGAATTTGCGAATTATATCTAGGTTGGGTTAGTATACAGATAATTTGTCAAAAATAAAAAAAGACTTGGCTATAAATATTAGAAATCACTTTTTTATTAAATTTAAATGAGAATTTGACTCTTAACAAGACATAATGGAGAAAAAGGATTCATATAGCCAACCCCACGTAGTAGGATAAAAGCTTGATGTTGTTGCAGTAATCAAAAAAGAAATTAGCCTAGCAAGTACAAAGATCTCATCAAAGAAAATGAGCATGTTTCAAGGCTATTTTTGTTGAATTGTTGTTGTATCATAGTGAAAAAAATGATGAAAATAATTGGATGAAGAAGAATGTAAACCTAAAATATTCAATCCACCAACCATGTTAGCAAAGAAACGTGGTGGGTGAGCAACTAGAGTCTCAATCCACAAAGGAGAGGAAGAGAACGAGGAACTTCAATGGAGCAAGAAGGCATCGAGATAGGATGTGACAACACAAACCTAGTTGGGGCATCAACCATAACCCTAGATGCAATCAATGTGGGAGAATGGAGAGTCAGATTTGGGAGTGGGGAGGGGGTAGTTTGCATGTGCTATCCAAAGAGGGTGAGGGCACAAGTGGCAAGAATTTAGAAAGAGGAAATGAGAAAGAGAAGAACATTGATTCACAAGCAATAGAAAAGGTATGGCCGAAGCCTACCCGACGGAGACAAATTTAGGAAAAGTCTAAGCAGGACCGAAGCCCCACGCACAAGTACAAGACAAGGCTAACACAAGCAACCCGCTAGCAGGACCGAAACACTGAGTCGAAGGATGCCAAAGCCACACACAACATAAGCACGCCCAATGCACGAGTGCGGGGCATAACTGTGATGCTCCAGAATCTAATTTAGAAGAATTATTCATTTAATCTTTTAATAAACAACAACCAGAGCTATCTAATATCATCTATCAGTAATAAATAACAAAAAAAATTCTATAATTCAAAACATCAATGTACACATCTGTATTCATTCCCAAAAATTATATACATTACTCAGGATCTATACAATCATCACAACTACTCTAGCCTGAGTACAAAAGAAAAATTAGAACAAAAAAAAACAAAACCTGAAGAATCCTGACCAGCCTCACACTCCTGCTCCCTTGCCCTGACCTGAAATCATTTAACCACATATAATAAGCTAAAAAGCCCAGCAGGTCACCAAAACCTATAATTGAATTCAAAGCACGATAA
The DNA here is from genome assembly GCA_019925795.1 of Dendrobium chrysotoxum. Lineage (NCBI taxonomy): Eukaryota > Viridiplantae > Streptophyta > Magnoliopsida > Asparagales > Orchidaceae > Dendrobium > Dendrobium chrysotoxum. The sequence continues at coordinate 26,117,811 of CM034311.1, forward strand.
AGGAGCAATATACATGTCAGGGATCAAATCATAGCAGTAACATTCATATGATCATTGTATCAGTGCAGAAATAGTAAAATTCACATGCAGTAGTAGTAGAATCTATAAACAATAAAATACTACAATACGAAAGCCAATAAAGCAATTAACCAATACGAGTATCAAATCTATAAAAAAATCGTCATATCCGTAATACCAATCAGTAAAAAAATCATATAAAGCATTGAATCAAAATATCGATAAAGGCTATCGAAATTATGTCAATACAATAAAATCATATAAAAATGTATCAATACTATTCAAGTATTTTAGATCACATGCTCAGTATATCACATGCTTAGTATCATTATAGTGAATCAGTAATATTAAATAATATCAGTATCTAAATCGGTAACAATAACAATCCAGTGGCAGGAGTGGCAGAATAATGCAATAACAGTAAATCCGTACAGTAATAATAAATTCGTACAATAATAAGAATAATGTCTCAAGAACATGCATTTTCAATAGTCACACTAAACAAGTAAGAAGTCCCGGCTATCACAATATTTTTCAGTATTGTATCAATATCAGTAAACAGAGTCGTCACTCTTTGCACGTCGGCACAATAATCACCTCCTTATAACTCTCAATCAGTATATCACGTGAATAAGTAGAGGATAACATCAAACCACAGTATTTTAAGGAAAATCCGTCAGCCCACCATCCTGTACAGATTAATCAGTCTCTAACCAATGGGTCAACTAGTCTTTACTTGTCTTTTACACACACATTGTTATCACAGTAATATAATAGTAATCTTAATCACATATTCACATTCATTTCAATGCATTGCAACAATTAAAACATAATTGAGCTTAATTCAAAAAATGTCAAAATGTTCTAACGGTAGATAACAAAAGTCATACTGAGCAAAAATTCACATTTTCAGAATTTAACCAAATTATCAGATATTGTATAAAATAACATTCTGAAGTTTTAGTTGAACTAAATCACTATTTTTAGACGTCAAAATAAATTTCTAAGTAGGCAAAAATGACTGTATTTTTAAAATCACCTGATGAAAAATCTCAAATAAATACTCAAAACGTTCATAATTTCAATCTCTATAACATATAAAAAGTTACGCGGTGAAAGTTTTACCAATATAAAATTATTCTCATTTTTCGATAATAGAAATACAAATATGATTAGAAAAATATCAAAAACATAAAATTTTTAAAATTAGAAATAGGGTAAATGTTCCTTACAACGAGACAAATAAGTTTTCCAACAGGCTTGACAGACGAAAATCACTCTGCGACCTCCAAATCTTAAATTTTCTTCTCTCTCGTCACATTTCTCTTGTTTTTTATTAAGAGCTCTCTGATAGCCGATTGCATGAAAGAAATAAAATTAATAAGCTTTTTAATAAAATTTGTTAGTGACTTAGAATATTTATAATAAAATATTAATATAATATTTAATTTAATCAATTTTCAATAGAAAATTCATATAAATCAATTTGGGACTTTAAAATTTATAAAAAATATCTATAAAATAAATCATTTTATTTAAAAAATATTGGAAAAATTGGTTTGTAAAACGAATACTTGACGGCCCCAAAATCCTCACTTATACCGAGATGTGCTAATTTCTTACGGATTTTCACCAGTGCTAAAAAATTATGAAAGAATTCGTGTAAATAAAATACTATAATAACAACACTATAGCGAATACAGTTTACGATTTGGAGTTATATTGACTCCAGAAAAAAAAAAATTTAGCAGATTCAACATACGGGTTATTACAATAACCTTCAATATGACAAGACAAAGCCTTGAGCGAGAGTGCAAGTCATGAAAAGAGATGAGGTTAGGATATGGGGAGCCAGGGAGAGAGTGCAGAATGAGCATCGAGTACACTTGAGGTTTTTTTTTATCTCCTCCTATAAGAAATCTAAGATTGAATAAAAAATTACGCAAGGATCACTAGGACTCACACTAACACCAACACCAATACTAACAACAATGACATCAAGCATTTATCCCACTATGTGGGGTTAGCTACATGAATCCTTTTTTCTCCATTGTATCCTATCGAGAGTCAAAGTCTCATTTAAATTTAAATGGTCATTTCTAATATTTTTTAATCAAGCCTTTTATGGTCTACCTCAATCTTAACATAGGCCAAATCTAATACATCTACTCTCCTAAAAAGGTTATCGGAAGGCCAACATTTTATGTGTCTAAACCATCTAAGACGACTCTCTCTAATCTTATCTGCCACTGGAGCTACTGCAACCTTTTCAAATATTTACTCTAAGAGTGAAGTCACTCGTCCACCTAAGCATCCTCATCTCTAAAACACTTAACTTAATTTTATGCTTCTCTTTTAATGGCCAACATTTTGCTTCATAAAACATTGTAGGTCTCACCACCATCTAATAGAATTTTCACTTAAGTTCGAAGGGTACTTTTCTATCACACAACAGGCCCGATGCATTCCCCACTTCAACCATCCAACTTGAATTTACTATTAATATCACAATATATTTCACCATTACTTTGAATAATATACCCAAGATATCTAAAAAATGTATTCTTATTAATGATTTGATTGCCCAAATTCATAATCCCTCCAATAGATCTATTACTACAAAAATTATACTCCATATATTCGATTTTAGATCTACTCAAACAAAATCCTATAGACTCTAAAATTAAACTCCATAATTCAAGTTTTCCTTCAACTCCCTCTCTAATCTTATCAACAAGAAGAATATCATCAGCAAAAAGCATACATTAGGGTGCATCCAACACCAATACTAACAACAATGACATCAAGCATTTATCCCACTATGTGGGGTTAGCTACATGAATCCTTTTTTTCTCCATTGTATCCTGTCAAGAGTCAAAGTCTCATTTAAATTTAAATGGTCATTTCTAATATTTTTTAATCAAGTCTTTTATGGTCTACTTCTATCTTAACATAGGCCAAATCCAATACATCTACTCTCCTAAAAAGGTTATCGGAAGGCTAACATTTTATGTGTCCAAAGCATCTAAGACGACTCTCTCTAACCTTATCTGCCACTGGAGCTACTGCAACCTTTTCAAATATTTACTCTAAGAGTGAAGTCACTCATCCACCTAAGCATCCTCATCTCTGAAACACTTAACTTAATTTTATGCTTCTCTTTTAATGGCCAACATTCTGCTTCATAAAACATTGTAGGTCTCACCACCATCTAATAGAATTTTCACTTAAGTTCGAAGGGTACTACTCTATCACACAACAGGCCCGATGCATTCCCCACTTCAACAATCCAACTTGAATTTACTATTAATATCCTCATATATTTCACCATTACTTTGAATAATATACCCAAGATATCTAAAAAAGGTATTCTTATTAATGATTTGATTGCCCAAATTCACAATCCCTCCACTAGATCTATTACTACAAAAATTATACTCCATATATTCGATTTTAGATCTACTCAAACAAAAACCTATAGACTCTAAAATTAACCTCCATAATTCAAGTTTTCCTTCAACTCCCTCTCTGATCTTATCAACAAGAAGAATATCATCAGCAAAAAACATACATTAGGGTGCATCCTCTTATAAATATTTAGTAAGAACATCCATGACTAAAGCAAAAATATATGAGCTTAAAGCTGATCGTTGATGTAATCCAACTGAAATAGAAAAATGCTTGGTCAAACCACATTGTGTTTGAACACAATAGCTCCTGCATACATATCCTTAATAATTTGAATATAAACATTATTAACTCCTTTCTTTTCTAGAACTCACCTGATCATTTCTCTTGGAACTTTTTCATATGCTTTCTCTAAATCAATAAATATCAAATGTATATCCTATTTATCTCTATACTTCTTCATCAAACCTCTCAATAAATATATAGCTTCCATAGTAGACCTACCTGGCATGAATCCAAGTTGATTTTGAGAAACATTAATATCAGGTCGTAAGCTATGCTCAATAACTCTCCCATGGCTTTAATGTATGACATATTAACATAATTCCTTTATAATTCGCACACTCTTGTGCATCACATTTATTCTTAAAAATAAGAATTAACACATGACATCTTTTTAGTCTTCAAAATAATAATGAAAATTTTTCTAAGCCAAAAAATTCCTTCATCTCCTAAGCATTTCCACAACTCTATTGGAATATCATCAGGTCCAACAACTTTTCCACACTTCATTTTTTTTAAAGTCTCTTTAAATTCAGTTTTACTAATACGATAATAAAAAAAAAAAAATCTATATTCTCATTTAGGGTCTAAAATTACTAAAGTCAATCATATTTTCACAAACTTCATTGAAAAATTTATCGAAATATCTCATCCACTTTTGTTGAATATCCTCTTCTAATAAAAGCACTTTCTGATCTTCAACCTTAATTCACTTCACTTGAACTAAATTATTATTTTTTTATCTCTTTGTTTGACTAACTTATACATACATATTTTGCCCTCTTTAATATCTAATATATTATATAAATTATAAAAAGCTATTTTTGTATTGCATATTGCTTTCTTAGATGCCTTATGGGTTCCTTTATATCTTTCCCAATTATTCAAGTTTTTACATCCAAATCAATTTTTATAACAAAACTTCTTATTTTTTATCTTTTCTTGCATATTTTAATTACACCACTAACTATTTTTACTAATATGACATTTTCCTTTTGATACTTCAAGTACACCCTTTGCAACATTCTTAATATTACTAGCTATTTTTTTCTACATAACATTAGCTTCCACATTCACAGTCAAAATCTTAAGATCTTGAATCTTACTCTTAAAAATATTTATATTAGTGTTCTTGAAATGCCTTTATCTAATTCTAGAACAAAATTTACTTTATTTTTCATATTCCGCCCATTCGTCTTAAAGTCCAAAACTAACAAGCGATGTCGTGTACATAAGCTTTTACTCGGAATAACTTTACAATCTTTGTAATATAAATGATCTAATTTTTTATAAGAAAATAATTAATCTGAGTTTTACTATATCCATTCCTATAAGTCATGAGATGCCACTCTTTTCCTTAAATAAGATATTAGCAATTACAAAATTATAAGCTAGAGCAAAATCTAATATGGTCCTACCAACTTCATTAGTCGCTCCACACACATAGTCATCATGAATGCTTTTGAAATCTTTTACCACTCTACCAACATGTTCATTTAAATCTTCTCCAATAAAAACACTTTCTTCAAGAGACATTTTTTGTATTAATTCTTTTAAGTCATTCCAAAATTTAAATTTTGAACACATATTCAAATCTATTTGAAGAGCATAAACATTTATAATATTCATAATCTTAGCATCAACAATAATTTTTAAAGCTATAATTATATCTTCAATTCTATTAATTTTTTACAATATTATCCTTCCAACTCTTATCTACAATCATACCTATACAATCTCTAGTACAACTCATACTTGAATATCATAGTTTAAATCCTAAACTATTAATCTCCTTAGCCTTCTCTCCAACCCATTTATTTTCCTAAAAGCATAAAATATTTGACCATATCGCAATCCATACAAAAATCAGTCATAAAGTATGTAGCTAAAAAAGTCAAAACTCATCAAAGAAAATTTAGGCCTTACGCTAGTACAATGAGAAAGCTTCCCCTATAAGTTGTCATTTAATGATTACACTGCACACAAAAAATTTGCATCCAACATAAAAAGTTTGAGAGAAATAAAAAGTTTGAGAACAAATTTGAATTTCATTAAACAATGAGATGAAATTTTACATTCCTCAAGAACCCTATTTATAATTACAAAAGACCCAAATTTGATAATTTCTCAAAACTCGCAAAATTTAGCCTAAAATTATAAGTCCTAATTTCAACAATGGGATTCCAGCAAAACAAGTCACAATCCCAATTCCAACTAAAACTCACAACAACAACAACAACATTAAGCTTTTATCCCACTACGTGGGATCGGCTACATGAATACTTTTTCTCCATTGTGTCCTGTTAAAGTCAAATTCTCGCTTAAATCTAATAAAGAAACATCATTTCTAATATTTTCTAACCAAGTCTTTTTAGGTCTATCACAATTCCAACTAAAACTGCATATCAAAATTTAGCCAATCCCACAAATGGCCAATTTTGGTTGTGGCTATACTAACAAATTAAAAATATGGGATTCTCATATCCGTATTATAGTAAAAAAGTGCATATATGAGAAAATTGAGATGTCAATAACAATGAATAAGGAAACAAATAATAGCGAAACAACCTCCAAAAGGAAAGCAAAACATGTGAATCACAAATGAAATAAAGCAATCTTTAAGATAATGGCTACCCTCAAAAGAAAGGTAGGGACAACAGTGACAGCTAATTCAAGTCAGAATCTAGTGAATAACAAACAAACACAATCAACAAAGAACTTAATGTGTTGAAACAAGATATCGGGAATAACTAAACCAAAGAATCCAGGAAGAGCATAATTGAACCATTAAGATACCTAAATAATTAGCCAAATCGACTAAGGGATCAAAGCATTTGAAAACACATCCCGTTCCAATAAGCATCATTATCTTAAGCATGGTACTTCAAATAAATAGAAAAAAATCAACATCCATGAAATAAATCAACTAAACTATCCTCAAAACTCAAAATAACCAAGTGCTCACCTCAACACTCACATTATGCGGTTCTGATGCGCATGAATCTTTAAATTTCTATCAAATTTGCATGACTTGAAAATTTTTGGCTATTACAAATTGAGTGTATGATATTTGTCAAGCAAATATGGGCATAATTATCGCTCTTCCTATAAAATAACCCATGAATAACCACTAGCAGCTCTGTCACACCAGCACATAGAATACCTCAAATATCTACTATCAATAGTTGATATTCACTCATCATTTAAATAATTTTAGGCATATAGGAGTAGAATGGTCCGGTAAAGTGTTGGATATTAATTTACAAGATAGAAAAAAAAAAAAACAAAGAATCCAAAGCATCGATAACAAATTCATGAAATAAAGTCAAATCAAATTTATTGAAGACTAAACTAATACTAATTTTTAAACTATTATCCTAATGTGTTGTATGATTTTATATAGTCCTGCCTTTCTTGCAATTAATTTTCTAAAATCATCATAAGAAACCATTCAGGATTCATACATATCATCACCTTATAAACTAGTTTGAATCTACATATTTATTGTTAGCATCAATAGCAAATTTATAATTCTCATAGTTAATAGTCAATTTCCTAAGAATATGTTCATGCATATCCCATGCAAATGTCGTGCAAATTCGCTAAGACTATACACAATAAAAACTCAACAAAATCTAGAGATTTTCTAGGTTAAAATCCTATAGCAAATTCACATGGACTCATACCAATAAATATAAATTTTATGCAAAGTCAATCATAGGCAATACAAAATCCTCACCAGATGCTTGCGTTTCAATAAAAATTGCAATAGATCACCTACATCAATATTTACTACATCAATTTGTTCATCAGTTTATGTGTGATAGGTTGTTGAAAATTTTAATAATAATCCTACCTTTTTCCATAGTGTTTTCCAAAAGCACTCGTGAATTTTATACCCTTATCAGACACAATTAACCACATCATTAGAAGATAATTTTATTAAATAAGATGCATTAGTAACTTTATAATATAAAATGAAATGGGCAAACCTTACAAAAGCGATCCACTATTAAATCATGCTTTCTAAAAGTTTGCAGTAATTCTAAAATAAATTCCATATAAACATCCTCCTAAGACTTCTAAGGAATAGATAAAGATATGTAAAGCACCTATGCGATTTCTTTTTCCTTATAATATTTGTCAAAATTATACATCATAGTAAAATTATCGTATCAGGTCTTTTTAGACTTTGCTAATAATATATATCCTTATAGAGACAATTATATCTCGATTAAAATGTACTGCAGCAAAATCCAATATGCAACTCAAAAAAAAAAAAAAACTCATTAAGATAAATCGGAAATGCATAAACAACTATTAAAAATAAAGGCATCCTTGATAATAATATCTTTGTTAAATATAAATGAGTCATAATTTAAATTCATTAAATTATTTACAATTGGTATAATTCTCCTCAATTTGATCAAAGCTAGCTACCTTAACCTTTACTATATGTTAAATGATAGCAATCCCACTCAATACATCAATAGGCTTACTTTCAACCCCAGCACAATATTTCAACACAAATATTATACAGAAATTCAACTCATTTTGCATGTCTATGTCCTTTTTTTTTTTGAAATATTTTAAATTTTGATGATCAGAATATAAGATAATTCCTTTTATGAATTTTTAATGAAACAGTAAAACTTTAAATATCCGGATTGTGGCAAAATATGGACTCCTTAGAAGATTTTTGTTGGTTAACTTAGCAAAACTATCACATGAGGCAACTTAAGGCTTCTTAAATTAGTGATTTTCCAATTACAATTATAGCTTCTTAGCACTGTTTTGTTATGGCTCCTCGTGTGAAATCAGTTTACCCTATTAGTTGTCTACTGAGCTATTTGTGATTATAAATAAGCATCTACAACATGTAAATAAATCACTGGATGTTGAATAAAATTTTATTTTTGAGGAACAAATCCTTCTTCTTTTAAGATTTAAATCATTAATCAAGTGCAAAGCTTAAAATTCATGTGAGTTTATCTTGTACAAGTATAAAACTTGCTTTATGGTGACTTCTTTTTCTTCTCTTCTTCTTTTATGGCATTTCATTATTGGTGCTAAGTGAGAATCAGTTCTACTATGTTTGTCACAATTTGGATTTATTTGGATTGTGTAAAATCTTAATCTTGTGCGAGGATTTCGTGATTATTGAATCTAATCGCTAAATTTCTATCAGAATTTTATAAATCTCTCATCAAAATTTGATTTTAATTTGTTCTTGATTATCATAAACGTCTAGCATTGTAAGATATCAAGTCAGAATTTTTTTTTATGTTTATTAGGGATTGTATGTTTATTGATTACATGTTAAAATATTGTACTTATCCTTTTATTATAAATAGAAATGTCTTCTAGATAATAATATCTAACAAAGGCATTCCCCTTCTAACAATATACTGAAATAGAGCTAGTAATAACCCTAGCCACCACCGCATCACATCCTCTCTCTCCCCTCCCATCTCTGAATCACGTTGCACACCACCACCCACTTGTTGCCGTAGTCACATACCACACCTAGTACTACAACCATTGTTATTTCACTACTCCCAATCTACCCACAAGCTTATGCGACTATTGCCGCATGCCTTAGCTATGCCACCCACCCATCCTTGCAAAAAAAGCCTTCAATCCCTACTAACACATTGAAGCCCACTTGCACTCCCTAGTCGTAACTATCATACATCTATGTTTTATTAAACCCATCCCTTTTCTTTTTTTCTTTTCTTTTTGTATTCTTGCAGGTGCCAAACATAGCCACTTCTACTCTCCTCAAAACAAAGACATCATCAACCATCAATACATCCGTCAAACTCAATGGTACTAATAATATTTTATGAGCACATACTTCTCAGTTTCTCATAGGATCTCATGAAAAACTCATCTCGACTCTCAACCCCCAAAACGGGCAAGCATGACCAACATTTTAGGAATATGTCATTTTCATTATTTACTAATATGCATATTAATAATACAAAATAGCATGCACTATATCCCATAGTGTAGCAAGGCGCACCTATTGTGATATTAGATAGCAAGGCAAAGGTAATCATGCTAAATGCACTATAGCACATAGTGCATGCTTAGTTTCCATTTTTTTAGGATTTAGATAAGATCTAAATTTTATTTTTACTAATATGGAATTCTTATTTTTTAACTAAGTTCCTCATTTAAAATCTTTGTAAAACCCACCGCTTTGTCTCACCCTAATCCTCCCGAGCCAATCTCACATGCAGGATCTTAAGCAAGCTAAAAGTAGGAATCTCATCTACTATAACTATAATACGACAAAGAAGGAGCTCTCAGCAGCTCAACTCGCTACCGAGTCCAAGTCTCTCAATGGCTCAACCCTCTCTCAAGTCAAACGTAGCTTTATCCCAAGTTGAATATAAAGCTCCTCATTGCTTCAAATGCAATCCTCTCCTGAATCGAGAGCACTCTCCTCTTCAACTTTGATATTGTTTGCAAGTCAAATGCAATCCTCTCTAAAGCTAACAAGACCCTTCTAATTCCATCCCAAACTTGTTTTCAATCTTATCTTCTAGAAGTCACAAGTCTATCTTCTCTTCAGCCATCTTCCACAAGTCTATCTTCTCTTCAGCCATCTTCTCTATAATAAACACCTTTTTCTCTTCATCAAGAATCAGCTTTAAGCCTATATCTTTTTGCTTTAGTCATGGATGTTCTAACTAGACATTTGCAAGAGCATGTACCCTAGTGTATGCTTTTTGCTGATGATATTCTTCTTGTTGATAAGACTAGAGAGGGAATTGAAGGAAAACTTGAATTATGGAGGTCAATCGAGTCTAAATGTTTTCGTTTAAGTGGATCTAAAACCAAATACATAGAGTGTAATTTTAGTAGTAATAGATCTAGTGGGGGGATTGTGACTTTGAGCGATTAAGCATTAATAAGAGCACACGTTTTAGATATCTCGGATCTATTGTCCAAAGTGATAGTAAAATAGATGGGGATATTATTAGTAGAATTCAAATTGGATGGTTGAAGTGGAGGAATGCATCACACCTGTTGTGTGATAGAAAAGTACCCCTCAAACTTAAGAGAAAATTTTATAAGATGGTGAAGAGACCTGCAATGCTTTATGGCGCAAAATGTTGGCCATTAAAAGAGAAGCATAAAATTAAGTTAAATGTTGCAAAGATGAGGATGCTCAGACGGATAAGTGGTTTAACTCTTAGAGACAAAATGCGAAATGAGCATATAAGTGAAAAGGTTGTAGTAGTTCCAGTGGCAGATAAGATTAGAGAGAGTCGTTTCAGATGGTTTGGTCACATAAAACGTCGGTCTTCCGAAGACCTGGTTAGGATAGTAGATGTATTAGATTTGACCTATGTTAAGAAAGGTAGAGGTAGACCAAAAAAGACTTGGTTAAAAAAATATTAGAAATGACCTTTTAGATTTAAATGAGACTTTGACTCTTAACGGGACATAATGGAGAAAAAGGATTCATGTAGCCAACCCCACATAGTGGGATAAAGGCTTGATGTTGTTGTTGTCATAAGAAACATTGCATTTTGTTTATTCTTTTGGCTTTATTATGATCTTACTATAGCATTTTCTTCATTTGACTTGCCTCTATTTGTTGTTTATTTTACATTTAATGTTCCTTTGCCGTAATTTGAAACAACCTAGTTATTAGTTGTTTAGTTGATAATTTATTTTTCGATCAAGTTGTCTTTCATTAGACAAGCACAGCACATGAAAAAATGAAATTCAACAAAGATCAGAAAGAATTCACCCAAAAGCTTACCTCAATCTTTTACAAGAATATAACCTCTCCTTGAATTCTTGAAGTATCTCACTTGATTAAGAAACACCCCAAAAGTTCAAGGAATTGCACTTTCAAATAAAAACTTTATTCAATTACTTTGTTTTTTTACTTCGAACCCATATTTATAATAAAAAAATGATAAGAGATTTTACTTAATCAACTGTATAGATGTTATAATCGGTTAAAAAGTAACTAAATCAAAACATGATCAAGAAAAGTCGTGACAACATAAAGTTGTTTGAAGTAAGATTAGATTAACAAGAGCTCAATAAAATGAGGAAAACAACTAAAGGCTCGACCAACAACTGAACAACATTCACTAAAAAGAACCTAATTAAAGAATTTCAAACCTGTAGATAGGATAATCTAGCATTAGATAAGTCATCGGAATGGGTTAATCAAAGAACTCCGAGATAATATAAAACCGTGGGGAGGAAATCCAGTGAATTGAGAGCAACGAAGGAAACAAATACATAAGAAAAAAGAAATCCCCAGGCCGCCTTCAAGGAATTTCCTTGACAACTAGAGGATAGAGATACGATTCTAACTTTTCATTTAGATAATATCCTAGGAATGTATATAGATAACATCCTAACTCAAAATAATAAAATAAACTAAAACAATAAAAATCAAACAAAGTTCAACTTTAAGGCTAATCGTCAATGCTTCCCAAATAAAATTATAGACTTTATGATTCGCATCAGTTTTTTAATCCTTGTTTATTAGCTGTAGAACAAAATAAGCCTCACAAGTAAAATAACACAATGACACAAATTTTGCATTATTTTAATGCAAAGGTTAAGAGTTTGTTCGCCAGAATTCGTACTTTGAGAATCTTAATTCTTTTTCATGTCCAACTAAGAGATTCATGACACTTAAGCTCTTTACTTTGCCTAGAATCAAGTGCTTTGACTTGAGTTTCCACGCTCTTAAATATTGTAAGGATTCATAAAGACAATCCGAAACAGAATCACTATGATTTAAGGTACTGTTTATAAGTCAAAGCATGTCATTCTACAGAAACTCACGATTAAAACAAGTGCTGATGATACTGCCTCAAAGAAATTGTTAGACCGGTCCAACAGGCCCATTGCCAACAGCCGGCTCATGTTTACAAGAGGCGGACCAAGCTGGTTCGCCCTCTTGTGGTTGCCACCCTTGAGTGGGTGGGAACCACTCATGATTCAAATTCAAACAATTCGGAGGCAAAGGAGGGGGTGGCTAGGGCAAGGGAGTAATTTGGGCTAAATGTTTGATTGTATGCTTTAAGTAGGAAGGAGGGATTAGGGTTAGGGTTATGCTTGATTATTGTGGCTGATTTGGAGTCTTGTTCTTGGTGTCTTGGGCCCTAGCTTCGTCTAAGGATTGAGAGAGAACGATTCTCCTCTCGAATTGAGAATCAATTGTATCATGCTTTCCTTGTTCCGTTAGTTCTTCCCTTGCAATAAAACTACTGTTTTTGTTGTGTTTTCCCATCAGTTTTTGTGAAGTTTCTCACTGTTTTGTCTCTATTGTTAGAGTTTACTTGAGATCTTCAAGTATTTCCTAACAAATTGATATCAGAGCAGATTTTGAGACCGTTTGTGGGCTGTTTCTGGAAAAATCAGCGGCTGTTTTTTTGCCGGAGAAAGGGATCGTTGCTGATTTTTGGGTCAAATATCCAGATTTTTGAACCTACAAAAATTCGGGTATTGATGGCGGCCAAGAAGGTAGATGCGTTGGAGGAATGCCTTGAAGGGGAGATGAGCCAAATGAAAGCAATGGTGGAAGATAGGATTTCATCCGTGGAAGACAAAGTTTCCGATCTTCATGAGATGGTGAAGAAGATATTGAAAAATCAAATTCAAACGGAGGCATCATAGACAAAAAGATCGGTGGGGAGAACGACAAATTCTGAGTTTCGTAGGAGGGGCAATGATGTGGAAATCATGGAGGAGAGAGGTGGAAGGTATGGCGAGAAATGTGGCTATGGGGGGCATGAATCAAGGGGTGTTGGTTGGGAGAGAAAAGAAGGGGATTATGGTAGGAAGGGTGCTGATTTTGAAGAAAAAATGGAAGAAAGTGAAGAGCATTTTGGGTATGAGCGTGGAAGAGAAGATCAGGAGATTTGGGGGGAGCCAAGCACTTGGGAAAGAGGAAATTATGAGGGAATACGGGGAAACAGGGGATATCCGAAGGTGAGGAAGCTAAAAATGCTCATTTTTGAAGAGGAGGATGCACACAGGTGGATCTACAAGATTGAGAGGTATTTCACCGTCAATGGGCTGACGGAGGAGGAAAAATTAACGGCAACAAGCTTATGTTTGGAGGGGAAGGCGTTTTCTTGGTACCAGTGGAGGGACCAGAGGAGACCCATACGGAGTTGGAGAGAATTCAAGGAATGCTTATTGGAACGTTTCCAAACTGGTAGGGGAGGAGACTTCTATGAGCAGTTCGTTGCACTAGTGCAGGATGGATCAATGGCAGACTACCGGGAGAGATTTGAGCAATTAGCCAGCCGAGTGGAGCGACTATCAGAGACTGTGCTGGAGGGAAACCTCATGAAGGGACTCAAAGCAGAGATCAGAGCTGCAGTGAGGGTCATGAGGCCTTGTGACTTGGGAGAAGCAATGGAGCTGGCACAACTGGTAGAGGATCAGAAGTACCAAGAAAGAGGAGCCAGGGGCAGCAGTTCAGGTGGCTCCTGTAGGATAACTACCACTCTTCTAGCACCCAAAGGGCCTGCAACAGGCAATCTTCGAGAAACTCCCAGGGTGAAGCTAATAGGAGAAGGAAGTGGGGGAAACTTCAAAAGACTGACGGATAGGGAGATGCAAGAAAAAAGGGCGAAGGGACTATGCTTCAGGTGTGATGAGAAGTATACGCCAGGGCACAGGTGTAGGGACCGAACTCTTCAGGTTCTCACCGTCTGTGATGACGAGGAAACTGAGGGAGGTGAGAGTGAGATAGAGGGGGAGATGGAGGACAAGCTGCATCTGGACATGGCGGAGGTCTCCCTAAACTCAGTAGTAGGATTCACTCCAAATCATATCATGAAGGTGAATGGGAGATAACAAATAGGGAGGTAGTGGTGCTGATTGACAGTGGGGCTACCCACAATTTCATCTCCAACCAGATTGTGAACCAATTGGGAGTGAAATTGGTTAATACAGGATGTTATGAAGTAATGATGGATACGGGGAAGGTGGAGATGGGTCAAGGGATTTATAGAGTAGTGTTGACTATCCAGGGGGTTCAAGTGAGGGAGGATTTCCTCCCATTAGAGTTAGGGAGCACTGATGTCATCCTTGGGATAAAGTGGCTGCAGACCTTGGGAGACACCAAGGTCAACTGGGGGCATTGATGTTGGAGTTGGAGGTGGAGGGGAGAAGAGTAGTGATAAGGGGAGATGCAGGGCTCTCCAAAGCCATGATTTCACTTAAGACCATGGTGAGAAGTATACAAGAGGTGGGGGAAGGTTATCTGGTGGAACTACACAGGATGGAAAGGGTCAGATTGGAGGAAGGAGGGGAAGTTCCTCTTTCTGTACAACCCTTGATTCAACAATGCAATGAGATTTTTCAGCCACCTCAGGGATTGCCACCATCAAGGGAGCAAGAGCATGCTATCACCTTAAGGTAAGGTGTGTCACTCATCAGTGTCAGGCCCTACCGCTATCCTCAATTTCAGAAGAATGAAATTGAAAAACGGATTAGAAAGATGCTGGAAGTAAGGATTATCAGTCCCAATGTTAGCCCTTTTTCTAGTCCAGTGTTACTGGTAAAAAAAAAAGATGGGAGTTGGAGATTTTGTGTGGATTACAGGGCAGTAAATAAGAAAACTGTGATAGACAAGTTTCCTATTCTAGTGATAGATGAGCTGTTGGATGAGTTGAGTGGGGTAGTTATTTTCACCAAGATTAATCTGAAGTCAGGGTATCATCAAATCAGAATGAAAAGAGAGGATGTGCCAAAGACTGCCTTCAGAATTTATGAAGGGCATTATGCATTCCTAGTAATGCCTTTTGGCCTCACTAATACCCCAGCCACTTTCCAGTCCCTCATGAATAAGCTCAGGAGATATGTGTTGGTGTTCTTTGATGATATCCTGGTTTACAGCAAGTCAGAGGAGGAGCACTGGGAGCACTTAAGAAGGATTTTAGATCTATTACAGGAGCACCAGTTGAGGGCCAATCTGAAGAAATGTATTTTTGCCCAGGCAAGTGTGGAGTACGTAGGGCATATAGTCTCTAAGGAGGGGGTGGCAGCAGATCAGGCCAAAATTGAATCTATGCTGAGGTGGCCAGTGCCGAAGAATCTCAAAGAGTTGAGGGGATTCCTCGGGCTGACGGGATACTCCAGGAGGTTCGTGAAAGGGTACAACACCATCGCTTGGCCACTAACAAAATAGCTGAAGAAGGATGGTTTCTTATGGGGAGAAGCGGCCACATCAGCTTTTGAGAGCCTGAAGAAAGCTATGAGTACTGTACCGGTCTTGGCCCTATCAGACTTCACTCAAGTCTTCATAGTGGAGATAGATGCCTCAGGATATGAATTGGGAACAGTACTCATGCAGAACCGTCGACCCATTGTCTATTTCAACCAGGTATTGATAGTCAGGGCTAGGCTGAAATCAATCTGTGAGAGGGAGTTGATGGCTATTGTGTTAGCCATCCAGAAGTGGTGACCCTACTTGTTAGGCCAATATTTCATCGTCAGGACAGACCAGAGGAGCCTTATGTACTTGTTGAAACAGAGGATGGTGACTGAGGAGCACCAGAGATGGTTGTCCAAGTTGCTGGGATATGATTTTGAAATCCAGTACAGGCCAAAGTGGAGAATAAGGCGGCAGATGCCTTATCCAGATGTATGGGGGAGTTACAGGCGATAGTAGTGTCGATACCACTGATACTGGATTGGGAGGCCATTAGGGAGGAGAGTGCACGGGATGAGGAGTTGGGGAAGATTAGGGCTGATTTGTTGAAGGAGGGGAGTAGCCACCCAGGATATTCGTTGGAGGGTGAGAAGCTTCTGTACCAGAGGATATTTGTGATGCCAAGGACATCAGCCCATATTCCACACCTGCTCCAGGAGTTCCATGGGATTGTTATAGGGGATCATTCAGGGGTTCAGAAGACATACAGGAGGCTAGCCTTAGAGTTGTATTGGAAGGGGATGCATAAGGATGTAGAGGAGCTGGTAGCCAGACATGAGATCTGTCAGAGGAACAAGTACATGGCTATGTCGCCAAGAGGATTACTACAGCCTTTAACTTTATCAGGAAGGGTATGGGAGGAGGTATCCATGGATTTCATAGAGGGATTACCCCGATCAGAAGGGTTCACAGTGATTCTGGCGATGGTAGACAGATTGAGCAAGAATGCCCATTTCATCCCCCTACGACATCATACACCGCAATAACAGTGGCATCAGCTTTCATAAGGGATGTGATCAGACTGCATGGAGTGCCGGAGTCTATAGTATCTGATAGGAATAAGGTGTTCCTCACTCATTTCTGGAGGGAGTTACTCAGACTACAGGGGACAGTACTGAAGAGGAGCACAACCTACCACCTGCAGACAGATGGTCAGACAGAGGTAGTCAATAAGAGCTTGGAAACATGCCTGGGATACTTTGTGTCGGAGACACCCAAGTTGTGGGCCAAGTGGTTGGCATGGGTAGATTATTGGTACAACACTTCTTATCATTATGCTTCTCAGATGACCCCATTCAAAGTGTTCTATGGAAGAGATCCTCCTCACATGGTGCATTTTGGGCATAGTAGCACTCCAGTTTCTTCAGTAGAGAAATATTTGGAAGAGAAGGACAGGGTGTTGAAAAAATTGAAAAGGCATCTACTGAGGGCCCAAAAAATTATGAAGAAAAAGGTAGATAGGCATAGGAAGGACATCCAATTTGAGGTAGGGGAAAGGGTGCTCTTAAAGCTCCGACCTTACAGGCAAAAAACTATCGCCAACAAGAGAAATGAGAAGCTCACACCAAGATATTTTGGGCCATTTGAGGTATTAGAGAGGATTTGAGCGGTGGCATACCGGCTAAAGTTGCCATCAATAACAACCATACATCCTGTTTTTCATGTATCACAACTGAGGAGGGCAATTGGGGATCATGCAGCGAGTCTTGAGCTACCAATGACGTTGATAGAGGATTTGGAGGTAGTTTTGGAACCCTTAGAGTTGATGGGGGTTCGCCAGGGAGATGGGGAAAATAAGGAAGTCTTGATCAAGTGGAAGAACCTACCGAACTACGATGCCACGTGGGAGCCTTATGAGATGGTGAAACATCCGTTTCCCTCTTTTCACCTTAAGGACAAGGTGATTCCTTGAGAGGGGGGGTATTGTTAGACCAGTCCCTATTAGACTGGTCCAGTCGGCCCATTGCCAAGGGCCGGCTCATGTTTACAAGAGGCAGGCCAAGCTGGTCCGCCCTCTTGTGGTTGCCACCCTTGAGTGGGTGGGACCCATTCATGATTCAAATTCAAACAATATGGAGGCAAAGGAGGGGGAGGCTAGGGCAAGGGAGTAATTTGGGTTAGATGTTTATTTGTATGCTTAGGAAAGAGGGATTAGGGTTAGGGTTACGCTTGATTATTGTGGTTGATTTGGAGTCTTGTTCTTGGTGTCTTGGGCCCTAGCTTCGTCTAGGGATTGGGAGAGAACGATCCTCCTCTCGAATTGAGGATCAATTGTATCTTGCTTTCCTTGTTCCGGTAGTTCTTCCCTTGCAATAAAACTACTGTTTTTGTTGTGTTTTCCCATCAGTTTTTGTGAAGTTTCTCGCCGTTTTGTCTATATTATTAGGGTTTATTTGAGATTTTCAAGTATTTCCTAACAGAAATCGCTCAAAACATAAAAAAATTTGAATCCGCTGGCCAAGAAATAAGATAGTTCTTATCATGATAAATAACAACAAAAGGATGAAGACCTACCATCTTGTTCTGCTTGAAAACCATAGCTTGGGAAAATACTTTTTGTGAGGAGTTGATCCGTAGGGTGTGTTCTCTGCATAAAGTCATCAACCGGTATGGGTAACTGAAATTGGGCTTCAACGCCATGGCCTGCTGCTCTCATCTCTGAACAATTGAAACTCGCCATGGATTTTGGCATTAGCTTGAAAGAAATAGAACACCGCCCATACATACTGCCATCCATGTTACCTATTTCAGTTCTGTGAACAGCTGGACTTACATAACCAGCAGTTGCCTGGTAAAGTGCAAGCCCAGGATACACAAGGGCATCTTGGGGCCCAAGATCCCCATCTACAAGTAACCATCGCCCATGAAAGTCCTTTATATGCAAGCCTGCCCTATCTGATTTGAGAAGAGTGATTAAACTTTTCTCAACCTGGTGCTCTTGGTCTGGGAACATGACCAATTGTCCATCTTCTGATGCAGTCAAGGCATGGTGTTGTGCACCTTGGAAAGAGGGCCTTGAGTGACAGCATACTGACAGAACTGAGGAAGACATTTCCCTACCCCTTAAAGGAACGTTATCAAGAATTTCAGTGAACGAGAAGCTGCGTAAGTTCAAAGAAAAACTGATAGCATCCAAGATATGTCGAGCAGCCTTTCCAAGCAATGCAAATATATCAGACAAACCAGCTGGAGGAAGCTCCATAGAACCATTTGAATCTGCTGAAGTAAAGCCCGGCCTGTAATCATAGGTCTCCTGCCAAATCTGAGGATCTGCATAATAACCCGAGGTCTTGCACCACTCACGGGAATCACTAGTGTGAGCCATCTCAGGAGGCGAGTATGCTCTTTGGTGGAAGAAAAGCCGTGCTGACTCAAGACTTGATCTTAAAAGAGCACCATCAGAAATGGGCAACTGAATGATTGCAGCGGAATACTGAGCAAGGGATTGTGTCAACGTTGATATAGAAACTTTATATGATTCTGAAGGAAGCCCCTCGACAGCTATCAAATCAGTAAGCCGCACACGACCGATAGATGGAAGAACAGTCTCGGCCATAGCAGTCATTCAGGATGGAAAATAAATATCAGGTTTAGAAAGAACTTACCGATCAACAAGCTGCATGTAAAAAAAATCTTTCAGAAGAATGATGAGACAAAACATAACAATTATTTACAGAATGGATGTCAAGAAGCAGAGATCTTTTACCCATCTAAAACCCCCACATATGAAAAAGCGCAATGCAGTGAAAAGAATGAGCCCTCTTTTTCCTTATATATGTAAATATGTAATTTTACTAACCCTTTTTCCGAAAAAATAATGGAGAATTTATATCTACACTAGTACTAAGAAAATCACTTGTGATTCCACTCAGACAAATCTTGACCCTTCATTTTGGAAACAAAATCTCATGTATCTATTTTATCTATATATCAATACTACTTTAAAAAAAAGACTTGATTTCACCATGTATAAATCCTAACCTTCAGATTTTAAAAATTCCACAAAAGCAAAATGTTGACCTCCATATTCCTATCCTCTACATTCTATTTACAATAATTAATAGAATGTTTGTGACTTCACTAAAATTTTTAATCCTAGCCTTTAGACTTCAAAAAGAAAGCCAAGCCCTTAATAATGCTATTATCTATTTTATTTATAAAATTTTTATTCTATATCTATTATTCTAGCCCAAAACTCCAGCCTAATAATAATAAAACAAAACATAATTACAATAGATGACAAAGAGACAGAAGAACCAAAGACTGAGTAGACAAAAGAGGAAGATGGAAATAAAATCACAACCATTCATTTCATCTACCTCTTAATGGCGCCAGCTATACATAAAACTTCTTAACGCATGATGCTAGTTGTAAAAACACAAAAAAGAAAATTTATGAATCTCTCCTTCCAAAATGTTGTTCAGCATGTCTTTGTTGTTCATATGATTCACATCAATCACAATCCTAATGCAACTCTAGATCAACCCACAAACTTCCTCTTTATATCAAACCACATATACAATCCTCCATTAAATCACTCGACTTGGCAAGTTCATATGGTATTTTCAAAACCTGTGATTATCTCACAAAACTTAGGTAAGTAATACTTAACATTATATAATGTTAATTTTTGAAGGGACATTCACGAGGGAAAATTTATTAATTCACTTGAAATATTCTAATAGAACTATTTTTTCATATATATTAAAAAATGTTATGTTACTTGCATATTTTTTTTAATATATACCATCCATATTACTGCAAAAAATTATTTGGGATTTCACTCAAATAACATCAAAAAAATATTAGGCCATGATTACTTATCTCAAAAAAACTACAGAACTCGCTTGGTCTAGTAATACTCATCTTTGATGGACAGACTTACATTGCTTCAATTTAAATTTTGATCTTGTTGAAATTATTAAGAAATGTGCATTCTCCTCCTTCCCCTTCTTATCCTCCTCCCTATGTCATTAGCATTAAAAAATAATGTAGTGTGCTTCTTTTAACATTTATAAATTCTTTATTCTTTAAAATTTGTAGAACTTGAAGTATGTTCCTCCTCCTACTACTCTTCCCATCTTAATCAATATATACATGAGATTTGTTCTTAGCATATAATGTAATATGAAAAATATTCTAAAATTTTATTTAAGAAATATATATTGTTAGCCTGATGTAGTTCATCTTTGGAGATAAATATCAAGATGCCACTGAAGCTTTTATCATGAAGCCAATGTAATTCTCCCTTTCTTTTATCTACTAAAGCCCTTGGGAATTTGTTCAAAATAGAAGTTCGAAAAAAAATAAATTTTATTGAGGGAGGGAGGGAGGGAGAAAAAGAGAGAGGGAGCTAGGGAGCGAGCAAGAGAGGGAGGGAGTCTCTACATAGATGAAGATCATTGTAATTTGTCATATCAAATTATCAATCAGAATTAATGACATCTAATCCTGGAAAATGACATCTCACTTGATTCCATTTTAATCGCATTAACACGGACCTCATCACAAGATCTCACAAATCTCAACCTTTTCATCATGTTTGCAACACTCAATTTTGAGTAAGATTGTAACTCTTTAATTTATATGATTGTATCTCTCTAATTCTATTTGGAAGCAAATAATGTGATCCAAGTTAAACCAATTTTTTTTAAATTTCCTTTCAATTTTAAATATGTTTGTAAACCTCAAATTCAATCATGAACATTCTAGATGCAATTGATAATCAATATATACAACGCTTGAAATCTTTTATGCCACAAGTTTTTATGATATTAACGAGGATCATAATCTAGATTTTTTGTTTGAAAAATATATGTCATAAATTGGATTTTGAGTAGAAAGTTCATTCTTTCTCTATGTATATATGAAAATGTGTATGATATACATATGACCATTAAGTGCGACAGTTCATCAAAAGTTTCAACTGGGTCCAATACAACAACAACAACAACATCAAGCCTTTATCCCACTATAAGGGGTCAGCTATATGAATCATTTTTCTCCATTGTGTCATGTTAAAAAGATAAATTCTTATTTAAATCTAATAAAGAAATGTCATTTCTAATATTTTATAATCAAGTCTTTTTAGGTCTACCTCTGCCTATCTTAACATAAGTCAAATCTAATACATCTACTTTCCTAACCGGGTCATTAGAAGGCTGTCGTTTCATATGACCAAACCATCTAAGGCGACTCTCTCTAATCTTATCTTCCATTGGAGCTACTCCAACCTTTTCACGTATATGCTCATTTTGTATCCTGTCTATAAGAGTAAAGCCACTCATCCACCTGAGCATCCTCAACTCTGCAACACTTAATATTATGCTTCGCTTTTAATGGCCAACATTCTGCACCATAAAACATTGCAGGTCTAACCACCATCCTATAGAATTTTCCCTTAAGTTTGAGGGGGACTTTTCTATCACACAACAAGCCCGATGCATTCCTCCACTTCAACCATCCAACTTAAATTCTACTAATAATATCTCCATCTATTTCACCATCGCTTTGAACAAAAGATCCAGGATATCTAAAATTTGTACTCTTATTAATGACTTGATCATTCAAAGTCGCAATCTCCCCACAAGAACTATTATTACAAAATTACACTCCATATATTCAGTTTTAGATCTACTCAAACGAAAGCCTTTAGACTCTAAGGTTGACCTCCATAATTCAAGTTTACCTTCAACTCCCTTTCTAGTCTTATCAACAAGAAGATTATCATCAGCAAAAAGCATACACCAAGGTACAACCTCTTGCAAATGTCTAGTGAGAGCATCCATGACTAAAGCAAAAACATATGGGCTTAAGGTTGATCCTTGATGTAATCCAACTGAAATAGAAAAATACTTGGTCAAACCACCTTGTGTCCGAACACAAGTAATAACTCCTACATATATATCCTTAATGACTTGAATATAAGCATTATTAACCCCTTTCTTTTCTAGAACTCTCCATGGCACATCTCTTGGAACTTTATCATATGCTTTCTCTAAATCAATAAATATCATATGAAGATCCTCCTTATTCTCTCTATACTTCTCATAGCTTCAATAGTTGACCTACCTGGCATGAATCCAAATTGATTTTGAGAAACATTAGTATCACACTGCAACCTATGCTCCATAACTCTCTCTCATAGTTTTAAAGTATGACATATTAACTTAATTCTTCTATAATTTGCACAATCTTGAGTATCTCTTTTATTCTTAAAAATAGGAATCAACACACTCATTCTCCACTCATTTGGCATCTTTTTAGTCTTCAAAATAATATTAAAAAGTTTAGTAAGCCAAAAAATTCCTTCATCTCCTAAGAATTTTCACACATCTATTGGAATATTATCAGGTCCAACAGCTTTTCCACACTTTATGTTCTTTAAAGCCTCTCTAACTTCGGTTTTACTAATACGCCGATAAAAATTAAAAACTTTATTTTCATTTAGGGTACTAAGGTCACTAAAGTCAATTGCATTCTCATAATCTTCATTGAAGAGTTTATAAAAATATCTCAACTTTTGTTGAATATCCTCTTCTAATAAAAGCACTTTTTGATCTTCATCCTTCGTACACTTCCCTTAAACTAAATCCGTACTACTCTTATCTCTATGTTTGACTAACTTATACATATATCTTTTGCCCTCTCTAGTATCTAATCTATTATATAAATCATTAAAAGCTAAAATCTTTGCATTGCATATTCCTTTCTTAGACTCCTCACGGCCCTCTTTATATCTTTCCCAATTATCCGAATTTTTACATCTAAACTAATTTTTATAACAAATCTTCTTATTTTTTATCTTTTCTTGCACATTGTAATTCCACCATCAACTACTTTTACTATTATGAGCATTTCTCTTTGATACTCCAAATATATTTTTTATAATATTCTTAATATCACTAGCTACTTTTTCCCACATAACATTAACTTCCTCATGCATAGACAAAATCATAACATCTAGTATTTTACTCTCAAAATTTTTTTTGTTAATATTCTTTAAATGCCCTCATCTAATTCTAGAACAACGTTTTACTTTATTTTTTATTTTTTTGTCCTTCATCTTAAAATCCAAAACTAATAAGCGATCTTAAGTACATAAACTTTTACTTATAATAACTTTACAATCTTTACAATCTAAATAATCTATTTTTCTTATAAGAAAATAATCAATATGAGTTTTACTATATCTACTCTTATAAGTGATGAGATGCTCATCTCTTTTCTTAAATAAGGTATTAACAATTATAAAATCATAAGCTAAAGAAAAATCTAATATGGTCTTATCACCTTCATTAGTCGCTCCAAACTCATATCCACCATAAATGCTTTTAAAATCATCTACCTCGATCTCTACCAACATGTCCATTTAAATCTTCTCTAATAAAATGTTTTCTTCAAGAGATATCTTTTGTATTAATTCTTTTAAATCATTCCAAAATTTAAATTTTGAACTCATATCCAAACCTACTTGGGAGTATAAACACTTATAAAATTAATAATCTTAGTGTCAACAATAATCTTTAAAGCTATAATTCTATATCCAATTCTATTAAAATCATCTAAGTCTTTCAGCTGGGTCCAATGGTTTAATAAAATTATTTTAGTTGATTGCAGTCATGGATTTCAATGATCTGCTTGGTTTTTCACGAGAATAGAAAAGAAAATACCACAAAGATGTTTTCATGTATCATCTATATAAATGAACGCATATGGAGATCTTGCACGTAAAATCGTAAATAGAGAGAATGTACAAGACAAAGAATTCAATGTTCCCCTAAAAATTTTGGCCCGTCTCTACTTTTTTAAACAAATATGCATTGTGCCACTTAATGTTGATTTAAATGGAAAAAATGCAGACGAACAAGCAGAAACATTCATAGATAATCCAAAAACCCCTCATTTTCTCTTGGAAAAGTTTAGAAGCTTATACTTCCAGGCATTTGTTCGACTGAAAGAAAAAGATAAGTTGCTCCTGGAAAGAAACCTCAGTTTGCCTCAAAAGCGTACAAAAGATTCAAATGCCTAAAAGGAATTTACTAGAAGTTATGGTGATACGGATTATAAAATCAGGCTTACGAGCCAAAAAATTAAAAAAGTTCTAAAATCGCTAATTACCATTTCCCTTATTTGAGGAGGCATTCGATCCCTCTAGGGTGCCCTGCACATCTCAGCTCGGGCATCGCAGACTGTAATTAAGTTGCAAGCGAACGGATCTATCCGATGGACCGGAGTTCCCCTCCTGACCAGCAATCAGATCCAACAGAATGGCTGTCAAAGTCCGAAGGCGATGAAGATACAATAAATAATGAAATAGAAATGAAGACAGTGAGGAAAACATTCTATTAGTTGAAGATGTCAATGCTCCGACCTGAGCTCCTATCGCGGCGCTTCTATATCGGATCTTCGAAGCAGAGCGTGAGAACAGGAGTGGCGGTCATGAGTGGCGACCTCCGACCTGGTCCTCTGACCGCCGGCGTTCGACTCCAGGCTTCGAGAGAAATAGCCGATAGGAATAGAAGAGAGGCCAATAGAACTAGATCCGGCCATCGGGTCAGGGTTCTGCTGTTTTGGTTTGGGCCGGATTAACACTCTCAAGGAAAATCAAATAAAATAAAATATTCTTTTTCTTTATTTGATTTAGAGCTTTTAAGAGTGAAGAAAACGATCGTTAATTCTTCATTGATGGTTAAAAAAATTAAATATTATAATTAATTTAACTTACATTCCTAAGAATAATAAATATTAATTATAATTATTTTATTAAAAATAAAATCATTTTGGCTATTATAAAAAATTTATTTAAATGAATTTATTTTCCTCCAATCTCATCATTATGAAAAAAAAGATAAAAATCCTCCCCCGCCAGAGCTCTGAGTGAGTCAAGCTAACGTGTGAGCCAGCTAAGACTTAGCTTTGATAAATGACTCAAGCCGATTTCGATGAACTAACGAGCCATATTTTGAGCAAACCCCGACTCAAATTGATAGCTCACAAGAAAGCTCATTTAAAATATATTAATATAAAATACATATAGAATATATTAGCCCTTATGAGTTTAAGTGAAAATTTATTAAAAATATTTAAAAATTATATCTCACTTCATTATACTAAGCGATTCATTATTATTATTATTATTATTAATTTTTCATTCTTTTAATCATTTTATTATAATTATTACTTGAATTAAAATTATTTTTCTATTTTATAATAAATGATACAACTCCAAATAAGCTCGAACTCAATTAAATGATTAAGCTTAAGCTCAAGTCAATAGTGACTAAAACTCGACTCAACTTGTTAACACCTCTATTCCCCCTCCTCTTTATTTTACTTTATTCTCACCCAAAATTTTGAATAAAAAGGAATTAAAAAGGTGAAAATAATAAATATAAGGAAATAAAAATGATAAGAGAATTGATTGGAATTCATTTTTGTTTATTTGTTTGTTTTAGAAAAAATTGAGTGAAAGCCTGAAAGGCATTTTAATTTTTTATTTGATTGATAATAATTGGAGTTCATAATTTTTGTAAGGAGTGAAAATAATGGTCAATAATCTAATTATTTTATTTCTTTTTTAACTAAATTTAAGAAGAATAACATCATCTTTTCGAGATAAATCTAATTACATAATAATAATAATTATGCTAGAATAAAGAATCTAAAATAAAATTATGAAAAAAAACATATTTACATTTAAACCAATTCCTCCGATTAAAGCGAGCACTCATTTAAGACTTCATTTAGGGAGAAATTATTACGTACGGTCACCGGACCGTCTGAAGGTGAGTCAGGATGCGCCACGTCATCTGGTACACAGTCACGGTACATAGCAAAATGGTGACGTGGCGCACTCTGATTCGCCTCAGGACGGCGCCTGGTCACCGCACATAATAATTTTTCATTTGGAACAACTTTTGACCACTTTTTTTCACTATTTTAAAAAAAAAAGTTATACTAATTTAAAAATAATAATAATAAGCTATCCCAAATAAAACCTAAGCCAACCAATGAACAATAGCTCAATGTATAAAAATATTAGGTTATCTTCATATAAATTATATTTGGATTGATTCAAAAATATTATGTTAACTTTGAGATTAATATAATATAAATTTTTTTATAAAACATTAATATCAAAACAAATTCAATGAATTTGAAGCCCATCTTAAAACAAATTATATGCAGATAATCTAGCATAAAATTTTCTATTAGAATTTCTTGTTCCTCAATATTTGTAGAATTCAAATTTTGAGTTGCATCTGATTGGTAGTAATGGAAATAACTCTTTCATTTTTAAAATAAAAACAATAAAGTTTAAAATTACTATTTTGCTAATTAATTATTGGATTTGTTGCTGATTGTTTAATTAAATATATTTACTATAGGAATGGCTGTTAATTATTAACTAATAATTAACTAGACATATTTATATGATTATCTTTTAAATATTAAACTAGCATTGTTACGGGCCCATAAATTTGTCACGATGGAGTAAGAGAGTTTTGTGTCTTAAGTGTGCACAAAGATCAAACACACTAACAAATAAATGAAAAGAGCGATAGTGACACTAAAATTTTTATGCGAAAAAATTAAAAAAGACGAAAAATCACAGTTTGGCTCAATTAAAATAATTCCACCATGTGAGAGTTAACTATAAATTTTTACATGTCCCTTAACTTAAGAGACGACAAGATTACAATAATATAGAGAACTAATAAAGCATATGGCGAAGTTGGTATAGGGTGAAAGGCATCCAAACAGTTGTGGTTGAGAAAGTCCGACGACAGTGGCTAAGCGGTGATCCATTAATAGCGAAGGTTTGATGGCGGCGGTCCAACATTATTGGTCAAGCATTAATGATTCGACAATGGTAGTTAGGCGACGGTCCAACAACAACAATCAGACGGTGATGCAATGACAGCAAATGGGCGGTGAAGGTCTAATAGCGACAGTCTGGTGACGAAGGTCCGATGACAACAATTATGCAGCTAAGATCTGATGGTAGCAATTAAACAATGGTCCAACAAAAGTGGGTAAGTAGTGAAGGTCTGATGGTGGCAATCAGGTTGTGAAGGTCTGATGATGGTCTAACTTTGATGATAGGTCGGCAAAGGTCTGATAGCAATAGTCAGGCAGCAAGGGTTCGAAAGCGGCGATTAAACGATAAAGATTTGACAATGGTGGTTAGTGAAGAATATTGGTTTAATGGTGATGGTCAAGCGATAAGGTTCCAAAGGCGACGATAGGGTGATGTTTCGATGATTGGCGGTCAGGCAATGAAGGTCCAAAGGAGGTGGCTGGACGATGTTTTGATGATGATGGTCGGGCGACAAAGGTCCAATGACGACCGTGAAGCAGATGGCCAGACAATGATGGTCAGGCGATGATCTGATGGCGAAGGTCTGATGGTGGCAATGGGCGAAGGTCCAACAGTGACGATGGGCGAAGGTCCGACAGTGGCGATGGGCGAAGGTCCGACAGTGGCAATGGTCGAAGGTCCAACAATGGCGATGGATGATAGTCCGACAATGATGGTACTCAGGTGGAACTCCGGAATTCTTTAAGCATTTGAGTTCTTGAATCTCTATTCAAGATCCTCTTCTAGAAAAAAAAGCTCATTTATAGACTTTCAAGATTAGCATGTCTCTTAAATATGACAAAAAATCTCGAACACTCCATTGGATGATTCATATTGATTCCCTTAATCATTGAATGTTTGTTCAACATTTAAGTGCTTTAATGTTGTTATAATTAAGCGGTCTTGAGCTCGTTAGATTCGTTTCGTTGAGACGCTCTATTTAACTATTTAACTATATTTAACTATAAGTATGTCATATTTGGAAATCATTTGACTCTACAATTTATATTCCAAAGTTTCCAACTATACTTTAAACTCTTGATCGGGCTGATTTGGACTTTGATTGGATCATTGTTGGAGTTATTGGATTCATCTCATCATACTAATCACTTTGACTATGAGTTTGATTTGTTGAAATCAGAGTAAGGATAATCCTAAATTTAATTTTAGAAACTTTCAATCAAATGTGTATCGAGATTCATGCCTTATCAGCCAATTTTTAATGATCTAACAAGTAATACTAGCAAGTCCTTAAGAAACAAATATTCAATTGCTTATTTATAATAACTTAGCACAAATGCTTAAAATTTTGACAAAAAACCTTGTTACTAACAAATGCTTCAGCATGTAGAAAAATAGTTATTAAATTACTTAATTAGTACAGGTCAGAGTCAAATTTCAAAGTTAGTGAAAATATGAACCCTAAAAATCTCTATCATGACTCCTGAGAACCTAACTCAAATTTTTTTTCTTCGATCTTTCCTTAAGGGGAGTATTTCCTTTTGGGTGAGGGTGACTTTGGTATTGAGAGATGTGATCGGCATTTTAAAAATCTTTATAGAGATGGCTAGTGGTATAAAATAAAATTTTGAATGAAAATATTTTATGGAGTGTCAAGAAGATTTTTGAGATTAAATCTTTCAACCAAAATTTTTGAACATAAATATATGAGAGTTGAGGGATTAATACCAAAGAATATGATGAGAGAATCATCTGAGCAAACAGGAGAAAGAGCATTAACATATGAAATAAAGATTAACACTTCGTTTGTGATGACTTTTTTGTTGCTTCTTAAAGCAGCTTTGTAGTACATAAAATAAATTTTTGTACTAAAAAACTGCTTTAAAAAGAAAGAAAAAAAGTCATCTCAAACAAGGTCTAAGGCTTCGTTTGGGACGGTTTTCTTACTGCTTCTTAAAGCAGTTTTCTAATACTAAAATTTTAATTTTTTGTACTAAAAAACTATTTTTAAGAAGCAATAAGAAAATCATCCCAAATAAAATCTAAGTCTACCCACCTAGGATTAATCACGGCTCGGTTAACTTTGATTCTAATGGGGTTATGAGATTGATTGTTAGATCAAGTACAAGAGAGCCCAACCGCCTACCATCATATAAAGTGTCACAAAAGATAGTAAGTATACATAAAGAGGTGGGGTTCCAACTAATCTTACCTTTTGAAATCTACAACAAATAAAATCTCCCATAGCAATCCATGCTTAGATATATTAGCCTAAAGATGATTCTCTTCAAAGTGGGTGTAAGCAGCATAGAATACAATAAGGAGAAAAGAGGAAGAACTACAACAGTGAACCTCACCATTGATCAACTTGCCTTGGATCAAGATAAGACTAAATGAGATTTTATATTCGTCATTTGATCCAAATTCTATCATTATTGGAAAGGTGAAAGTTGTTGCAACTCTTCTCATTATTGCAAATATTTTAGGAGTTGATAAACCAATTTTTTAAAAAACTAGATTAGATGAATGAATTCTAATTTCTGGAAGGCAAAAGAGGTTGAAATTGTGAGTAAACAGTAAATTTCGGAGCAACTATAGTTGGGTACTACATGTTTTGAGTTTTTGATGAAAGTGTCTTCCAATTGAGGTTTGGTGCTTGGGCATTTAGGTCTATTCAGTGTAGGAAGGTGACACAAATAAGTGAAGGGCGTTGGGGAGCTATAAATGTTGCTGGAGTGAGAGTTTGATATAGGCATTCATAATAAGCTGAAAAATTGAGGTTGGGTATTGAGTCAATAGGATTGTTTGAAAGCTGTGAATAAGTAAAAGGAGAGGGATCTATTAAATGATAGATGATGAGGGAGAAGGTAGAATTTCTAGAGTTGGGAATGGGAAGGGAGGGTGGTTTTGGAGGAGTAGAGGTGAAAGGTCTTCCCTGCCAACCCACCTTACAATTCTTGCTTCTGCCTCCCTGAGCCTGAATGTCGATATGAT
Organism: Dendrobium chrysotoxum; assembly: GCA_019925795.1. Lineage (NCBI taxonomy): Eukaryota > Viridiplantae > Streptophyta > Magnoliopsida > Asparagales > Orchidaceae > Dendrobium > Dendrobium chrysotoxum. The sequence goes on from CM034311.1 coordinate 26,148,551, forward strand.
TATTGATGTGGGGAACTTGGGGTAGCGAAGATGAATGAGATATGGAGTTGCATACTTCAAAGATAGATTGTTTTCATTCATAAGCTATCTTTAGGGTGAGAGTTGATCTTTTAGTTTGATATATAAATTTGTACACTAACACTCACCAATAAAAAAAAGGGTCAATGAGATGAATAGCAGCACATTTCTTATATCATTGAAAACCAAAGTGAAGCCAGACAATTCGAGAAAAAAAAAAAGGGTGGGGGGGAATAGTTTCATGTGTCAGCTTTCAGAAATTTTGTTACTGCCACAAACCTTGCACTGATTTTTGTAAACTCGTGCAACATGGTGACTGCGATAATAAGTGATATAATTTAGATATTCATGGACAAATATTTGCGGAACTTATTTCATTCCCTTGAAGAAACAGCCACTCTCATAAAAAAAACAAGTACAACTTATTCGCAACTAATATCTATGTTAAATCAGATAATTATCCAAAGCTGAAGCAAGAACCAAGCAATATGTAACACAATATCATACAGTTGCATTCATAATATTACCATCAAATAAATCTACAGCATATACATACCATTTTTCCCACTACAGAGCACATATACATGATCCAACACAAAGATGCCTTTCAACAGTCAGGCAAATTTGGAAAAATATACACAGTGAATATTCAGCTATACAGTTACCTCTACAAGACAGAATATATTTATTACTTTGCTATTTCCGATATCTGTCGAGTTCTAATTACTTGGGAAGAAGAGATACATTGAAACTATATGCATTTTTTAATGAAAAACGTGAAACTTCAAACTGCATATAGAATACTACCTTGTGTTACTCCATGCTCTTCCAAAACACATCCCTATTGCATGAGTTGAGGTCAAAGGAAACTTACAGCGCCATATGAACCATCAAGGCTGCAGAAAGAGCTCAAATCTGCATCAGACCTCTCGTTCCAACAAAAATATGCATGCAAAAGACAAAGCATATTGTAGCAATGACTATGGACCGCGCGCTAACATATTTCACCACTTCCAAGCCTTTATTAGTAACTTCCTGTCGAATCGAACTCATGCCGATCTTTACACCATCAGAAATCTTCCACATCGCATATTCTATAATAGACCTGACGGTCTCAAATGTCACTCTCCCAGTGACATCAAGAACAAACTTCGTGTTGCTTGGAACTGCCAATGTCGATGAAACCTGGTTGACCCAACCATTGCTCTCTCCGTTCATGGAAGCAAAATAGCAATTTCTGTCAGTCTCCAAGTTTATTTCTGGGTTTGCCGATAAGTCAGAGTTCGGGCTTGTAAGCACTCTGTGGGATGTCCTGACAAGTGTTTCCATGGCACCATTGCAGACTGAAACGAACATCTCCTTTACCCTTGCTTCATGCCGAGGGTTTGTGATGCCGGCAAAGAATTCATCAAACGTGTTAATATGCATAGTTTTATCAAGAAAGACAGCCACGGCCGTGCCCACAAACACCTGAATGCTGTCAGCTATAAGCTCCTTGCACTTTTCTGCACAAACAAGATCCAACCAGGATCGCCCCGCCGACAAATCAGGACCGCCGCCGCCTTCCGCGCCTGTTGAATAGAAACCAATCACGAGGTTCCTGGCGAAACTCCCGACGATGACGGAGGCGAAACCGGATCCCGCGGAGGAGAAGAGTTTATCCAAGACCCGATCGGACAACCCGTCCCTATCATCTACACCGTTTCCCTCTGTCGACCGAATTCCCCTCGCAATCCCGACAGCCAGTCCCTCAAAAACCCTAGAAATCGAGCCTGCAAGCTCGTCCGAAGCCGCGATTTTGGAAAGCTGCTTCAGGCTAGATGGAATTTCGTCAGAATCGGAACGAAGGAATCGGTTGAGGTCGGCAGAGATGAGATTGGCAGTGTCAGACGTGGAGGAAACGGCGTCGGCTAGCGAGAAGAGGGCGCCGGCGAACTTCGGGATCTTCATACGGTAAGCGGCATAGGTTGAGAGGCCGGCCGCAGCCGCAAGGAGCATCCAGTTCCGCCGCCGGCGGAAAAATTCCATTGGATAAAAACCTATGGTTTCGTAGATGTGATAGAAGCATTCGGAATTGGTTGGCGCTTCCAAACCCTAGAAAACATTGGAAGAACGTGAGTGGCCCGTTTATCAAACGGCAAAAGAGAGGAGAGGCTTTGAAGAGTCCAACCCAGGCGAAGATGAAAATTGTCAATAACGTAAAAAATGAATGGGGTCACGAAGTTCATCTCTCTTCGGACGTTAAAATGTTAAATCAGGTTTTTGTCCTTTGCGAGCTGCTCCACTCAAATGGGAAAATTTAGGATATTATTTTGTGATATGAATACAAATATTTTTTTTTTCGAAAAAATGTTATATTTAATTTTTTTTAATATTATGAAAAAGAATTCGTTAAAAATGAGTTACTGTATTTTAGATTATTATTATATTTTAAAGTGTAAATGAATTTTTTATGTTGGAGATGCCCTAAAGTTGGTTCATTATAACGTTGGATTTACTTTAAAATAAATAATGCAACTTACCTAGTTCTCTTAGTCTCGGGAGCTTTGACTATCAATTAAATTGATTTGGATTCAAAACTTGTATATATAACATGTGGTGATTAATTGGATTAAATATCCTAAAAAATTTTAAAATAAGTATAAAATAAATTTTTATTTATTAATTATAAATTTAGTTTAAAGTAAATTTAAAGATTGAGATTTTCTCTTATTATGATCAAAATCTTATAATTTTTTTCTCATGTAAAATTATTTATTTATAATCTCGAAGAGAACTGAGACTCGAGATTATTAGATTTCCCTGTAGTTATAAATAATTAGAGTCATGTTGAGAGTTGAGTCTAAGGCTTCGTTAGGGACGGCTTTCTTACTGCTTATTAAAGCTGTTTTTTAAATTTTCTACTAAAAAATTGCTTTAAGAAGCTATAAGAAAGCTTTCCTAAACAAAATCTTAGATATTCAAATTCATTTTTGTTTGACAATTTTTTTTAATATCCTATTCTTATTTTAAAATTTTGAATAAGATCCATTTTAATTCCTATTTTATAAGTGTTTTGTTGTTTTGAAATAAATTAAGTTGTTTTTAAAAATATCAAAAATATTTTTTTTTAAATTTTATTTTATTTTCAAAACAATAACTCTCAATCACCAACCTCGCACAATATACAGATTAGCACCAATCATTGTCCAACCCTACGCCCGGAGAGATTATTCTGTGCGGATACCGGACGGTATTCCCGTCCGATATGCTCGGTATCCTAGCGGTACCGAGGGTATCGACAGGTACCAAACTCGATACCTGATGTGCTGCATTTTCATTAGAGTCCTGATGTCGTCCGGACTCCGCACAGAATAATTTTTCCAGTGCTCGCCACTAACTTACCTCATGCATGCCACGAGCAAACTCCTTGCCCATCACAAGGTAACCTTGCTCCCTCCCTTTTCCAATCCTGTGCCCACCGAAAGCTAACCTTACATTAAAGTTGATGATCTCTCTGAACAGTCTCATCAACACCTCTAGGCACAATGCCACCACCCTATTCCAAACCACAAAATAAATTAAATTATATGATATTCGATAAAAAATAAAAAGAAAAAATAAAATATTTTTAAGATAACACTATATTTTTAATTCATATTAAATCATAAATAAAATATAATATAATATAAAATTAAAGCAAAAAGTGAAGCAAAAAGTGACTCAAAACATCCTTTTTTTTATCATGATGGAGTAGAATTTGAATATAACTTGAATTTCTAAATTTTGTATTTGCACTATTATTTGTTTGGATCATCTCGGTCAAATCATCATAAGAGCTTGAGCCAAATTTGACAAAATATTGATCATGAACTGGATCAAGTCACCTAACTTTGAAATTATTGTGCTTCAAATTCTTGTTGTGGGAGAAAGACAAGGGATGGGTGAGATGTGATTCAGAAGTGGAGAAGAGCAGAGATGGATGACATAGTATGCAACTAAGATTTTATTTGGGATGACTTTCTTACTGCTTCTTAAAGTAGTTTTCTAGAAAACTACTTTAAGAAGCACCAAGAAAGCTATCTCAAATGAAGTCTAAGTCAATATTCCCCTTAAATTAGCAAGAAACATTCATATGAAATATTAATATCCTATAAACATCAAGAAGGTGGTAATGTTTACCTTTAATAGCACCATTTTATTGAGCGAAAAAGGGCGATAAGCTTGATAACTAGCACCATTAGTATATCATAAGATACGAAACTAATATTGCTTGAATTTAACACTTCATTTATATATAATATTTTGTTGAAAAAAAAATTCTTGATATAAGAATTGAAATACATGAAAAATGCTAGAGGGACATTTAAGTGAACCCATGCAACTTTCAAAAAAATAGAAGGCCAAATTAGTTGGGATTGAACTAGGATCCTAATGTCTAAGTGAATTAATTTAAAAGGATGTTGACTACAAATAGCAATACAAGATGGAAAGCGATGAAATGATGCTTACCTTGTTTATGTGCATAATAGCCAAATTTGAGAAAAGACGCCTAAATCTAAAATATATGAAACACTTGAGAATATAACTTTAGTACAATCTAAGTGGTTCTTGGAATTTGAGATACATTATAGAACTTGAATGAACAATTATTGTAGTAGAACCATCAGTGACATTATATGTTTTAGAGGCAAGTTAATCCCAAGGGGTGTCAATTTTTGACAAGATCTGAATCCCGACTCGGACTTGACTCAAAAAAATTCGGGTTCAGCTCGACCCGTTTGTGAAACGGGTCAGGTTTGGGTTCAACAAATCGACTCATTTAAAAAATCGGGTTGGGTTCAGGTTGACCCGGCAACCCGAAAATGACCCCAGAAACCCTCTGCCCACGACTGCTGCCCGCCCTGCCCTAAGCATCGAGTGCCCGTTTGCCCGATTGCCAGCGTTGCCCGAAGCGTCAAGTCGCAGTCGCTTCACGTGCGTTGCCTGACAGTTCACGACTCGCGTTGCGTCGCTGGCTCGCTGCGTCCCTTCGCGTGCTGCCACTACGTCCTACTGCTATGCCGCTGCAGCGATGCTGCTGCTGCCACTGCGCCGCCGGCAATAGCGAGTAGCGACCGGAATTGGAAGTAGCCTGACAACCCGCGCGTTTTTTCGATTTATTTTCAAAAATTGGGTCAGGTCGTGTCAACCCAGCAACCCGCGTAGGTCGGGTCCGGGTTGAAATGGCCGACCCGTTTGCAAAAACGGGTCGAGTTCAGGTTGACCCATTTAGAGCTGGGTCAACTCGAGTTCGACCCAAATATGCCTCATCGACCCGAATTGACACCCCTATTGATCCCCCTCCCTCATAACACCTACAATTAATTTGACCCCAATGGTTATGATAATCAAAACCATTATGATGCCCTATAATTAGGGTGATCAAATTCAAATATGATGAATATGGAGATGGTAGCAACTTTGTTCAACAAATATATGAGAGGATAGTTACAAGATTGGGAAATATATAATTAGCATAACATGAGATTGCACATGTTGAAGTAATGGATGAAAGCTATGAATAAATTTATCAACCAAAAAGTCTTCATTTGATTGTGGTTGGATATTCAAATTAAGGATAAAAGATTTATAATGAATTAAATTCTCTCACTTTATTCCAAAGGGTACTATAGTAATCATCATTCTTTTCTTCTAGAGGTATAAATCTAATGTTTATTTTATGTAAATAAGGTGACGAAGATCTTTCCTTTATGCAATTTTTTTTCTAAATATTTTGTGGTTGGCTTCATTCAAGTTCTTGATTTAGGTCAAATTTAATAAAACAAATATTTCAATTGCAGTGAAAAAATTATTTGCTTGTCACTTTTTTTTTTTGAAAACTTCTTCATATTTACTTGATTGTTGCATTCTTTTGTAGGTTCAAAATTCTTTTGTAATCTACATCATTTATATCATTCTAGTTGTATTAGTAACACTAGAGCCTTATACATCCTGCATCAATTTTTGAGCCTATATTAGAGATCATGTATAAGCATGAGATTAAAGCTTCATTTGGAACGTCTTTCTTACTGCTTCTTAAAGTAACTTTTTAGTACAAAAATTAAAAATTTTATACTTGAAAGCTGCTTTAAGAAGCAGTAAGAAAACCGTCCCAAAAAGAAGCCTAAGGATGGCTTTCTTATTGCTTCTTAAAGCAACTTTTTAGTACAAAAATTAAAACTTTTATACTAGAAAGCTATTTTAAGAAACAGTAAAAAAAATCATCCAAACGAAGTCTAAGATGTCCTTAATTCATCATCCTTTACAACGACTTCTCCATAAATGCAATTTGATCCTCATCTTAAAAAATTATTATTATTTCTTTATTATGTTCATTTTATCAATTGACTTGTCATGTAATTATGAGATTTCTATGTGATTGTTCTAGAGATGTGTAACACAATATTAAGACGTGTTAATCTAGCTAAAACCTTCATGCTCTACTTTTTTATGTCTAATATGATTTCATTTGTTTGCTAGTATTTAGATTTTCAGTACATTTTAAATGCAGTAGTGCAAAGTAAATTTACTGTATTTGAAATCTTTAAAATATTTGGTTGGTTGTTGCATAAACTTTAGATATCAATCTTCTGTGTTTGGATTAGTGTTAAATAAACTATTGTTTCTTAAAGTTTATGGCGTGGAGGGCTAGCTGATCGAAGGTGGCTGTGAATTCATGTATATTCAAGATTGAAAGGGACTTCATGAATTGGTTCTTTCACTATAACCATCATACTTTTAGGCAAAAAGCTCATGTCTAATTCTTCAAAGAGTAGATCTTTATCAAACCATCGGGATTAATACAACACAAGAAATTAGATTTAGATTTTATTTGGGATAGTTTTCCTACTGTTTTCTAAAGCAGCTTATTTGTACAAAAATTTCTAGCTAAAAATCTAATTTAGAAATCAATAAGAAAACAGTATCAAGCAAAGCTCTAGTTTGCTTTCCAATATTTTAGTATTTTAATTATGAAGTTAAATAAAATTTATTTTTAATTTCAAATTAGAACAAACTATTAATAATTTTTAGGATTGTTGCATCCTGAAACATTCACGATAGTAGAGAGATAAAATTTATTGTCCTAGTTTTGTACATCCAACACAAAGATAGATATAATAGAGAGGTATAACAATAATAAGAGATACCAGAATTTTTACATGGAAAACCTTGAAAATGGGAAAAACCACGAGGCTTTGCCTAGTTGAAATGATTATACTAGTGTTAGTGGTTGATTACAAATAATGCCCTTTCTCCTGGGGAAGGTGTTGGCTCAATATGACAAATATACATTGTATGGAGCACATTACATGATTGAAGTTGGGAGGATACGATGACATGAGAGCTGAGCTATTCTCAAGAGAATGTTGGCCACTTGGCCTATTAGATAAGACCGTAGTTGGGTGACGAATGTCAGAGGGACTGTAATCAACGGGTGACGGTGGTAGGAGGGCAGAAGTAAGCGGGCATCAGAGGTAGGAAGTGGGCCTGATGATGGCCGTCGGAAGAAGGTCTAATGACATTGGTTAAGCAAAGGTTTAGCAGCGACGGCATGGTGGCACGAATTTGTCGGCGGTGGTGCCGAGGTGAATCTCTAGGATTCTTCAAGTTATAGAGCTCTTCTCTTCTTCCTCCTCCCTCTCTCCACCATCATGTGAAGAATAATGGTCTATTTATTATTTTTCGGGAGTGGCATGCTCAATAAATATAAAGATGATTTCGGACAATTTTAGAGTGTTCCATCGGATGACCCATATTGATTCCCTTAATCATGGAGCGTTTATTATTATTTTTTAAAATTATTTAGATGAGTTCAAATTTATTTTTTGGTCAAATAAATAAATGTACTATAAAGCCTAATAATGATAGTGATTGATGACTAGCAGGTGGCAGCAGTAGGCTGTTGAGGTGGCGGCGACAGCGAAGGTTGATGATGAGGGAGGTGGGGAAGCCATTGGCCGAGGTGTTGGCTAGCAATAGCTTGTGTTGGTGGTAATAGCTTGCACTGGCAATGATAGAGAATTTATAGTGCAGTTAAAAATCAATCAATAGATCAAAATTGAATTAGATGAATTTCAAATACACCAGTGAATTACATCACATTTGAAATTCATCAATAAATTAGATTACATTTGAATTCCAAATTGTTGAAATGCATAGATTTGAAATGTGTTATGCTATTAATTTAGTTTGGTTTGTCATAATGGCGGTTTGATTTTAAGTTGAAGCTTAATTAATTGATTGACTTTACTAAAGTTGATTTGGAATCAAACTAAATTAAGAATACATAACGCGACATTTAATGAACACTTTATCTAATGAATTTAGTGTTGGATTTATAAAATCCATTCTTTCAAAATGGAAGCATGAAAAATGATATAAAATTAAATTGGGCTTTTTCCAATTAATTGATTAATGGAAAGTTTTTAGAATCTCTCTCTCAAAAAAAAAAAAAAAAAAAAAATCTTTAAAATCTTTTGCGTTTTTCTATAAAGACTGTGACCACAACCCTTCTTCTTATTGGCTCACTAAGGCTTCATTTGGGATAGCTTTCTTATTGCTTATTATTAACTTTTATTAGGTGCAGACTCTGGACGTAGCTCTACGTCCGGAGTCGAATAAAATTAAGACACGTTGACCTGGCGACCCGACTCAGCCCACTTATGAAAATTTTAAATTCGCACCAGCTCACTCATTTTTTATATTTTTAAAAAACCGAACCGCAGAAGCTTTCAAATATTTAGGGTTTGCTGAATAGAAATTTTGGTGCCTGCTGAGAAAGAAGAAAGAGAAGAAGACGATGAAGATGAAGATTGATTTGGAGGACTTCGCATTCTCTGCAGAGCCATCGAAGAAGAAAATAAAGCTTAATAATAAGGTGTATTTTATTTACATTTTAATTTCTTTTCAATGAATATAATGAGATAATATATGTTTTACTGAGTTTACTTTTTCTACAGAGAAATCTGTTGTAAAGACAAATACAACCAAAAGGGCACCTTCAAGGCATATCAGTTCTCAAACAAGCTCAAATACTTCAATGAAGAATTTATAAACTGAAAAATAATAGTTTATGTATTTTTTGTGATGTTTCATACATATTCACTTTGAATGTATTCTTAAAAAATTTGTATCGGTGTATTTATTCATTTTAAAATTATTTGTGCTTTTACACAACTATATCTTAGAAAAATTATATTGAAAAATATAAATTTTTTCATTAAAATGTGCTATATATTGCTAGATACTGCTGTGTATCACTGCTAGGTATCGCTAGGTACCACTCGATACCGCTAGATACAGCTGTGTATCGCTGCTAGTATCGCTAGGTACCACTCAGTACCGCTAGGTACTGCTAGGTACCGCTGTATGAAGATGTTGGAGTGCCGCTAGGATTGCTGCTAGGTACCGCTGCTAGATACTGCTAGGTACCGCTACTAGGTACTACTAGGTACCGCTGCTAAGTGCCTTTTAAAACAAACAACAAGGAGCTCTTCAATGACTGGATATAGACAATAATTATTTTCTCTTTTTTCTATTTTTAATTTTGGTTGTTGTAAGAATATAGTTAAATGAATCCAATTATTTATACTTATTAGAAATATATAAAATTCATTTACTATTGTCAATTGGGATGATTAGTTTTTTTTTAAAAAATTTCATGAGTATTTATGGAGAGCTTTGAAGCTACGACAATGTTATAATTAACATGTTATAATTGATTTATTCTTGACCAGTCTAAAGTATTTACTATATTCATTAAATTTTTTTATATTTTTTTTATAAAAACCATTTATTTGTTCAAGTATAAAATTTCAAGGGTTGGCTTTAAGAATGATCATATTTTATAAATTAAATTGTATAAAATTTTATGTCGCAATCATCATTTTAATTGTTTTGAAAATTTTAATATTTATGCTCTACAAATCAAATTAGACTTTTTTAAATTTTTTTAATGAAAAAAGTATTTTATTTCAGTTTTAATCACATTATACAGAAAATCTCTTTCAATTAAAAATTTGAAGTATAATGCATTTTAATAAAAAAAATATATTTTTTAATATAAATTATACAATTATGTAAAAGCATAAAAAATTTTAAAATGAATAAATAGCAGCGGTACCTAATGGTACCGAGTGATACCTAGCAGTACCTAGCAGCGATATACAGCAGTACCTACCAATATATAATGCATTTTAATAAAAAAATTAAATTTTTCACAAGCTCGACACTCCAACATCTTCATACAGCGGTACCTAGTGGTACCTAGCAGCGGTACCTAGTGGTACCTAGCAGTACCTATCGGTACCTAGCGGTACCTAGCAACGATACACAACAGTATCTAGCAATATATAATGCATTTTAACAAAAAAATTAAAATTTTCAATATAAATTTTCTAATATACAGTTGTGTAAAAGCACAATAAGTTTTAAAATATTTAATACACAGCAGTACCTAGCGGTACCGAGTGGTACCTAGCGATACCTGACAGTGATACACAGCAGTACCTAGCAATATATAGCACATTTTAACGAAAAAATTATATTTTTCAATATAATTTTTCTAAGATATAGTTGTGTAAAAGCACAAATAATTTTAAAATGAATAAATACATTAATACAAATTTTTAAGAATACATTCAAAGTGAATATGTATGAAACATCAAAAAAATATATAAACTATTATTTTCCAGTTTATAAATTCTTCATTGAAGTATTGAGCTTGTTTGAGAACTGATATGCCTTAAAGGTGCCCTTTTGGTTGTATTTGCCTTTACAACAGATTTGTCAGTAGAAAAAAAAAACTCAGTAAAATATATATTGTCTCATTATATTCATTGAAAAGAAATTAGAATGTAAATAAAATATACCTTACTATTAAGCTTTATCTTCTTCTTTGATGGCCCTGCAGAGAATGCGAAGTCCTCCAAACAAATCTTCATTTTCATCGTCTTCTTCTCTTTCTTCTTTCTCAGCAGGCACCAAAATTTCTATTCAGCAAATCCTAAATATTTGAATGCTTTCGCGGTTTAGTTTTTTAAAAATATAAAAAATAAGTGAGCTGACGCGAATTTAAAATTTTCATAAATGGGCTGGGTCGGGTTGTCGGATCCACGTGTCTTAATTTTATTCGACTCCGGACATAGAGCTACGTCCGGAGTCCGCACCTAATAAAAGTTCCTCACTAAGGCTTCATTTGGGATAGCTTTCTTATTACTTATTATTACAACAGTATTTTAGTACAAAAATTTAATTTTTTGTGCTATAAAATTGCTTTAAGAAGCGGTAAGAAAGTCGTCCCAAACGAAGCCTAAGACGGTTTTATAGGCAGACATTTTTATGCTCTCAACACACCTAAGTTGGAGAATCCGAACTCCAATAGGGAAGGGTCACATCATTATACATGGTATGTATTAATATACATATCGTATACAAAGTTGTACACAGTGTGTATTGGCGACGTGGCCGTCTTTCATGGGAGTTCGGACACGAGCAACGTCCGGACTCCTCACGTAATAATTTCTCTCAAAGTTGAGAGGCTTTTTTCTGTTTAAAGAAAAAAAATGAAAAATAATGTTAGGATTTCATAATGTGTTTCACGTTAAAATAGTCTAAAATAGGGGTGTAAGTGAACCAAGCGGCTCTGGCTCGACTCATTAATGAGCTCACTAGTTGAGCTCACCGAGCCACGAGTTTGATTTAGTCTATATTCAATCTCTTATATTAAACGTGCTTGAGCTCAGTCTTTTTTGGCTCGTAAGCTCGTTGAGTTGCTCGATTAACTTAATATATATATGTAAAAATTAAATTACATTAGCATTTTTTGATATATTTAAACTTTTTAAATTAACTCTATATTAAAAATAAAAAACTCTAAACAAATAGAAAATTTTAATTTAAGACTAAGGAATCGAGCTCAACAATCGAGTCAAGTTTGAGCTTTTCAAACGAGCTCGAGCCTAAAAATTTTTCAACGAGCTAAGCTTGAGTTTAGTAAATGAGCTCGAGCTCAATAAGAACTAAACAATTTTACCTCGATTTGATAGATACTCGCAGCTCAACTTGACTTATTTACACCTCTAATATAAAAGTTTTTGAATTTACGTGAAGATTAGTACTAATATCTAAACTCTACAATAATCCATCATAAATTTAAGGATTATGAAGTCCGTTCTAATGTAAAATGCATTAGAACATCCTAACGGAATTTTTTTATCTTGTTTGGTCTTTTCATAAAAAGGTCATCCATATTTTTCCAGTTATGAAAACTCAATTTACTTATAATCAATAGGTTTACAGAGCTTTCATTAACTAAAAATATTATTTAATTTTAAATTTTATTCACTTTCCCAATGACGTGAAACTTATGGATCCTCTAATTGAATATAGGATTCAACCATGACATGCCAATTTATGTGAAAAAGCCTATCTTATGAGTTATGATATCTTGGTACAAGTTTTGGTAATATGCCTAAAAAATTATCTTAAATTTGTTTTAAGATGAGAGTAATATAATTTTTTTCTAATTATTTAATTATTATGGACTATTTTCAATTATAATCAATAATTCATGCTTTGTTTGGGATAACTTTTTTACTGCTTCTTAAAGCAGCTTTTTAGTACAATAATTTTAATTTTTTAACTAAAAAATTGCTTTAAGAAACAGTAAGAAAGCCATTCCAAACAAAACCTCAATCTTCTTCTATATGTAATTACAAAGTGAATTATAGTTACATAAGTAATTATGGATTAAATATGATCTTGAAATATCATATCAAATAAAAATATTCATACATGTAAAATCTTGTCTTTAAATATGTAATCACTAAAGGATAAATTGCATTAAATTTTCATTAGGGGACACTCTTTAACAAACTCTCACTTGCCCTAATATAAAGGAGACACTTTAAATAATCTCATTCCTTCTTCATATTTATGTAAAGATCTTTTAGTTAATGCCTTGGAAAATGGATTAGCAATGTTCACTTGAGATTGATATATCATCAAAAAATTATCTTGGCCAGGCACGAATCTCGAAGCAAATCAAGTTAGAAACGTCAAAAATTAATTCGGTGATCATTTGAACTTCAATTTCTGCAAACTTATAGTCGAACTGAGCGTCTCGGAAATACGAACCCGACGACACCAAAATCGACCCAATCCGAGCCCAAATGGGCCCAAATCAAAGACTCGAAGCACTTTTGGAAGGATTAAACCACAATTTGGGTTATCAAACAGTCTCCAATCATAACATGCTTATAGTCGAATCGAGCGGCTTGACCAGACGAATCCAACGAGCCCAAGATCTTCGAATTCTGATATCATTAAGACCTTCAGATGCTTGATAAACAGTCTACGATCAAGAGATTCATCATCGGCCGTCCATCCAAACCACTCCACATTTGCCCTTGCTCCTCCTATTTACATGTCGTACCATCCTCCAAAAACTATAAATTGCCCCTCATTTCTCTTAAGAGGGGAGGGAAGCCAAGGGAGAAGAAGGAAGAGAAGGAAGAAAGCTTCAGCCGCCTGGCTCCTCTTCGACCACCGTCGGGGTTCTGCCGCACCACCGCCGGACCACCAGAGACCCGTACTCCTGCCGGACCACCACCAGAGGCCCACACTCTTGCTGGACCACCACCTGAGGTCCGTACTCCTACTGGACCACCACCTGAGGCCCGCACTCCTGCCGGACCACCACCTAAGGCCTGGACTTCTGCCGGACCACCATCTGAGGCTCAAACTTCTGTCAGATCACCGCCTTACATCTATAGTCCTCCCGACCTTTGTCATCTGCCGACTACGGGCCTTCTGACCTCCAACACCAGGCAACTATGGTTTTTCTAACCTCCATCGCTTGTCGACTACGATCCTCCTGACCTCGTCGCCTATCGACTACAGTCCTTCCGACCATCGTTGCTTGCCAACTATGGTCAGCCGACCCAACCAACATGTATATATTGACTCCCACCATGTAATTCACTCAATATGATGTATATTGGCTATATCAAGCCAAGTACTTCCCCTAAACGGAGGGCCTTATTTGTAATCAACTACAAATACTGGTGATTCATTCAAACTAGGCCAGGCCCCATGGTTTTTCCCCCTTTTTAGGGGTTTCCACGTAAAAAATCTGGTGTCTCATATGAATGCAACACACACTCTCTCTTATCTGATTGCGTGCCGGATCTTCGTACAATGTAAAGACGTTTAGCTTTATATTTCTCTACCACCGCGAATACTCCAGGACGCAACAATTTGGCTCCGTCTGTGGTAACGTAGTTCCTGACTGGGGGGCAATTTTCGCTCCAACCTCAAAAGGTCATTCATGCCAACTTCCTTACATCAGCTATTGCTGCGTCTGTTTCATGGGAATCAGATATGGACTGGGGGGCAAACTTTACTCCAAGAAGATTCCTCCAATATTTTCAATATCAAGATGATATTTCAAGAAACTTCGAGCAAATGCAAAGATGCTTCCAATTAATTTTAAGCATTATACAGTCCCTTACTGGACTTCTACTCCTTGGGCAAGGTCTTAAGCTCAACCTCAAAAAGGCAGTAACGGTCTAAATATAGATCATTATTCACCCTTGATTCGGGATACACGCGGCGTTCGCCCCCTCCCAATCAAGGTAAAATCAATCCCATGGGGATTCAACTCGACCTCTTCCACACAGGTTAACGTCATCGAGCAAATACTTTGACATACAACCTCGGATAGGTCTTACATCCTTGGTGGATACTCTCGACCTCTTCCACACAGGTTAACGTCATCAAACAAAGGCTCTGACATACAACCTCGGATAGGTCTTACATCCTTGGTGGATACTCTCGACCTCTTCCACACAGGTTAGCGTCATCGAGCAAAGGCTATGACATACAACCTTGGATAGGTCTTACATCCTTGGTGGATACTCTCGACCTCTTCCACACAGATTAATGTCATCGAGCAAAGACTCTGACATACAACCTCGGACAGGTCTTACATCCTTGGTGGATACTCTTGACCTCTTCCACACATGTTAACGTCATCGAGCAAAGGCTTTGACATACAACCTCGGATAGGTCTTACATCCTTTGTGGATACTCTCGACCTCTTCTACACAGGTTAACGTCATCAAGCAAAGGCTCTGACATACAACCTCAGATAGGTCTTACATCCTTGGTGGATACTCTCGACCTCTTCACACAAGTTAATGTCATCGAGCAAAGGCTCAGACATATAACCTCAGATAGGTCTTACATCCTTGGTGGATACTCTTGACTTCTTCCACACAGGTTAATGTCATCGAGCAAAGGCTCTGACATACAACCTCGGATAGGTCTTACATTCTTGGTGGATTCTTTCGATCTCTTTCATAGAGGTTAACGTCATCGAGCAGGTCTCTGACATACAACCTCGGATAGGTCATACATCATTGGTGGATTCTCTTGACCTCTTTTATACAGGTTAACATCATCGAGCAGTGCTCTGACATACAACATCGGATATGTCATACATCATTGGTGGATTCTCTCAACCTCTTATATACAGGATCACGCCATCAAGAAGCCCCTAACGATAAACTTTTTATCATCTCTGGACTTATGTTTGTCATGGGACTTTCGTCGAACTTCTGCCCGACGCCAAGCTTCCTCCTATTGCGGGACTTCTGCCCATCGCGAGACTTTCGTCGGACTTCTACCCAACGTCGAGCTTCTACCCATCATCAGACTTCTACCCGTCGATAAAATTTCATCGAATTTCTACCAGACGTTGTACTTTTGCCCAATTCGAGACTTTCGTCAGAATTCTACCCGATGTTGAACCTCCTCCTATTGCGAGACTTCTGTCCGTCGTGAAACTTTTGTCAGACTTCTGCCCGATGTCGAGCTTCTACCCGTCGTCAAACTTCTGCCCCTCGACGAACTTTCATCGAATTTCTACCCGACGTTGTACTTCTGCCCATTGCAGGACTTTTGTCAGAATTCTACCCGGCACTGAGCTTCCTCATACTACTGGACTTCTGCCCATTGCGGGACTTTCATCAGAATTCTACCCGATGTCGAACTTCCTTCAGTTGCTGGACTTTTGCCCATTGCAGGACCTTCATCGGAATTCTACCCGACCCCGAGCTTTCTCCCATCACTGAACTTCTACATGTCACGGGACTTTCATTGGACTTCTACCCGACGTTGAACGTCCTCCCTTTATTGAATTTCTGCCCGTCGAGAGCCTTTCGTCGTACTTCTACCCGACACTAAACATCCTCCCATTACTGGACTTCTGCCCGGCCTACTGGACTTCTGCCCGGCCTCCATGTGACGCCAGTCTTGATCCCGACTTCCAAGTGACGTCGGTCTTGTGCCCGACTTCCAACTGTTGTCGGCCTTCTTCCCTGCTTCCATCTGGCGCAGGTTTTGCACCCGACTTCCGAGTAACGTCGGTCTTTTGCCCGGCCTCCAAGTGACGCCGGTCTTCTGCCCGACCTCCAAGTGATGTCGGCCTTTTGTCCAGCCTCCATGTGACGTCGGTCTTGCACCTGACTTTCGAGTGACGTCGGTCTTCTTCCCATCCTCCAAGTGATGCCAGTCTTCTGCCCGACCTCCAAGTAATGTCGGCCTTCTACCCAGCCTCCATGTGACGCCGGCCTTGCACCCGACTTCCGAGTGACGTCGGTCTTCTGCCAGACCTCCAAGTGACGTCGGCCTTCTACTCGGCCTCCATGTGATGCCGATATTGCACCCGACTTCCGAGTGATGTCGGTCTTCTGCCCGACCTCTAAGTGACGTCGGTCTTCTACCCAACCTCCAAGTGACGCCTGTCTTCTACCCGACTTCCGAGTGACGTCGGTCTTCTGCCCGGCCTCCATGTGACGTCAGTCTTGCACCTGACTTCCGAGTGACGTCAGTCTTATTCCCGGCCTCCAAATGACGTCGGCCTTCTGCCCGGCCTCCATGTGATGCCGATCTTGCACCTGACTTCAAAGTGACGTCAATCTTCTGCCCGACTTCCAAGTGACGTCGGTCTTCTGCCCAACCTCCAAGTGACGTCGGTCTTCTGCCCGACCTCCAAGTAATGTCGGCCTTCTTTCTAGCCTCCATGTGATGCCGGTCTTACACCCGACTTTCGAGTGACGTCGGCCTTCTGCCCGTCACGGGACTTTCATCAGTCTTCTGCCCGACCTCCAAGTAATGTCGGCCTTCTACCCGGCCTCCATGTGACGCCGGTCTTGCACCCGACTTCCGAGTGACTTCGGTCTTCTGCCCGACCTCCAACTGACGTCGGCCTTCTACCCGGCCTCCATGTGATGCCGATCTTGCACCCGACTTCTGAGTGACGTCGGTCTTCTACCCGGCCTCCAAGTGACATCGGTCTTCTGCCCAACCTCCAAGTGATGTCGGCCTTCTGCCCGGCATCCATGTGACGTCAGTCTTACACCCGACTTCTGAGTGACGTCGGTCTTCTGCCCGGCCTCCAAGTGACGTCGGTCTCCTACCTGACCTCTAAGTGATGTCGACCTTTTGTCCGGGATCCATGTGACGTCGGTCTTGCACCCGACTTCCGAGTGACGTCGGCCTTCTGTCTGGCCTCCAAGTAACACCAGTCTTCTGCCCGACTTATAGGTGACATCAGCTTTCTGCTCGACATCCAAGTGACGTCGACCTTTTGCCCGGCTTTCAAGTGATATCGGTCTTCCACTAAGCCTCCAACCTCACACCTTCTTTTTACTCAATGAGGGGCCCTATGACTGAACAGGGGATACCCATTTGAACAGAGCTAGGGGAAAGCCTCAGCTTGAGAAAGAAGAGAAGAGAAGGGGAGGTGCAAATTTGCATACCCCAAAGAGGGGTATTTATAGTTATATGAGGGAGACATGAAGAGCCACTTCAAATTAATAAATATTCATTAATTTTTAGAATTCAAAAGAGCATCATTAAGTGGAATAATGATGAGGAGAGATGAATGGTCACTTCAAATTAATAAAAATTTATTAATTTTTAGAATTCAAAAGGGCATCATTAAGTGGAATAATGATGAGGAGAGATGAATGGTCACTTCAAATTAATGAAAATTCATTAATTTTTAGAATTCAAAAGGGCATCATCAAGTGGAATAATGATGAGGGAGAGATAAAGAGCCACTTCAAATTAATGAAAATTCATTAATTTTTAGAATTCAAAAGGGCATCATTAAGTGGATTATTTTCTTAATCCGTATAGCACAAAAAATTTCTCAGAGGCTATATTATGTATTTTTGGACTTTGTAAGATTCGATGTCCAAAAATAGGGGGGCAACTGATATATCATCAAAAAATTATCTTGGTCAGGCACGAATCTCGAAGCAAATCAAGTTGGAAACGTCAAAAATTAATTCGGTGATCATTTGAACTCCAATTTCTACAAACTTATAGTCGAACTGAGCGTCTCAGAAATACGAACCCGACGACACCAAAATCGACCCAATCCGAGCCCAAATGGGCCCAAATCAAAGACTCGAAGCACTTTTAGAAGGATTAAACCACAATTTGGGTTATCAACTAGTCTCCAATCATAACATGCTTATAGTCGAATCGAGCGGCTTGACCAGACGAATCCAACGAGCCCAAGATGGTCGAATTCTGATATCATTAAGACCTTCAGATGCTTGATAAACGGTCCACGATCAAGAGATTCATCATCGGCCGTCCATCCAAACCACTCCACATTTGCCCTTGCTCCTCCTCCTATTTACATGTAGTGCCATCCTCCAAAAACTATAAGTAGCCCCTCATTTCTCTTAAGAGGGAAGGGAAGCCAAGGGAGAAGAAGAAAGTGAAGGAAGAAAGCTTCAGCCGCCTGACTCCTCTTCGACCACCGTCGGGGTTCTGCCCCACTACTGCCGGACCACCAGAGGCCCGTATTCCTGCCGGACCACCACCAGAGGCCCGCACTCATCCTGGACCACCACCTGAGGCCCGTACTCCTACTGGATCACCACGTGAGGCCCGCACTCCTGTCGGACCACCACCTAAGGCCTGGACTTCTGCCGGACCACCATCTGAGGCTCAAACTTCTGTCAGACCACAGCCATACATCTATAGTCCTCCCGACCTTTGTCATCTGCCGACTACTGGCCTTCCGACCTCCAACACCGGGCAATTATGGTTTTTCCGACCTCCATCGCCTGTCGACTACGATCCTCCCGACCTCGTCGCCTATCAACTACAGTCCTTCCGACCGTCGTTGCTTGCCAACTATGGTCAGCCGACCCAACCAACATGTATATATTGACTCCCACCATATAATTCACTCAATATGATGTATATTGGCTATATCAAGCCAAGTACTTCCCCTAAACGGAGGGCCTTATTTGTAATCAACTACAAATACTAGTGGATTCATTCAAACTGGGCGAGGCCCCGTGGTTTTTCCCCCTTTTTAGGGGTTTTCACGTAAAAACTCTGGTGTCTCATATGAATGCAACACACACTCTCTCTTATCCGATTGCATGCTGGATCTTCGTACAATGCTAAGACGTTTAGCTTTATATTTCTCTACCGCCGCGAATACTCCAGGACGCAACAGAGATGTTATATTCTATATTGATATCTTATACTCTCACACAATATCTCTTATCAAATGATACTTCTATATATATTCTTTGATTTTTTTATTACTTACAGCTTCTTTTGCTGTTGATATAGCTGTATTGCTATCATCGAATAGTGTTAGAGATTTTTCTATGTTTGGAACAATTTCCAACTCCTTACGGAAATTACAAAGCTACATATTCAGCTTTTATAGATGTGTTAGAAATTCATAATTGTTTACCATTCTCCAAACTGCACCTCCGCCTCTCAAAATAAACTGCAAGCTAAACATATTTTCATCTCAATCTAATTGATGCTAGTATTAGCGTATCATTTAGAAATCAAATTACTTCCAAAATGCATATATTCTCTTATTTTTTAAGATATTTAAGTATGTGTTTAATCACTAGCAATAAATCCATCTTGGGTTCGACAAATACGAGCCGACAATGCTTATTGCATAACACAACATTTCATGCAACAAATTCGAAAAGAATTTCTTGACATCCATTCACCAAACCTCATAATTAAAATATGTGGCAATAAGTAAAAGCATATGAGTGAATTAAACCATAGCTACAAATGAGAAAGTTTCTTTGTAATCAATTTTCTCATTTTGAGTGTAACCCTATGTCAGTAACCTAGCTATGTTTGTCTCAATTTTTTTCATTAGCACCCTTTTTTTTCTTGTAGATACATTTACATTATATAAATATTACTTCATTAGGAAGGTTTACAAATTCCCAAAATGAATTGGAGTACATTGAGTTCATTTCATGATTTATTGAGATTTCTCTTTATTAGGATCCTTTAGTTCATGCTTATATATCAATGGAGCATCTTTATGATCATCCGATACATAAATGCATGCTTCTCCATGAAGTTTATAATGAGAAGGTAATATAATAGCCTCCTATTGTGCAAAGCTATAAAGATTCCTTATCATGTGATGTCTTATTGTTGGCCATCAACAACAATTGTTGGTTCTCTTGTGAAGGTTTTATTTAGTAAATTTTTGAGTAGTATCTTACATTGAGATTTAAAATTGATCATAAAATTTTGTTCAAGAAAAGTTGCATTTACTTTCGTTAATTAAAGACTGTAGAACAAATCTTATTTTTGTGTCTTTAGAATATCTAAAAAGCATGCAAGCTTTTGAACATAGGCTTCATTTGGGATGTCTTTCTTACTGCTTCTTAAAGCAGCTTTTTAGTACATTTTTTTTTATAAAGCTACTTTAAGAAGCAGTAAAACAACCATCTCAAACGAAGCATTAGTTTTAATTTAACACTTTTTATCTTTAGGATATGTTAACTTCTTCGATATTCCATAACTCCAAGGGTGTTTTGGGCACTAATTTTGAAGATACGATGCTCTCAAAATGGATATCATTATTTGAATCACATAATCCAAAAATAAATTTGGTAAGCATAAGTCAACCTTGATCTAACATATCAAGCATTGTTCAGCTTCATATTTTCACAACAACATTTTATTATAGAGTTCTAGGTGTTGAGAGTTGGGACACAAATTCATATATAATTAAATGATCCTTGAATTTAATGCCAAAATACTCACCCTTTCAATAAGATCAAAGAACCTTTAACTTTAATAACTTGTTCAATTATCATAATAAGATGGATATATAACTTGCACAATTCATTAGACTTTGAAAAAGTATTAGATTTCATTCATTAAATAAGTGCATCTTATATTGAGTAGTCATCCATAAAAATAACAATATTTTAAAGCAATCTTTTGTTATATATAATGGGCCAAACAATCAAATGTACAAGTTTGATGGTTATTTTGCATCTTCAACTTCTTAAGAAAGGTTTCTTGATCATCTTTTATTTTAAATAAGATTTACTTATTAGTAAAATTTTGATTGTCAGCTCTCTTAGAGGACCATCCTTTATAATTTTTTTAATCCTTTTTAAGCTTATATGGCCAAGTATAAGATTTCATAAATATATGTTATTCTCATAATAAATCTTTTCTCTTTCTTATATTTTTCTATAGTGAATATTTTGATATTTAACAGTGTGTTTGTAGAATAAATATTCAAATCATTTTTATAAATATTATTCTCATCATTATAAAAGAAAGCGAAAAATTTTGATATCCAACATTGAATTCTTAAATAAAAATTCTTCTGCTATTTTAATCGAGAGTATTCATAGGAAACTCTGATTTTCCTACAATGTAATTAACAATAAGGATTTGCGCTCGTAGGAGATTTAAAAATCCAGATCAAAATTTTAAATTCAAGTTTTCAAAACTTCAATTAATTATCTTTAGGAAATTTAGATTTAATAATCATTATCGTCATCTCCAAATGATCAATAATAGATAATATTTAGAAAAATCTAGAATAAAATAAATATTATTAAAAAAATAATATCAAAATTGAACTCTTCATCCCCACTCTCATGGCATGCTCATCCTTGGATAAAATTAATTATTTTGAAAACATATTCTCAGATTGAAAAAAATGATAATTGATATATCACCAAAAAATTATCTTGATCGGGCACGAATCTCGAGGAAAAACTCAAGTTGGAAACTTCAAAAATTTAATTCGGAGACTATTTAAACTTTGATTTCAGCAAGCTTATAGTCGAACTGAGCGTCTCGGAAATACAAATCCAACGACACCAAATTCGACTCAATCCGAGTCCAAATGAGTCCAAATCAAGTACCCGAAGCGCTATTGGAAGCATCGAACAGCAATTTGAGTTACCAAACGGTCTCCGATTTTGACGAGCTTATAGTCGAATCGAGCGGCTCGACGAGACGAATCCAACAAGCCCAAGATCGCAGAATTCTGATACCATTAAGACCTTAAAATGCTCAATAAATGGTTCACGATCAAGGGATTCAATATCAGCCGTTCATCCGGATCACTCCTTGTTTGCCCCTGATCCCTCATCTATTTACGGGCTATGCCACTCCAGAAAAACTATAAATAGCCCCTCATTTCTCTTAAGAGGGGACCTAAGCCAAGAAGAGAAGAAGAGAAGAAAAAGAGAAGAGAAGTCTAGGAGGGAACAGCTCCTCCTCGACCACCGCCGGAACACCGCCGGACCTTCGCCGGAACTCCGTCGGAACACCACCGGAGCATCGCTAGAGCACCACCGGGTGCCCGAGGGACGCCGGAGCTCTGCCCGACGTCGGAGTAACGTCAGAATTCTACCCGACGCCGGAATTCTACCCGACGCCCGAGTGACTCCGGAATTCTGCCGGACACCCGAGTGACGTCGGAACTCTGCTTGGCCTTGTAACTGATACTCATTGTAATCTGATCATCCTGAATTTAACGGACGAATTAGCCTCGTGTATTTCATACAACACTAGTGGAACTTTTTCAACTGGGCGTGGCCCCGTGATTTTTCCCTTTTTCAGGGCTTTCCACGTAAAAATTCTGGTGTTCTTTCATTCTTCTGTTTGTGTGATGGATATACGTACAACGCTGAGACGGAAATTTAAATTCTATCGCCGCGTATATTTGAGTCCGCAACAATAATAATTTGAGAAATTAACAAATTAAAAAAATTCAATGAAGATTTAACATCATCTCTAAATAATATTTCATATAAAAATAATTTTAACCTATTTTTTAATTAATATTTTGTGCCACTTTTAAATTTAGAATACCACACAAGTTTGAATATTGAAAATATATTGATTGTGCGTGTAGGAAAAATAGTAATTTAGTGGTCAAATATTTTATCCAAAGGATACGTCGTTATAAACAAATAAGTTTTATATGATTTGAGTATAAGAAATTAATTAATTGCTAAAAAAATTAGTATTCAATACTAATAAAAACAAATTTTTATTATATTATGTGGGTCGGCTAATGAATTATTTTTATTCATGGTGTGATGAGGGAAATTATACCGGACACCAAATACCGTCCAGAGCCCAACAAAAATGTACCACGTCACCCTCTACTCTGTACCGTGCTCGGTACTGTGCTTAGTACCGCGCTCGGTACCGTTGATGTGGCGCATTTTAATTGGTCTCCGAACATAAAACTGCATTCGATGTCGGACAGAATAATTTCCCCTATTAAGAGTCAAATTCTAACCAGTCTCTTTCGATTCTGAATAATCAAATAGGTCTTCTATGTCATTGATATTGATAATAAATACCATTTTTTTTTTGTAATTTCATCCTTCCAAAGTTGCAATTCTTTGTATTTACAATTTACAAACAACAAACATTCACATTTAATTCGGACCGGCTGATCGGATCAGAATTATTCTTTCGAAAAGAATCGCTGCCTTCCTCCAATGTCTTCCTCCTCCTTCACGTATCTCACACGGCATCAAATTCCCTAAGTCCCAACTCACTCTAAGCCCACTTATCTCTTATCCTTATCCACTTCCATAAGCCTATAAAAAAGCCCTGACACTAACGCCCTTCCGCAATCCTTCTCCTTCTCCTTCTCGGCTCTTCCTTCATTCAAAGCCTAAAAATCTCTCTTTTTTCCCCAAGATTGCATTTTTATAGCCCACAGCTCACCGGTGGCGATGAAAAACCAAGGAAGAAGAATCAGCGACCAAATAAGCCGTGTCATCCGCGCGCCTCTCCGCGCTCTCTGCCACGCACGGAACCAGTACGTCCGCAGCATGAACAGCGTCGCCAACCGCTTTCCTTACGGCGCTGGCGGGGAGGCGATGGGCTGCGCCTACACAGTCGGAGACGAAGCTAGGAGCTTCAGCAGCGCTCAGATTTCTTCCGGCGAAGAGGATTTCCGCGAGCTCATCCGCGTCAGTTCTCAGAGCCGTGCAATCGCCGCCAGCGAGGCTGTTCGGCGTAGCCGGAGCGTGGCGGTAGGACGGATCGACGAGGACGGGCCCTGCTATTTCTCCGGCGAGGCCGGGGTTGGGGAAAGTCTCATCTTTCCCAGGAGCCGGACATGCGGTGCCGGCGGGAACAGGATCGTTGTCGTCCCCGTCTGAAAGTTTTGTACCATTCTCCCGTCTGTTATATATGTAAAGTTAAAATATTTCTGCTCCGATCAAGTTGACCGAACTAGTTCAAATTTAAGAGAAATTATTCCGTGCGGTCCGGTATTTATACATATTGCGTATAAAAAAAATTAAATTGTGTATAAAATTTTATATATATTGAGTACACTAACATTTGAACAGTTCTTTATTGTCAGGACTCCGCATGAAATAATTTCTCCAATTTTAGGGGCGGTTTGGCAAAGTGGATTTAACTTTAGTGGGATTTAGTAAATCCTGAATGTATTAAATTCTAAAAACTGTTTGGTATGAAAAATATTAAATTCTGTTAAATTTTGAGAAATTATTTGGTAACATATTTCAGAATTTATGGCAGTTAAAAATTTAAATATGAAGAAGATAATTATAAATTCAAGATAATTGCATAGAACTTGAATTCATACAATATAACTGAAAAATCAATAATGAGCATGTGACAAACTAATATTGATTAGTTAATTATTTTTTAAAAATATAAATTATTTCACTATACACATACTAATGATTTAATTAATTAGTTAAAGATTAAATTAATCTAATTACAATTATACTACTAATAGTTATAATAACCAATAAATTACAAATATTAAGTAAACTAATTTAATGATAATTATATTACTAATTATTAAATTAAATTAAATTAGATTATTTAATTATACTACTAATTATTTAATTAATCTAATTAATTATTAATATGTAAATTATGCTATATGATCAATTATGTATATTATTAATGATAATTATACTACTAATCATTCAATTAAACTAATCTAATGACTATTTTTTAAGAAATTTGTATAAACTTTTACTAACATCAACTCGAGAGCAATGGTGAGGCTGATTTGGCCCAATTCCTCTCCTGAATCCCTACAGCAGCAGAAATACGAAAGACGAGGCAACGACGACAAAGACGAAGAGATGAGAAAGCTTAAGGCAAGAAGAAAGACGAGAAAATGGTGCAGGAGAAAATCCCTGGAGGAAATTGTAAACGATGCCAGTCGTCGCCATTTCTTCGTGGCTGCTTCGACTTCGCGTGCTGTGCGTGCATGGCACGACGGGAGCTCATTCGCTAGGTAGGTAACCGTTGTCTCCTCCTTCCTTCACGATAGGAGATTGCTCAAGTACAAGCTCGTAAATCCGGTTGTCTGTGAATTTATAAATCCGCCGAACCGAGGGATTTACTAAATCCCGAATTTACGCCGTAAATCAATAAATCCAGAATTTACGGAGGACTGGGATATACGGAACGCTCGAAAACCGTTTGACAGGATTTACCGTAAATCTGGCGGAAATTAATATGTAAAATTTTAATGATAATTATACTACTAATTATTCAATTAAACTAATCTAATGACTATTTTTTAAGAAATTTGTATAAACTTCTACTAACATCAACTTGAGAACACTGGTGAGGATGATTTGGCCAGATTCCTCTCCAGAATCCCTACATCAGCAGAAATATGAAAGATGAGGCAACAACGACAAAGACAAAGAGATGAGAAAGCTCAAGGCAAGAAGGAAGACGAGAAAATGGTGGAGGAGAAAAAACCTGGAGGAAATTGTAGACGATGTCAGTCGTCGCCGTTTCTTAGTGGCTGCTTCGACTTCGCGTGTTGTGCGTGCTTGGCACAACGGGAGCTCGCTCGCTGCTTCGCCTCCTTCAAAGGTGTCTGATCAGAAGTCATGATGGGAGCTCGCTCGCTAGGTAGGTAACCGTCGCCTCTTCCTTTCTTCACGACGGGAGCTTGCTAGTGCACAAGCTCTTAAATCCGGTTGTCTATGAATTCGTAAATCCTCCAAACCGATGGATTTACTAAATCCTGGATTTACGGAGGACTGGGATTTACGAAGCGCTCGAAAACCGTTTGGCAGGATTTACCTTAAATCCAACGTAAATCCGATACCAAACATCCCCTTAGAGTTTTTTTTTCTTGAAACGAGTAGAGCTTTGGCTCAATTATATAAATAAAAATAATGATTCTATAACTTT
The DNA here is from genome assembly GCA_019925795.1 of Dendrobium chrysotoxum. Lineage (NCBI taxonomy): Eukaryota > Viridiplantae > Streptophyta > Magnoliopsida > Asparagales > Orchidaceae > Dendrobium > Dendrobium chrysotoxum. The sequence continues at coordinate 26,175,155 of CM034311.1, forward strand.
TTCCAACCAAAACAAAAAACAAAAAACAAACGTTGTGAAATTAAATACATTTAAAATTATAGCTCAGCAAAGCCAAAAAATCAGCGCAGGATGAAGTCGTCTTCAAAGTAGTCCGCTAGAACTTCCTGTTTATCTGATAGAAAGAATAAGCGAAAACTACAAAGAAGCATTCAAAATAGAAGTGAAGTCGGTAAAATCAACACGACCGAATATCTCAGCAGTTGAAAGCTAGACTTGCTAAATTAAAGTGTTTATTGATATGAATAAAATTCCTCTAAGTAGCCATATCAAGGCTGGATGGATGGGCATAGAGCCATAGTTAAGTGATGATAATTTAGAGGGTATTATCTGTGACGCTCAAACACTTAAATTTGAAGCAATGGCTTATTTCATCTCTTAATTAATTTAGGAGAGCTTCTAATAATTCACTATTACAAATAAAATTAGTCAAAATAACTATAAATCATATATATAAAAAAAATTTATATTCATTTATTCAAAATTCAATTTATAATAACCAAGAGATCAATCAATTCATAAGTCAATCTATTTATATTCTTAACTACAAAAGAATAAAACTAAAATACAAAAAATAAAACAAAATCTAAATCCTAATCTGCCTCACTCCATTGGATCCTGACTCATTCCTACAAACATATAAGAACTACGGAGTGAGATAATAGCTCAATGGGTTACCATAACCTACAACTACAATCAATGTATGATAGTAGAAATAATATACATGTAATCTTTTAATTCATACCAGTCTAATCAAGTAATTGTATGATCATGTAGCAGTCAATATGAGCAACATCATTTCATATGAGCTATAAAAATCATTAAAAACAACATTATTCAGATTCAATGATCATTGATCAATAGTCATATAAAGAATTGGTAGAACCTATCATTCCTATACTCATCATGTCGATACAATGCAACGGGTCTATCATGATTCTGCATAGGTTAATTTATGTCATTTCATTTGTATTAGTATATGTGTCATATTAATCAAGTGCTCTATTTATGTTCTATGCATATTGTACATTATCAAGACATATATATCATGTAGTGTATCATATATAAATGTATTATATACGATGCAATATATCATGTATGTCATATAAGTCATATTTATCGTATGCATTTGTATTAGTCTTATTAGTTTTGTCATATGCTTGTATCAATCATAACCTGTATCATGTATGTATCATATCATTCCATCACGTATACTATTTATCATGTATGCTAATGTCATATACATATATAAGCAAGATATGACATATAACTACATGTAGTATTTTTCTTATATATAGTCTTGTAGGCCAACCGTACAAGAATTAATGTCAATCATATTGGTTATATTTTTAGGAATCAATCTCATAACACATATCACAAGTCAAGTGGCTTTCACGTAAGAAGTCATTACTTTCTGTCCGTCGGCATATCATGTTATTAGTCAATCATTATACATCCATTTTCATATCACTTAGGATTGTACTACAAAACTCATTTAAAAGAAAGTACGTCGGCCAACCCTCATGTGGAAGGTAACATAGACCCAACCAATCTGAATCAGTCAATCATGTTCAGCCAACATTTCTTGCTTTTACAAGCATTTCACATCATATAGAGCATAATAACAAACATCATTTACACCAATGCAACTATAATTATACTCATCAGCATGCCTGTGTTATGTCGAAAATGCATATTTGACTAAATGAATAGTAAATATATGCATATCATGTATTTCATATTCAGGTACTTTATTCTAACTCCTGATTATTTTATACTCAATATTATACTGCTCATTTAAAAAAAAGTGACATATTTGCAAAATCAACCGATAAAATTTCTATATAAACCAGTCAAAATATTTGTGGTGACGATATCTACCACATATCAAAAGTTACATGGTGGAAAAATACTAAAACTAGAGTATTGTATTTTTATCGATTTAAGTAGGGAAAAAATAAATAAAACTCAAAATCATTGAAAACAAAAGTATGATTAAGGTTACCTAACACAATCAGAATATTTTTCATGTCAACAGGAACGATGAAAAATAAAGGCTTAAACCTCACATTCTCTCTCTTCTTTCTTCATTATCTTTCTTCTTTTCTCTCATCTTTTCTCTTTTCTCTCACTCGACCATGAGAATGAATGGGGAAGCCGGGATGGGGTGGCTTAGGGTTTTTAATAATAATGGTTTTATATATTTTATTTAAAAGTAAAATTTCAAACCTAGTGTCATAGTGCTTAAGATCCAACGCCACAACATTACTTGAAATTTTAGAAACTCTGAGAGCTTGGCGTCGCAGTGCCTCAAGCTCATCACCGTATCACCCCAAACTCAACGCCGCAACACCCACTTAAGCAAATTTCTTAAAATCCAGGGAAATTAAATTCATGGCTATTACATTATCACTTTTCGTTAGTGATTTATTATGATCTGCGTCATAATGAATGCATGTTTTTTCTTATTAGAAGTGACGATAGAGATTTTGAGAAAAGATAAGCCATAACTAAACTACTTTCCTCATATTCTATTATATAACTATTTATGAAAAAAAATCAATTTAACTTATTGGTGAACATAAAAGTATTTTTTAATAAGAATGGATTAAATGTGAATTTAATCTTTCTATTAATTTGTATAATTATGGATAATTGCATACTATTTTATATCTTTTATTTTGGTGGTTGAAACTTTGGCTACGTTTGGGATGGCTTTTTTACTGCTTCTTAAAACATCTTTCTAGTAAAAAAAATTTAATTTTTTACTAAAAAGCTGCTTTAAGAAGCAGCAAGAAAGTCGTTTCAAACGAAGCCTTTATTCTATATCCATCTTTTTTATAAGATTTCTTAAATTTTTAACATTAAATTGATATATAAGTAATGGTATATAATCAACAATCAATATCAAGAGAAGTTCGGGATCGATCGACCTTGCACATTCACCTCTTATCACATGACCAATCCTTAGACGGAGGCAATTGCAATGCTTAAGGCTCATGATCACATCCCAATGACACTTATCCATGTCATCAACATTTCAAGCTATCAAAGGCTAGTTAACTGTCATAAATGATGAATATACTCATAAACAGAGAAGACTGGAAAGAGTAAGGTAGAGAGAAAAGTGTATTGTATTTCATTACACAAATAAAGTATAACATGTAGCATATATATACTACTACATTACTTATAATGATTTTAACAGAGCAAATGGGTATAGTTCTAACAGAGCACATGGGTGTAACAGAATGAGAGGAGGTGATGCGGAGCTATCCTTTGGAAGTTGAGATTTCGTTTAGGTGTGTTCGTGCTAACAACCCATATCAAATTGATGATCCATGGAATGGATTGTCAATTTGATGGATCATCAATTTGGTTTGCAGAAGATTAAATCTCGAAGCTGACAGTGGTTTGGTAAGAATGTCAGTTGGCTGATCAAGGGAGTTGATGTGATGAATAGGAATTTCTTTGGATTTGATGTGGTTACTGATAAAATGGTAGTCTATCTCAATGTGCTTGGTGAGGGCATGAAAGATCGGATTATTTGCAAGAGCTAAAGCACATGTGTTGTCATAGTGGATGGGTGTAGGTGACTGTTGAGTTACTTGAAATTTAGTGAGTAGACTCCTGATCCAAATGACGTTGGAAGTTGCGAAGGCTAATGCTCTATACTCAGCTTTTGTGGAAGATTTCACTACTGTGGCTTGCTTTTTGTAGTGTGGAGATGATATGCTAAATGGTAGGAGGATGGTTACCTGTAATGAGCATATCATCTACATACATTAGTAAGTAAATTTGTACATTAGTGTGAGAATGGAGGAGAGGGAAGGATCTGATTTGCTGAAGGTGAATCTGATGGGAAGAAGAAGGGAAGTAAATTTCTGGAACCATTGCTAAGGAGCTTGCTTGAGGCCATATATGGCTTTGTGGAGTTTACACACTTGATCAGGGAATTGATTATCAGTGAAACCAGGAGGTTGGCGCATGTAGACATCCTCTTGTAGGTCTCCATGGAGAAAGGCATTCTATGTTGAGTTGGGTAACAGTCCAGCCACGATGAAGAGCTATAATTAGTAAGAGACGGATGGAGGGGAGCTTGGAGACAGGACTAAAGGTCTCTTAAAAATCGATGCAATATTCTTGATTGAAGCCTTGAGCGACTAGCCTTACTTTGTAGTGTTCTGTGGTGCCATCAGGTCGCAATTTAGTTTTATAAGTCAAGTAGCAATCAAGTATAGATTGGTTCGGTGTAGCTGGAATAAGGGACCAAGTGCCTTGTTTTTGCAAGGCTAAGAACTTAGCGGACATTGCTAATCGCCAATGGGGAAATTTGATAGCTTGCGTGTAACTAGTGGGAGTGGAGATAGATTGAGGCTTGGCAAGGAGATCAAAGATGGGTTTTAGTTTGAGGTTCCCTGTCTTAAGGCGGGTTTGCATGGGATGAACCAAAATGAATTGAGGAGGAGCAGGTGGACTAAGGGAGATGGAAGGTGAACTGATTGGAGGATGGTTAGTGGTAGGTGGAGTAGTGGTGAAGAGGGGAGAGGTGTGACTTCGTTGGGCGGAGGAGGAATAGCATGGGCTGGTGGAATTTGGGAGTTTGGAATTGGAGAGAGTGGAGACATGGACAAGTAGAAGGGGAGTGGTGGGGTTGTTGGGTGTTGATGAAGTAGAAGAAGAAGAAATGGATTTGTATGGGAATATTTATTCGTGAAAGACAACATGCCGAGAGATGTGGGTGCGATTGGTTTGTGGGTCTTAGCAGTAATAGCCTTGGTGTGAAGTAGAGTAACCGAGAAAAAACACACTCTTGAAAATGAGGAGTGAGTTTGTTTGTGGTTAGATGTTTTAGATAAGAAAAGCATATGCAGACAAATATTCGTAAATGAGTGTATATTGGTGGTTTGCCATGAAGAAGTAGGAAAAGAGTTTGTTGGTGATGACAGACTCAACGAGGTAGGCAGTTAATAAGATAATTTGATGTTAGTACAACCTCTATCCAAAAATGAAGAGAAGTAAGGAAGCATGAAGAAGCGTTCGAGTGGTCTCTATAAGATGATGATGTTTTCTTTCAGCCGTGTATTTTTGTTATGGGGTGTAGGGACATGTGAACTGATGTATGATGCCATGATGGGATAGAAATTGTTGAAATGTGGAGTTGGTGTATTCACCCCCGTCATTAAAGTGAAGGATCTTAATTTTAGAGTTTAATTGGGTTTCAAGAAGTGTTTTGAAGTGTTGAAATTTAGAGCATGTTTCAGCTTTACTATGCATAAGGAATAACTAGCAGAAACGAGTATGATCATTAATGAGAATTACATAGTAGCAGTATCCATTAAGAGACGACACAGGGGCAAGGCTCCAAACATCAGAATTAACTAGAGACAAAAGAGATGTAACATTTGTAATGCAAGAATGAAAAGGTAACTTATGGCTTTTTAGCCACATTACATGAAGTGCAAAGACCAAAAAATGACGAGGAAATTCATAACGAGGGGTTGCTTTTGGCAATGATATTCATGGTGGGATGATGAGGGTGACCGTGATGCGCATGCCATAAAGGACTTGTTGAGATGTTGTTGTGAAGAAGCAGAATAGATGAGCGTGCCACAATAAGGTAGAGATCGTCATGACTGCTGCCATAGAGGAGGATTTGGTTGTCCAAAAGATCCTTAATAATAAAGCCAGAGGAGTCAAAGGAAATTGAGCAGTTATTATCTGATGTGAGTTTGTGTATGGAAAGAAGGTTGGGAAAGAGAGGGAACATGAAGCAGGTTGTGGAGGAGCAACTTACGATTTAATGCAGTACATGATACTCCTGTAATAAATCATGTTGGTTATATAAATTGTGATTGTCATGTTGATTTATGTAATACCTATTGGTTATTTATAATATTGTTTGCACTGTTTGATGGTATGTAAGTTGATAAAATCTTGTTAGATATTGGCTAGCGGGCTGATGGGCCAACAGCATGACAACTCTATAGGAAATCATTAGATTTTTTTGGGTTGATGTTTACCTTCCCAGTGATGGGTATTTAATAAACCGACTATAGATATACGTAGATATGTATATACATATATAAATAGGCTTGAGCTAAAAGGCATAAATGACTGATAGGTCACTTAGGGGTATGATGATACCCGGTGTGATTATATTAAAATGATTTTATTTGTGTAGTAGTTTGATATATACATTGGTTATATTAACATATCAAAATTTATTATAGGAAGTATGACATATATCATAGTGTAATAACTTGTATTTTGACTTAGTCAGGATTCATTATAAGTCCAAATCACAAACTGTCTTCGACATAAATAGATATATAGTGATTTAATTATACTAATTTTTTCATAAATTTTGGGCATTGGTGTAAATCCTTAAGAAATTGATACCTGTCGATACATGTGGGGGTTTTGGGATTGTCAGGTATTCGTTTTGCAAACTGACTTTATCAAAAATTTCTAAATAAAATTAGCTATTTTATGAATATTTTTTTATAATATTTGAAGCCTTAAAATGATTTATATGAATTTTATACTAAAAATTGATTGAATTATATAATTATATTATTATTTTATTTTAAATATCTTAAGCCATTATGTTTAAATCTTCTTTTTTCTCTTATTCATTCGGCTGGAATTGCAAAAGAGAAATGGGAAGGAAAAAAATAAAAGAAAAGATAGGACAGAGAAAAGAGAATTTAGGATTTGAAGGCTATGGAGTGATTTTTATCAATTGGCCCTATTAAAATATTTGCTTATCTCATTGTCAGTTGGTCCTATTAGGAGATTTGCTTATCTTATAAAGAACCATTATCTTATTTTTTATTTTAATAATTTGGTATTTTTGAGATTTTTTTCGATCAAATTTATATTTTTATTTCTAAAAAGGAGGATAATTTTATATTAGTAAAACTTTTACTACATAACTTTTTATATGTTATATAAATTGAGATTATGAATGTTTTGAGTATTTATTTGAGATTTTTTGCCGAATAATTTTGAAACAACAATAATTTTTGCCAATTCAAAAATTTATTTTGACATCTAAAAATAGAGCTTTAGTTCAATTAAAGTTTTATAATATTATTTTATATAGTCTCTAGTAATTTGATCAATTTTTGAAAATGTGAATTTTTACTCAATAGGATTTTATGTTGCCCACCGTTAAGATATTTTGGCATTTTCTAAATTAAGTCCAATTATATTTTATTTACTATAATGTATTGGTACCGAATGTTGATATGCCATTATTACTATTATAGTACTATGATAATAATGTGTGTGTGTAAAAGATAAGTAAAAATTGGTTGATTCGTTGGTTGGCGATTGATACCTGTATAGGATGGCGTGCCGATGGATTTTTCTTTAAATATTATGATTTGATTTTATCCTCTACTGATTCACATGATTCTAATTGAGAGTTATAAGGAGTTATTATTATGCCGACAGGCAAATAGTGATGACTCTATATACTGAGTCAATGATTACTTACTTCCGATTTCTAAAATACATCATGATATTCATAACTTCTTACTTGTTTAGTGTGAATGCTAAAATACATATTATTGAGATATTATTCCTATTACTGTATGAATTTATTACTACTGCACGAATTTATTATTACTGTATTATTTTACTACTCCTACCACTAGACTGTTATTGTTATCGATATAAACAACGATACTATTTGATATTACTGATTTATTATACTGATACTAAGCATGTGACATACTGAGTACGTAACATACTGATTTGACATTGATATAGAATAACTGAATATTATGTGTACACTCTTATATGACTTTACTACATTTATATGATTTCAAAAATCTTTAGTGATGCTTTGGTTTTACTATTTTACATAATTTTCTTACTGGTTGATAATACTATATGATGACTACATTATTAATTCGACACTCATACTGATTTATTGGGTTCCTTATTGTATTGCTTTACTGTCTTCTATACCATATTATTTTACTACATTATAGACTTTATTGCTACTGTATATGAGTTTTATTATTTATGCACTGATTTAATGATCATATTAATGTTACTGCTAAGATTTGACTGCTGATATGTATATTACTCATTTGTCATACTTTGAGTTTAGTTGTAGGATTTAGTTACTTGCTAAGCTCTTGAGCTCATTATAAGTGGTTAAATATTTTCAAGACAGAGCAGAGGATCAGGAGTGAGAGATTGACAAGGATCATTTAGGTTTATGTTCTTATTATTTTAGTTAATCTTTTATACTTAGAACAAAGTAATTATGATATGATTGTATATATTCAGTGAGTAGTGTATATAATTTTTGAAAAAAATAAATACATATGTATATATTGATGTTTTGATCAATAGTTTCATTTATGCTGGTATTTATATTGATAAAAAAATTAGGTAGCTTTGATTATTATTTATTATAAGATAAAATAATACTTCTTTTAAATTAGATTCTAGGGCGTAATACATAGCTAACTTCATTTTGTGATTATAGGTTGTTACTTCTACCTTTTGATTATTTATATTGCATGCTCCGTTCATTTACCATTTATGCTTTGATAGATAGGAGTTCCTTACTGAGTTTGATTTATCAAACTCACCAATTATCTCTTTCACAACAGATCCTATAGGTGTGTTTAGCGGACAACCACTTCAGGAGCAGAATTATCAACAATAGAGATTATAGTTAGTATTTTTATATTTTTAGTAGGTCTTTTATGTTATGATGTTGTGGGTTGGGTAGTTTCCCTTCATGTTGTTATTTCTTTTAGACTTATTTGGCATGTTGTACTCATATTATCTTGATCTACTGTTAGTTGAATTCATATTAATGGAAGGAATATTTAATTTCCTTTTTCATTGCTTTCCTTTGATATAATTGGTTATATTATTGGTTTATTCACTTTTCTCTTTTATGAGTACAAAACAAAATAATATTCTATCCCTTCATTGCATCTCGTGTTGCTAAAGTGTACCGCCTTTTGGAACTGGAGTATGACAGGACTAAAGAGCTAAATTGAAGAACATATATTGTGTCTTGTAGTTATGTTATTTCATAATAATAATAATAATTATTATTATATAATTACAAAATACTTTTGCTTAGCACATCTATAGGTTGCTTACCTTAAGAATACCTTTAAAACACATTTTAACCATTTAATAAATATTTATACTTAACTAGGTGGCCATATGACCAGTTTGGAAGAGATTTTTAAACTCAAAAAGATAATACATATGATTAAGTAATCTATATATGATCAGGTGATAATAGATATGATCTAATATGACATAACTGTTGAAATTAGCTAATACTATTATTATACGATATCCTTTTATCCTTAACTAGAGTCACAACAATAACTTTTAGCTCATAAATATTATATAGAATTGTATATACAATTGATGAATTATAAATATAATTTAAATAAAAATATACAATTTTGGACTAATTATATATATGATCGCCATGTTAGCCTTTTTTTTAGCTTTTAGCCAACCAAATCTACTTGGGATATGTTATAGCTGTTGGAGGTTGATTGAAATTATTGGGTACATAGATTATGTATCCCTTCTTTTGAAATTTTAAAAGGTTATAAGAATTTCCTAAGATACATAGTTTATTCCCTCTTTCCAAACCTTGATTTCCTAGCTCCAAAGCCTTTAAGCCAAAACTTCTTAGGATAAAACAATAGCAAAAGCTTCTAAGTAAAATCATTTGAGCAAGATATTTTAGAGGAGTTGAATTTGATTTAACAACTAAAACATTATAAAAGAGTATTTTTCATTTTAAAATTTATTTTTCACTCTTTGGGTTATTTGGTCTGTCTTAAAAGATTTGGTGTTCTTTTATTTTGTAAATTTATAATTTGATTTCCCTCAGCTATTAAGAGAGTGTGTTAGATCATTATAGTTTGTCAATGAAGACTTAGTGTTCTTTTATAAACTAAACTTAGAATTGGTTTGCACTCACCAATTAAGAAAGCAAGCTAGCTTATTATATTTTCTCCATGAACTTGAGAGCAAAGGAGTTGCTTGAACTTGTGGTTTCAAATATGTGTAATGGAATCCTATTCCAGGAGAGGGTTATGCTATGCTTTGACATAAGTGAATTTGAGCTAAACAAGTATCACAGTTGCCCACCCTCGAGTGGAAAAATTATTTTGTGCGGAGTTCGGATGATATCCGAACTCCAATAAAAATGCGCCACGTCAAGTACCGAGTTCGGTACCGAACCCCGCTCGATACCCTCGATATCTCTCGGATATCGAGCGTACCGGACGAAAATACCATCCGGTGTCCGCACAGAATAATTTCTCCCTCGAGTGAGCCTTTCATCACATCCACGCTAATGGGATCCATGCGAGCAAGTGTAGCACCTCGATGCTTAAAATATATTAATTTGATTTTGATTATTATAAATGACATTTTTTTTTAATATTTACTTGTTACCCTGCATCCTTTGAGCTCATAGGCTTATCCAAATCCAACTACTTTGTCTCTGGCCGTTCCCTCCAATCCATCCAGTTAGCTGCTAATCAGTTGTGAAGCTATGCCTCCCTCCACACTTCAGCTACTCGCGCCTCTTCCTCCAGTAAACCCGGCAACAAACCTAGAAGATGCCCCATCAACCAAATCCCTGTTCTCTGTTCTTCTCCAGCCAACTGCAAAACGTCCTTCTCCGCTCTCCTACACTACTCGTTTTCTCACTCAAAGGTCGCGTCTTGCCATCCGAGTTGAGGCTAAGCTAAGGAGCTCCGAAGTCAGCAAGGGAAGTGCTCTTCCTGATGCGAAGAGGAGGAAGGAGATTGTCCTTTTCGACGCCGCGCCGCCGATATCAGAGAAATCACGCGGCAGCGGCGGCATTGTTGGGAGTGGAACAGTGCCCGATGAAAAGCGAAAAAGTGGCGGATTTGATATGTTCTTTTTGCTCAAGAAATTGCCGAAGAGAGTATTGGCTGCCCTCTCTAATCTCCCGTTGGCTATTGGCGAGATGTTCACCATCGCGACTCTTATGGCTCTGGGTATGCTTAGCTAAACCAATGAGACTAATTTTATTTTTCTTTGAGGTGTTTAAGCTATTGCTTCTCCATTTTTTTTCTTAGATTGTTTGTTAGAAGATGCTTAAAGTCCAGTTTCAAAATATTCGTTAGACCAGGGTCCTCCTAGTTAGAATATGAAGTTATTCCCGAGCCACAGACTACAAGCTTAAGTTCATAGGCTGGTTGATTACAGACTTTTAACATGGCATCAAAGCTGAAGATCTCGATTCGCAGTCCTGCAACCCCCATATATTAAAAAAAGTGGGATTTAGATCCATAGCATTCAAAATTATAGGATTTATATGTATATTACCTAATATAAATTATTTAGCTTATCTTTGATATATCTCATTGTATTTTTATATTGTTTGCCAGTTGTGTTCATAACATAAGGTGCATCAATGTATTGTGTTTGGTTTTTGTGCTTCGTATGTAGAAGGCCATGCCTAAACCAACTGGAAGCTTCTATCAGTGTTGATGAAGATGGTAGTAAATAGTTCCTCAATAAGAGTTAAGTCTGCATAACTCGTTTTGTGCATGAGCACCTATAAATTTGCCTGCTCAAATAGTACCCGAAACTTGTATGGTTTATTGTTTAAATAATTCCTTATTGTGTTAAAAAGGTAGCCACGCTTAGTTTGGTAATTGTGTGCATAGGTTGAAAAAAGGACATTGTCAATGTTCATCAATGAGGTTTTTTCTGCTATGTGAGGGCCATATCGGGAAAATCCAGGAAGTTTAATGCATTGTTTACTTAAAGAATCAAGATATACCATATGAAGCAATACATTCCATATCAAGCTTTTTTTTTAATCATCTTCTAAACTGCATCCGCACTCAGATTTTGTTTCTTAGGCCTAAAAGTTGTGAAACAACCCAAATGAACTGATTAGTTTCAGGTTTCATTATATAATTTTCAAAACTGCATTTTGTTATGAAACTAACGTTTTAAGTTCTACCTTATGCATATAAGTTTTTCCAGTTTCCAATGGATTTAGTTCAGTCAAATTCAACAACTCCCAAAATGGTCGGGTTTGGCATGGTCCTGGCATTTTCAGTTCAAATCCTAAATATATATATTTTTTCTGTTCGAAATCACCGAACTATGATAGTATTTCTGAAAGTTCCAACAAACTTGAATCAGGAATCTTGTCACTATTTTCTAATTCTTTAATGTTAGAAAAGTCATAGCCTAACTAAGACTTCGTTTAGGACGGCTTTCTTACTGCTTCTTGAAGCAACTTTATAGTACAAAAGTTAAATTTTTGTACTAGAAAGTTGCTTCAAGAAGCAGTAAAAAAGTCATCCCAAACGAAGCCTAAATTTTCGAGGCCAATGCATTTTTGACAAGATTGAAACAAAATCAAAACCAAGTTTTGAAACCATGGTGAAAATTTTTGGATGATCTAGAACTATTAGCTATGTAAAAGTTCTGACTAATAATAAATTCATTGGAAATTAAGGTTCTGTAGATTATGATTGGATTCTCTTCTCTGATCTGATGCATAGGAAATATTACTTGTGTCTTATCTTCAAGTTGTATATACTCATTGTGGTAGGTACAAATATTACTAGACGAGCATTAGCCTATTAAAAACATCCATTACTGTCTCTATATTTTTAATTGTTTAAATTTCTCTTGAATTCATAAGCTTAGCAAGGTTTATGCCAAGCTACTAAACTTTAGAATGTAGCCGCCAACTAATTAATTATGAATCTAATAACTTGTTTTTCCTTGATGTGTTCATAGCTACTGTCATTGATCAAGGGGAGGCTCCCGATTTCTATTTCCAGAAGTTTCCTGAGGAAAATCCTTTATTTGGTTTCGTAACTTGGAGATGGGTGCTTAGCCTTGGTTTTGACCACATGTTTACATCACCCATTTTCTTAGGCATGTTGGTGCTTCTCGCAGCATCGCTTATGTCCTGTACATACACAACCCAGATCCCTATGGTTAAAGTTGCTAGAAGGTTTGTTACAACTGGAATCACTTGGACATGCCATTCAACAAATTTATTTATTTATTATTCAACTAATATTTTTATGCGGGCAGATGGTCTTTCATCCACTCTGCTGAGGTTATTCATAGACTAGAGTTTTCTGATTCTCTTCCACGTGCATCCATTCAGGATGTGGGTGTTATTTTGATGGGTGCTGGATATGAGGTAAATGATATTGCAATAAGTTCGTTTCAACTTCTTGTGTAAACATGTGATGCAGTCTACCTTTTTTTTTTTTTCGAGGGGGCATTTACATACATAGCACTTTAAATTTGCTTATTCACATATCTACATTTGAAACTTAATACTATTGGGGATGACGAGGAGGTGTAAACATCATAATGACCAAACAAGCAAGAAAGCAAAAGCAGTGGAAAGTAAAGGACACCAGGATTTAATGCGGAAAAATTCAAAATAGGGAAAAAACCATGAAGCTACACCACTCCAAGAAATCCACTATGAAAATTGGGAGAAATAAGTACAGATCTCTCTTCTCTCTCTTGCTCTCTCCTTGCTTCTCTTCTCACATGCACCGTTCTCACACTTGCCCTAACTGAAAATACAAGAGAAAGCCAAGTAAAATAACTCCAAGGGACACAACCCTTCAGAAAATGAGAAAGAAAATCCTCCAGTCTGTCTCGCAGTGCTACGACGTTAGTTTGAAGCGCTGCGGCGCTCAAGCCTCTGTCTTGAACCACTGCGGTGCTCTGCTCTCTATCGTTCAGTGCAGGGGCGCTCGGGTACGAAGCATCGTGGCATTGTACGGGTGCAAAGCACTCAAACCCAAGCAGGGGGTAAACCCCCTGCACCCCCAGTGTACACGACAAGCTTTGAGGTTCGAGACAACAGAACAACCTGATTGATCAACACTATCAGATTCCACACATAACAAATACTTATTTATATAGCACACAAAATCTATCGAACACGTTAAAATTAACACTTTGTTGGTATTTTTACTTAAAATTTGCCGTTTTCCAGCTTCATACTCAATGCATCACCGTCGAATTCCTTTTCTTAATGCCCCCGCGTCTGGTCTTATTCTCCACCTCTTCTGGAGCATGTATAATTGTTTCTTCAAAAGTAGTCGATTAGTAAGCGATCTTTTCATATAAATTGATTCAAAAGTAGTCGATTAGTAAGCGATCTTTTCATATAAATTGATTCAAACTTCCTCCATACCTCTAATGCGGAGCCTTCTTCAACAACCTCCCTCAACACTTCGTCACCAAGAGAGAGAAGGATGATACTGTGCGCCTTTAGTTGTGTTTCCCTAGCCTTAACCCTGTCAGTGAGTGCAGCAAGATTTTCCTTAGAAATTACATCGGCAATGCCTTGATGAACAAGTAGAGCCTTTATCTTGATCCGCCAAAGGTTGAAATCGTTCTCCCCCTTGAACTTATCGATTTCGAACCTTTGTATCTACATGATGAAGAAACCAAAACTCTGCACCAATCTGCTCATATTCACAAGATTTAACCGAAAGAAAAATTAAGAAATTCTTATTGCTTCTTGTGTCTGAATCGAGCAATCCGAGCATGTACGCAGAACTGCGCCTGGTCTAGCCCGATTTCAGCCTCCGCTTCGGACGTCATGCCCAAGCTCATGAGAATCCCTCGGCTGCTCTCCTCACTCTCCAGCTTCTTGAGGCTTCTTGCGTGCAGACTAGCGACCCAAATTGCCTCCGACCCGGCCTCGCCTGTCACCACTGAATGCGGCGAACCCCGCGCAACCTCCACCCACGTGGCCTCCACCCGTGCGAATCCTGCGTCCAGTGCGTACGGCGGCCCTCCGTGCTCCCTACGCACCTTACATGCAACCTCTGCACTTTGCGCTTGTCCGCACATCGCCAGCCCTGCGACCCTGCGAGCTCCGCCACCCTATGCTGTCTGCATGAACCGGCCGACTACAGCTCCTTGCGAAAACTGCCTTCTCACGCAGCTTTATCCGCGCGTCTCCCACGCGAACGTCTGCTCCAGGCCCGGTTCCATCCTCGTGTATCGGCAGCTTCACCTGCTTACCCGCGCAAGCTCCGATCTCAACCAGCAATACCCACACCCACATGCTGCCGAGCTTCCCTCCTTTTTCTTGAATGCAAGAACTTCCTCCACCTCCCAGCTCTGATACCAGATTGTAGGATCTTTCGGAGAGGAAGAGAAGCTCTTCTTCAGCTTTTTAAAGAGAGGGAGAAATAGATGGAAGAAATGTGAACAGAACTTGTATTATTATGGCATTTCTTTATTACAACCTATTATAATTATTTATAAACATAATAGGCTATATTAAAGGCAACACAAACTGAAAAAACCTAAAGAAAGTACAAATAAACAACCTAAAATCTTGACCAATATCCAACAATATGGCACCCAATTGAGATATCCTTGGGAATAAAAACTAGTAAATTGTCCTATGAAACATGCAAATAGGAGACGTATTTATATTTTGTGTTTGGTGAGACACGTTCTTTAAGCTTGCATTTGAAAGAAGTATTTGGTGATCGTATGTAGGAATAAAACAGTTAAAAAGTAAATTCAAGTTCTTAATGAATTAAGAAAGCCGTTTGAAAATGTTTTGGAGCAACATTTTTAAATACTAACGTACTTTCTACTTGATGCAACATCTACAAAAATAATTGGTAACTTCGAACAATGGAGAAAATATTATGAAGATGGATGACTAAGATTTAATATAACAAAGACTTGTATATGATATGTAATTTTAGTGGTGTTATAAAAAAATTATTAGTCAATTTTATTAGATGATTAAGGGCTACCTAGGTGATATAGTTTTAATATATAGGGTCTATTATATAGAAGAATAAGATTATATGTGACCATATAATTTTTAGAATTAAGATTGGGTAGTTAAGATGGATAAGCACTTCAAGATTATTATACTATAAGAGGATATCATGAAAACTTAAAAGTGCATTTTTAATAAGTATAAATGAACTAATGATGTTATACAGATCCAAGTGTTAGGCAATAAAAAGGCTTTGATAGCTAGTTGAACATGAAAAAAATGAAAAGTTGACATAGATGTATGACAAAACTAGAAATAATAAATTAAGGAACCCTTATATTAGAGATTGATTAGAATGATATTTCTTGATGATAAGATAATTGAAAATATACTTCGGTCATTTAGATATGTACAACGAAGGATTAAAAATGCACCAATTAGACGGGTTATAAAATTAGTGTCAGATATTAGTTCAATCGTTATCCATTATACTCTTAATGACTTCGTGCCTCATATCAAGCCTTCAAAACAACCATTAGAACAAACCTTCAACCGTTGTCTTTGGATGATCTCTATACATTATTGTGTAGTGAAGAACTTAATTTGGCACATGAAGTTACCCGTGACCTCAGCTCTCTTTAGTTTGCCGGGCAGTCCGTCGTGCTTGCAGCCCCTAGCAGTCCCTAGAGGACGTGGCCGTGGCCGCTCTAATCCGTTCTGTGGGCGCTCTGTATCATTTTCCAAAATTCCGCAATCATCTGCTTCTTCCAATCGTGGTGATAGGATCATTCGATCCTTTATAAACTGTCAAATATGTGGTAAACTGGGACACTCTGCAATCAAATGTTGGTACTGCCATGATCCAAAATACAATACAGAACCGTCACATGCTTTCTTCGTGCCAGCTACTGCACCAACTTCACCTAACTGTTACTTGGACAGCGGGGCATCCTCCCATCTCATGTCGGATCCCAGCTACATTCACTCCTCTCAGCCATATATCGGCTCTACTCAGGTCATATTGGGAAATGGCCAACAAATTCCTATTCAAAACACTGGTAAAGGTCTTCTTCCAACTCCCGCAGGTACTCTGCAACTTTTGAAACTTCATCATGTTCCAAATCTTTCCTTTAACTTGCTATCAGTTCATCGTCTTACAAGTGACAATTCTTGTGAAGTGTCCTCTTCCCACAGCTATATCATTAAGAACCGGAAGACTCAACGGCCTCTTCCTTAGGGTCCTTGTATTAACAGTCTCTATCCTCTTCGTGTTCAGCCTGCCACCTCGTCATCTCCATCTCATCTCGCTCTTATCTCCGTTCAAGCCGTTCCAGACCTTTGACATAGTAGATTGGGACATCCGTCGGCTCCCACGTTATCTCATTTAGCTAAAACTAATCTTGCTATTTGTATTTCCATAAATTCTGCTTTATGTAATGCATGTCGGTTAGCCAAAAGCCACCGACTTCCTTTTACTAGATCTCTTTCTCATTGTAATACACGCTTTACTATTATCCATTCGGATGTCTGGGGTCCAACTCCTTTACCTTCAATTTCTGGTTTTCGTTATTACATCTCCTTTATAGATGATTTTACCAGGTTTACATGGGTTTATCCCTTAATCAAGAAATCTGATGCGTTCTCAAAATTTCTTGAATTTAAAAAGACGATTGAATGCCAATTTAATGCCTCCATACATATTTTAAGAACGGATGGTGGTGGTGAGTTTGTCAACACAACTTTCACCATCTTCCTAAAACATTGTGGCATTCTTCATCAATTCACATGTCCTTACACTCCATCTCAAAATAGAGTTGCTGAACGTAAGCATCACCACATCGTTGAAATTCTACCATCTCTTCTCATCGAAGCCCATTTACCTCAAAATCTCTGGGTTGACGCCTTACTCAACATAGTGTATCTCATAAATCGTCTTCCCTCTCGCAAAACTCAACATCTCTCACCCTATGAACTTCTCTATGGTAAATCCCCCACATACGACCACATCCGAGTTTTTGGTTGTCTCTATTATCCCTGGCTTTGTCCTTATAGTCCTACCAAACTTTCTCCTCTATCTCGTCCCTTTGTCTTTATTGGTTATGCTATGAACCAAAAAGGTTATCTTTGTCTCAATTTGTCTACCAACAAAGTGTATGCTTCACGCCATGTTGTTTTCAACAAATCCGTTTATCCCTTTCTTCAATTATCTTCCCTTCCCTTGGTTTCTCTAGACTCTTATTCTCCCCCTCCACTGATTCTCGTTCCAGCCTCTGTTTTACCTTGGTCACTATCACCTATTCCATTGGCCTCAATACAACAACCCTCCGAACATCCACCTTCAGTTTCTCCAGTCACACAAAGTGATTCTGTTCCTGTTCCTTTACCAATGTGCCCTGAGCCTCCTCCTACTACAAGTTCCCAGCCACATGTGTCCTCTTCTCATCCTATGGCGACAAGGTTCAAGAGTGGTATTACCAAACCCAAATAGATTTTAAATCCGTTACATGTTTTACCATCAACTGATCTAACCTCTTATATCCAAGCTTCCAAATTTGATCACTGGCATCGAGCTATGTCTCAAGAATTCTAGGCCCTTCAATCCCAAGGTACATGGGACCTGGTTCCACCATCTCCTGAGCAGAATACTCTTGGTTGCAAATGGATATACCACACAAAGTTGAACTCGGACGCTTCTGTCGCTCGCTATAAAGCCCGTCTAGTCGCCTAAGGTTTTAATCAAGAACACGACTTTGATTATCATGAAACCTTCAGTCCAGTGGCTAAAATGCCCACAATGCATGTCTTTATTCTTGTTGCATTGCATCATCAATGGCCAATCATTTAATTGGATATATCCAATACGTTACTTCATGGACATTTAATGGACACCGTCTTTATGCAACAACCTCCCGGTTTCAGCAATGTTCTTCATCCACACCACGTCTGCCACCTCAAGAAAGCTATCTACGGATTGAAACAGTCACCTCGACAATGGTATGCCACCTTGTCGAACCATCTACAACAGTTTGGTTTTTAGTTCAGTACGGCTGACCCATCGCTTCTTAGCTATCATTCTAGTTATGTTTTTCTCTACATTCTTATATACGTAGATGATATTTTAGTCACCGATAATGATTAACCCACCATAAATCACCTCCTCACTGCTCTACAAAGTCGATTTTCTATGAGAAATCTCGGGCCCCTTTCTCAATTTTTGGGCATAAAAATTACTCCAACATCTTATGGTGTCCATTTAAATCAAGCCCAGTATACCCAAACCATTCTGCTCCGAGTGGGAATGCAAAATTCTAAACCTGTGTCTAATCCTAGTTCTACTAAAAAGCTTCTGGCAGGTGAAGCTCCTGCTGACTTCTCCAATCCTTCTCTGTATCGGCAATTGGTGGGCTCTGCAATATTTGACACTTACTCGTTAGGATATCGCTTTCTCAGTTCAACAGGTATGCCAACAAATGCATAAACTGCTCCACTGCCATTTTGCCTCTCTTAAAAGCCTTCTGCGTTACATTCAAGGCACAATCTCCCACGACTTACCTCTGTATCGAGACTCGCTTAGCTTACATAGCTATGCCGATTCTCATTGGGCCGGCGACTCCTCTGATCGTATATCCATTTCCGGCAACTGTCATTTCATAGGCAGATCTTTGATTTCTTGGTAATGAAAAAGCAGCACACTGTTGCTCGTTCTTCTACAGATGCCGAATACTGTTCTTTAGTTGCTGCAGCGTCCGAAATCATTTGGCTTCGTTGCTTACTATCTGATTTTTATGCTGCTCCTACAACTTCTACTTCACTATATTGTGACAACAACTCTGCCATTGCCTTAGACCATAATTCAATTTTTCATACTCGCACCAAACACATAGAAGTAGACTGTCATTTCATTCGTGATTGTATTCAGACCAATCAAATTCTAGTACATCACATCACCACTCAGGATCAACTTGCAGATTTATTCACTAAAGCCTTATCAATATCTCGATTCAAGGCACTTTCAAGCAAACTGATTACTACTACAGCAGCATCAGTTTGACGGGGCATGTTACAGCAAGGCAAACAGAGGGTATATCAGCCACCATCAAAGGGTTATTAGCATGTGCAAAGATTCCTCTCACGTGCTATGCAACAGGACAGTACCTTTACTAACAAACTTCTGCTGTATTCTGTTATTCATTAGCTATATATACTACTGTATTGCACATTGTAAGGTTGGAATGAATATACAGATAGCGTCTCTACTAACTCTGTTATTTCTACTGCTTTAGTTACCTGCAAGTTAACAGGTAGAAATTGTTCAAAATGATTTGCAAAAAATCAATTAAACATCTTAGGCAATACTCAATTGGAATGAATGAAAAATGTGGATTCATAAAGCTTACTCTACATAGTTGCGATTAGACTAATGTTGATTTGAAACTACATTTTATTGCCATGAAAACTTCCTGATACCTATTGTTTACACCAAAGTTTGAAGGTAGGAATGAATTTCTTGAGTATTCCTAGCTTACGTTTCTCTATGCATGCCAAATAACAGCAAATTTACCCACTTCTTTCTTTTGAATCATTGTCTAACTGCTATATGAAACATGCAAGGAAATTGCATGTCAGGACCTTACTTATTTACAATAGGATGGCAACTAAAATCACTCTGTAACGGTCTGCATATTTCTGAGAATCCATTATCAGCCTTCCAAGCTTGAATTGAGAAAAGTTTCTTGTAAAACTGATCGATAATATGTTAAAATAAGCAAAAAATCCATGAAAAAAATAAATGCAGATGTTGCGCAAAATTTTTTTGAATACATGCTTTCAGGGCACAGAATAATATTTTCTTTCATGGAAAAATCTAATTTGGTTAGGAGAAACTCTTTAGTTTTTGCATAGCTATTCAAGGAACAAGAACTTCAATTTGGAAGAACTTTTTATTTTCCTATTGTTGTCCCCAGAGGATTGATTGTGAGGGATTTTAAGAGGCATGCACATCTGCAACATTTGCATAATTTACTATGTTATTCCATTCTCAAATTTTATGTCAACCATCCAAACCTTCTTTACAATAGAGATCATCATCTAGTTCTGTCACCAATGACAAAATCAGAATGAAGTTGGGCTTTGATACCAATTGATGTAGAGTAACAATGAAAGATTTGTGGAAGCCTTGAAGGGAGGAATAAGAGGGAAGATGATGAAAACTTCACACAACCTATAGGAGAGGTAGAAGCAACACAAAGCATTATTCTCATTCCAAAAATCATAATTCACTAACACAAACACTTAAAACTAATTATCTTGGAAGAGCCTACCAGATAAGAATAAATAATTAAACTTATTCTAAACTGATAGATAACAATATTGCACTTGACAATGGAAATAACAGCTAATTGAGGCTAAATATTAACTTAAATAAGCAATACAATTATAATGATACAAAAATGCTATTAAAGCGACGATGACACAAATGGGGACATTAGTAGTAGAATTCAAGTTGAATGGTTGAAGTGGAGGAATGCATTGGGCCTGTTGTGTGATAGAAAGTACCCCTCAAACTTAATGAAAAATTTTATAAGATGATGGTGAGGCATGCAATGCTTTATGGCACATAATGTCGGCCATTAAAAGAGAAGCATAAAATTAATTTAAAGTGTTGTAGAGATGATGATGCTCAAGTGGATGAGTGGCTTTACACTTAGAGACATAATGCGAAACAACTATATATGTGAAAAGGTTGGAGTAGCTCCAGTGACAAATAAGATTACAGAGAGTTGCCTTAGATGATTTGGTCACATAAAATGTCGATCTTCTGATGGTCCTGTTAGGAGAGTAGATGTATTATATTCGGCTTATGTTAAGATCGGCTTATGTTAAAAAAGGTATAGGTAGGACTAAAAAGACTTGGTTAGAAATATTAGAAATGATCTTTCTTTTAATTAAATTTAAATGAGAATTTGACTCTTAATAGGATACCATGAAGAAAAAAGTATTCATGTAGCTGATCCCACGTAGTTGGGTAAAGGCTAGATGTTGTCGTTGTTTGTTTTTGTGAAACATAAATCAATCTTGTGTACCATGAGAAGAAACTCCATACTTCTTTTTCCTCGCAAGATTAAGCTATAATATGTTAGCAGCTTCATAATTTCCTTGCGCTCCAAACTGATTACTTGGATTTATCTAATCTTCTTGTTTAGCTTTAATATTGGATTGTTTTATTAAGACGATCATCATCATTGTTCTTAGTTTTCTTAGGTATTTTTGAAAGGTCCAGCATTGTATGCTTTCAAGGGGATGGCTGGTCGGTTTGCTCCCATTGGAGTGCATTTAGCCATGTTACTGATTATGACTGGAGCAACCCTTAGTGCTGCTGGCAGCTTTCGTGGCTCAGTGACTGTTCCTCAAGGGCTGAATTTTGTTGTTGCAGATGTTATGTCTCCTGCTGGCTTTCTTTCAAGACCAACTGAAGCCTTTAATACTGAAGTTCATATCAATAAATTCTTTATGGATTACTATGAGAGTGGAGAAGTAAGCATTTCTACATATCCTTATTTGACCATCATTTTACTTCACTATCACTACGGTTTTTTCTTAAGCAACCAGGATGGGAAAGCGTCCTCTTTTTCAATAAAATAGTAAAGCATTAGATAGCCCTTTTATTTTGCAAGAAAAGGAAATAATTGAAGGAATTAGAGTACAGACACCATTTCTATGAGTAGACATGAATGTAGTATTAGTATAAAGTATTCGGAAACTGATGATGCGAGACGTTGTTGAATTATAGTTGGTGGTACCGGACACTTTAAATTTCTCTAGTTTATTTCAGACTTTGATTTATGATTTTATTTATTTTCTGAAAGTAATTGACAATTGTGTTCTACTGCCTGAACTTCTTCCAACATACACACTTGGTAGTCTTATTTTTCTTTGTTGGTATAGGTTTCTCAGTTTCACAGTGATATCTCATTATTTGATGTTAATGGTAAGGAGCTCATGAGGAAAACCATTAGTGTAAATGATCCCTTGAGGTATGGAGGGATTACAATCTACCAAACTGATTGGGGTTTCTCGGCCCTTCAAGTATCAAAGGATGGCCAAGGCCCTTTCAATTTGGCCATGGCTCCGTTGCAGAGAAATGGAGATAAGAAGCTTTATGGAACTTTCCTCCCTGTTGGAGATAATAATTCCTCTAGTGTCAAGGGAATGTGCGTCGGCAATTTCACAATATATTATGTGACAATTTACAGATGAACCTCAGGAATGTTTTGACTTAATTTTAATCATACTCAATTTTCTATAATTTTCAGATCAATGCTTGCTCGGGATCTACAGTCCATTGCCTTATATGACCAAGAGGGAAAATTTGTAGGAGTTCGACGTCCTAGCTCAAAACTTCCAATTGATATTGATGGAATGAAAATTGTGATCGAAGATGCAATTGGTAGTACTGGCCTTGACTTGAAGGTAAATGATTCAAAACAAAGTATATCTCCAATCGAAAAATTATGATTTATGTTTTATGTTTTATTTAATTCTTCATAGACGGATCCCGGGGTGCCTACTGTCTATGCTGGATTTGGTGCTCTAATGCTCACAACCTGCATCAGCTATCTGTCTCATTCACAGGTGAATTTCCTTTTCAGTCTTTGGCCCTTAGCTTTTTCATTGGAGTTAAAATGCTATGAACTTGTGGCAATCTATTCATGCTTGTAACTTAACATTTGCTTTTTGCAGATATGGGCCTTACAAGATGGAACCACCGTTGTTGTTGGAGGTAAAACAAACCGAGCAAAGCTTGAATTTCCTGATGAGATGAATTGTTTACTTGATAAAGTACCAGAGCTGGTGGATGCTGATGAGAAGAAGAATAATTGATGGCGTGGTAACTGGAATATCTTCTTCTCTGCTTCTCAGTATGATTGGATGAACTCCAAGTTTTAGAATATTGTGAAAACGTTTCACAGCAGATTAGAGTTACTCAGAATTCGGCTTCAATCAATTGTTCGATGATCCAGAAAATTTCTTGAGATGAGAGATCTGTGTTTTCTTCAATGATTTTTGAAGAACACCTGAAACTCAGTGCATACATGATAGAGAATGAAGATTCTTCTGTACAGTTGTATTGCTTTCGCTTTACAACCAAATATTCTGTATATATATATATATATATATATATATATATATATAGTAGTCATGTGGAAGTAACATTTATTCAAATCAATTTTATACTTGTGTACTTTATACACCAGTTTTTCAAGATAGAAGGAAGCATACATGACTAGAAGTTTATTGGAATGGTGAACTTGCTTCATTCATGATTTTCAATTTGAGAATTTGACTCTTAACAGGACACAATGGAGAAAAAGGATTCATATAGCTGATCCCACGTAGTGGGATAAAGACTTGATGTTGTTGTTGTTGTTGTTTTGACCTGTAGACGCACACTACCATCCATATTAGAAGGATAAGAGCCCATTTCTTAACTCATCCTGCACTATTCAGCACCTCTTTGAAGGTTGAGAAGTAAACTATATGTTAAATTTTTAATATTACATGGGACTTTAAAGGATTGGAAAAGAGAAATTGGATGTCCATAATTGCGTTGTTTTATGCTATTTTAGCTTGGAAATCTATTCACATAGCAAAGGATAAAATGAGTTTATTGTGAATACTCAGAGGACAAAATACCAGTTTTTCTTACTTGCCAAAATCTTCCATTGGTTGAGATCAACACAAAATGGTCCAAGTCTCTTTAGAACCCACTAGGTGCCACCTAGTGATAAGCTGGTCTACTTAACTACTTAAGCTAGGGCAAACTTGATTTAGACCTCTCTTGGGCTTAAAAGAAGATCAACTTCGTAGTTTAGATTTTTTTTTTTCATCCTAAAAATATGGTTATTAGTGATGCATTTACTAATAGAAAGAAAAGAAAAACTCTAAACTACTATTCCTAAGTTTTACTTCTCTTTTTTTTGCTTTATACTTCATTTGTCTTCTTCTTGCTTGCTCCTTTGAACTTTTATTTGAAGATGGTGACTTCAATTATGAACTACCTAGAGAACTACACAAAGGCAGAGTGGCAACTGAGCTGTTAATAAAAGTTTAGAGTATAAGGTGATTTATGGTGGAATTGAATCCTGGAGACGACTTCTTGTTTTGGCTCACATGGAGCGAGCAGCTTTCAAACTGTTGTTCTGACTATGTGTTGTTCTTCTATAGGGATCATTCAGTCTTAGCTATACCTTCTATTTTTCTTTTAAGATCATTAAAAGCTTGAACTTCTATGGATTGATTCATCAGATGATATTGAATTCAAACGTCTCCTTCATCATCTTTCTATGTGAGCAAAGTTTTAAGTTGAATATGCACATCTTTAAGACCATTTTCCTGTGCAAGGCTTCAAGAAGGAATAATCTTATTATTTACAAAGATCATCAAAATGAAGGGGCTCAAACAAAAGAAAGAAGAACTAGAATAATGGGCTCTTTTCATGAAGTTAGCAAACGGATGATTAATTAAGACTCTATTGGCTAAGATTTTGAAGGGCCTCTTTGTTTATCCATCAATGAGTACACACATATTATGGGATACAAAGATTTTATCATTGATTTCAAGGCATGCAACATGGAGTTTAAATTTGAAATTTACTTATTTATAGAGTTGAACAAATTGCCTATTGGTGTTAAAATGGGATTGGATCTTTTTTGAAATAGACACATTTCTCTATAATGCGGATAACTCGGAGAATCTAATATTTGAGGAGAGATTATTCTAACAACTGCATATCTCGTTAAAAATACTTGATCGGAGAAATGTTGCTTATGAAGAAATGAAAACACTTGAAAAAAATGACATATGGCGAATCATGATCTTACCAAAAGGCAAAAAAACCGGTGGATGCAAATGAATCTTCAATATAAAACATTTGGCTAATGGTGGCAAGATCCAAAGCTAAATTGATTAAAAAAGCATTTAGTCAAACTTATGGTATAAATTATTAAGAAATTTTTGCATTAACGGTTAAGATTAACTCTGTTCTAGTCATCTTCTCTCTAACCATATATCTTGATTGGCCTCTTCACCAACTAGATATGACAAATACTGTAATATCCCAAACCTGCTCTGTGAAGCTGAAGGAGATGAGGAAGTCGAAGGAGGTAAGATAGACAAAGAAGATGCTCGGTGCCATTTCAGTCACATAGAATCATAGAAACTGAACAATCCGAATCGCTTGAAGTGTAAGAAGACGAAGAGCTTGCTCCCGTCTTTTGGTGTTGTGGAAGTCAAAGGGTTAGGATCGATTCCATCGTTTGGCGATTTCGTTGGTTTTATCTCTATAAATTAGAGAAGATAGCGAGGAGTGAGACCAAGAGAGCTTGAGCAAGAGCGGTCAAAGAGTCGAGCAAGAGCACCAGCACAAGTAAAGGCTAAGACTCATCGGGCACATTAATGATGAAGAGGAAGTTAGTTTTAAGGAAATTATTTATTATTTAATTTAAGTTATTATTAATCGATATTAATTTCATAAATAGGTAGGAAAATGATATGAGATAAATTGATTCATGAAATATTGAGTCATAACTATATATTAAAATAAGAAAACATATCTATATTTTTAATGAAAAATCTAAAATATCAATTAGGGAATAATAATAATTAGATTATGAGTTTTTCATTAAAACCATTAATGATAAAATGAGAGAGAGAGAGAGAGTAGTAGTATCATAAAAATTCATGCACGATTTTAGAAATAACTTAAAATAGAAAAAAATGAAAAATAACTATCAATCTACAAGAAAATGAGAGTATGTTTAATTTGTTAATTAAAAAGAGAAGTTATTAAATATAGAAATTTTATTAATAATAATTAAATTGTGCAAATGATAAAGCGAGGAGCATAAATTTTTATCACTAAAAATAAGAATTATTAAATATATTTAATAACTAATAAGAAAGATATATGATTATATATAAAATTTAAAATAATCATATAAAATTATATATTATTATATGTGTCATTTTATTAAAGTCAAGAACAAGGACAAAAAGGAAAAAAAGCTATTTAAACTAAGGTGAGTACTCATATTTCTTTTATTACAATAATACTTTGCTTTCTCTTCAATTAAATGCTTTGAAAGATAATACTTGCTTATTGCCCTTATTGTTAGCTAGATCATGTTTTGTTTTTCTCATACTTAGTGATTGATCATTTTAAATCTGATGAAATTAACATGTTATTTCACATTATCATAGAAAGTAAATGAATGTTATATGAATAAAATGTCTAGATATATATGCTTGAGTGTGCATATTGAATGATGGAGCATATTCCCTTATGGTACTAATTGGGGACGCAATGTACTCATGTACGTAAATGAAAAATACTACGAAAAAGTATATATAAAAGGGGTACATTCATTGGTACTCTTTTTAGATGGTGTCTTATGTGATAGTTGTATTATTTACACATCTAAAAGATAAAGATATGTTATATGCATAATATTGATGATTATGTTAAAATAAAATTGAAATTGAATTATTTTATGTTTAGAAATGAGCATGCATATTATTTCCAATGCTTTGTGTTACTATTATTCAGAATATGATTTACTTGCTGAGTTCTTTTACGATTAACCCTATATTTTTAAATGAACACAAGTATTATTCAAAAGCTTAAAATGAGTAGAATAAAAGAGAATGTATATCATAGGCGAGAACCTAAAAAAAAAAAGATATTTACAACATTAAATTTTAAATTTTTGAGATTTTTTAGTAGTTCTTTCTACTTATTGAAAATAATTAGTTAGTAATTGAAATTTTAATCAAATGTATGACCATCTATTCCCGTTTCATTAATTTGAGCCTTCAAGTTGAGTCGTGACAAAAATAATATCAGGGCCTAAGGAGTATCTTAGGAATGTGAATCATAATCAAAGAGTCATATGAATGATTTAAGAAATTATTCGAAAAGAAACTTAGAAATTTAATTAGATAGTATAATTAATTATCTTATATCAGGTATTCAGATGATCAAGAGGACCTAAATGATAGAAATATGAAAGAAGAAGAAGTACCACATTAAGTGGCTGTGAACACTAATACATTTACCCAGATGATGGTGGCTATGACCTAACCACTTCAAGAATCAAGATCAAAACCTGCGGTTAGAGTAGATAAGTATCTAAAGTTATTCCAGGACATGCAACCGCCACTATTAAAGGGTATGGAGGAATAATTGAGGCAAAGAATTGGTTGCTTCGTATAGAGAAGATATTAGATATCATGTCATGCCATGATGAAAGTGCAACTCGCTATATTTTCTTTGGGTGAAGAAGTAAAAAGGTGGTGGAGAGGATAACATGAAGACAAGTTATGAGACATTTCAAATATGTTGGTCAACTGGGAGGTTTGTAATAACCAAGAATCAAATTTGATAGAATTATTTATTTTATCTTCTTAATCTATCAATCAGAACTTCTATAACAAAATAATAAATCTATATATCTAGTGAAAGTAACTAATAATTGTTATGATAAATTAATTTTTCAATATAAAATTTATATAAAACCTTCTAAAATTTTAAAAATTATAAAAAAATATCTACAAATAGCCCATTTATTTAGAAAATTTTGATAAAATCGGTTTACAAAATAAATACCTGATGGTCCCAAAACCCCAACTTATATCGACATGTGTCAATTTTTTTAGGGATTTGCACTAATGCCCAAAAATTATAAAAAAATTATTATAATTAAAAAAAATAATATCTATTTTATAGCGAATACGATTTATAATTTGGACTTATAATGACTCCTAAAAAATTTATTTATCTGCATCAATATAAGAGTTATTATAAAGACTTTGTGGAACTTTTTATAGAATAGTTCATACTATGTCAGCAAGGAGGCAGATGCAAGATAAATTCATAAGATTAATTCAAAGAGATAAATCAATGATGCAATAAGAAGTAGAATTCACAACCTTATCCAGAAGTGCACCACAACTAATTGCAATAATAAAGGAGAAATGTTATCGATTCCAATCTGATCTAAATGATACAATTCGACAACCTCTAACCTTTAGGAATTGAGGATTATTTAGTATTAGTAGGAAGAGCTAGAAGGGTGAAGATTGAATTTCAAAGCACTCGAAAGAGAAGGGGCCATCATAAAAGGAAAAATGTTGAAGAAGATATTCAAAACAACCAGACTTAAGGATCAAATGGGAAGATGCTCAAGTTTAGCCCTAGTGGAGTTAATAGTGTTACTGCCAGTAGAGTTATGGATGCTTGTACTAAGTGTGGAAGATTTCATGAGGGTGAATGTTTGATGAGCTCCAACACTTGCTAATGTTGTTGTCAATTTGGACACATAGCAAAATATTACCCAACATTTGGTTAGAGAACTTCAGGAGAGATGAAATTAGGTGAAACACTTTCACAGGAGAGTTTTGGTGAACAGAAGATGATGGAATCGATAGTTTCAGTTCCAGTACCAAATCAACCAAGATAGAATATTCAACCACGAGTTTATGTTTTGACCCAACAAGAGCCTAATGAATCTATAGATATTGATAAAGATGACTAAAGTGTCTTTAATATAGTAACTTGTTATGTTATATCAGATATTTTGTTTATCCACTTATCTTATTATGTTATATCGGATGTTTTATTTTATTCAGTTATGTATCAAATGTCAAATTTTATGTTGAATGAAATTTAAGAGGTTATTTTGTTTAAGTATCGAGTAGTTATGTTCAATTTAACTTATAATTGTATACTATAACTAAAAGTCATATGTAAATTTTAATGATGAAATTTATGTAAGTGGAAATATTATAATATCCCAAACCCATCCCACGAAGATGAATGAGACAAGGAAGTCGAAGGAGGCAAGGTAGATGAAGAAGATGCTTGGTGCCGTTTCATTCACCTAGAATTGCATAAGTTGAATGATCCGGATTGCGTAAAGCGTAAGAAGATGAAGAGCTTGCTCCCATCTTTCTGTGTCGTGGAAGCTGAAGGGTTAGGATCATTTCCATCATTTGGAAGCATCATTGACTTCGTCTTTATATTTAATTAGAGAAGAGAGGGAGGAGTCAGATCGAGGGAGCTTGAGCAAGAGCAGTCAAAGAGTCGAGCGTTAGAACCAGCACAAGCAAAGGCTAAGACTCGTTGGACAAATTGAAGATGAAGGGGAAGGTTAGTTTTAAAGATATTATTTATTATTTAATTTAAGTTATTATTAATCGACATTAATTTCATAAATAGGTAAGAAAAAGTTATAAGATAAATTGATTCATGAAATATTTAGTCATGACTATATATTCAAATAAGAAAATATATCTATATTTTTTATGGAAAATCTAAAATATCAATTAAAGAATAATAATATTAGATTATGAGTTTTTCATTAAAATCATTAATGATAAAATTAGAGAGAGAGAGGGAGAGGGAGAGGGAGAGAGAGAGAGAGAGTTAATAACTTTAGGAATAGAGGATTATTCAGTATTGGTGGAAAGAGCTAGAGGGATGGAGATTGACTTTCAAATCATTCAGAAGAGAAGGGACCAATATAAAAGAAAGAGTGTTGAAGAAGATATCCAAAGCGATCAAATTTAAGGATTAAATGGGAAGAAGCCTAAGCTTAGTCTAAGTGGAGTCAGTAGTGCAACTGTCAATAAAGTCATGGAAGCTTATGCTAAGTGTGTCAGATTACATAAGGGTGAATGTCTGATGGGTTCTAACACTTGCTATTGGTGTAGTCAGCCTGGACACATAGCAAAATATTGCCCTATATTGGTTCAGAGGACTTCAGGAGAAATGAGATCAAGTGAAGCACCTTCGCAGAGGAGCTTTGGCAAACAAAAGATGATAGAACCATTAGTTTTAGCTTCAACACAAAATCAATCCAGGCAGAATATTTGACCGCGAGTTTATGCTTTGACTCAACAAGAGCTTAATGAATTTATAGATGTTAATAAAGATGCATGAGCTATCCTTAATATAATAACTTGTTATGCTATATCAGGTATTTTGGGGTTTATTAGGTTATCTTGTTATGCTATATCAAATGTTAAGTTTTATTTAGTTATGTATTCCATGTTGAAGTTTATGTTGAATAAAATTGAAGATGTTATTTGCATATATAACTAAAAGTTATAAATAAATTTCAAGGATAAAATTTTTACAAGAAGGGGATATTGTAAGAATGTTAAACTGACCGATTCAATTGAACTGGCTAGTTAATAAAACAGACAGGGTTGGATGAAACGAATAGAACGCGGGAAGCAGGTAGGTCTAGCGGCCAAATCCATAAGTGCGAGAGCTTCGGGCGGGGACGAATCGTAAAATGGAGTGAGAAAATGGGTTCGAATGCGAAAAGTAGTGACTCATCATGTGAGATAATTATGTTTCGCTCACTCCTGTCGAATTAAATGAACGAAAGGGACTGAAAGGCAGCCTAGTAGAAGAAGAAGAAACTTTTTTTGTTTTAAGGGTGGCTTCGTCGTTTGAAGACGACATAGAGGGAGAAGGGAAGAAATAGAGAGAAAGAGAAGGAAAAGGGAGGAAGAAGGAAGACGAGTGCGTGCACGTTAGGGTTCAGGATTGATCATCAAGCAAGGGAGATCGAGAAAAAGAGAAGGAAGGAAGTAAATTCGATGGGTAGGGCAAGCGAGAGTCTCGTGTAAGGGAAGAAGGTAAGAAATTTTTTTAGTATTAATTTTGAAAGAAAGAAATTTATATTTTTGTAATATTAAATTTAAAATATCTTAACATAAGAAATTTGTTTAGAAAATAATAATAGTCAAATTTAAATTTAAAATTTTAAAAGCAAATAATTAGAGAGAGCGCATGTTTGAGAGATTATGATATTTAAATAAAATATGAATTTTAATTGAAAATGCTAATTAGGAAAATTAATTATACAGATAAGGAATTGAATGATTAGTGATAAATGATATATTAACAATAAAAAATGTTAATTAAATAAAAATATATAGTAGGAGAGAGAGAAATTATGTGTGTAAATTTTAATATATGAGATTTTAATTATTATAAATATTTTACAAATCAATTAAATGTGAGAGTAATTAGAGGCCTTAATTAGTTAATTTGAGAAAGAGAAAGAGAGAGCGAACAACATGTATTTAAATTATAAGAGAATTCTTAATTAGTGAAATATTCTATGATTAATTTTAATTAGTGAAATACTCTAGGATTATTTAAAGAATTAAAATATATTTAAAAAAGAGAAGTTTTTAAAATATTAAGTTAGAGAATTTAAGAGCAAATAATTAATTAAATTTAATGAAGTAATCTTTTATAGGCCTTAAATCTACTATCATTGGAATAAGGCGTAAAAGTGAAGCAGCATATTTCCTAATTCAAGATAAGTACTCATGTCTTTTAATTACAGTAATGATATTTGTTTCTCCTACATATAATGCATCAAGTACTATTTTTATCTAATTGCTCATTGTTAATATTAATGATTTTTCTTTATTAAAGATAATTGATTATGTTCAACTAAAATATTTGAAATGAAATGATACGGAGAAGGTAAATGATATGATTTATGTAGTATGCTTGCGTGTGCATGCTGACTGATGGAGCACACCCCCTTATGATACTGACTGGGGATGCAATATACCCATGCACATTAATGAAAAAGGTTATAAAAAAATGGAAAATGAGTACCTTTAGTGGTACTAAATTAGACGTTGACTTCTATGACGATTGTATTATTTATGAGAAATAAGAAAGATATGAATACATATATGATTTATGCATAAAATTAAAATTCTTGATGAAATGATATGATTAAATGTAATTATTTTATGATATGAAATGAAAAATGGATCATACATATTGTTCCAATTGTCTTGAGCTACTGTAGTTTAGAAGCATGTTTTACTCACTAAGCTGCGACTTATTTTTAGTTGTTCTAATATTTTTATATATAATTTAATATAATCAAAATAAATAGAAGAGGTGAAAATGTGTACCATAGACCTGACACTGAATGAAATGTATTTAATTTATTTTATATCAATTTTTTTTTAAAGTTTTAGTGGCTCTTTCAGCATATTGAAGATAGATTGAGCAAATAAAAATTTTATCTACCGTCCAACCGTCTGTTCTTATCTCGTTAATTCAAGCCATCGAGCCAGATTTTGTGTGTGTGTGTGTGTGTGTGTGTGAGAGAGAGAGAGAGAGAGAGAGAGAGAGAGAGAGAGAGAGAGAGAGAGAGAGAGAGAGAGAGATTGTGTGTGTAAATTCTGCCATAAAAATTCATACATGATTTTAGAAATAACTTAAAATAAAAAAAAAGAGAATGAATTAAAAAAAAACTATCAATCTACAAGAGAATGACACTATATTTAATTAGTTAATTAAAGAGATAAGTTATTAAATATAGAAACTTTATTAATAATAATTAAATTATGTAAATAATAAAGCGAGGAGATCTAGAATAAATTTTTATAATTAAAAATAAGGATTATTAAGTATATTTAATAACTAATTAGAGAGATATATGATTAGATATATAAGCTAAAATAACCATATGAAATTATATATTATTATATGTCATTTTATTGAAGTCAAGAACAAGGTAAAAAGGGCAAAATCTATTTAAATCAAAGTGAGTGCTCATGTTTATTTTATTACAATAATGACTTTATTTTCTTTTTTATTAGATGCTTTGAAAGATAATACATGCTTATTAAGTCTTTATTATTAGCTAGATCATGCTTTGTCTTTCTCATACCTAATAAATGATCATTTTGAATCTAATGAAATTAGCATGTTGTGTTTCACATTATCATAGAAAGTAAAAGAATGCTATATGAATAAAATGATTAGATATAGAAGTGCATATGCATGTTGAATGATGAAGCACACCCCTTTATGGTACTGGTTGCGGATGCAATGTACTCGTACACATAAATGGAAAAGATTATGAAAAAGGAAATGAAAAAATGATACCTTCTTTAGTACTATTTTTAGATAGTGTTTTCTGTGATGGTTATATTATTTACAGAAAAGATAAAGATATATTATATGCATAATATTGATTATTATGTTAAAATGAAATTGAAATAAAATTATTTTATGTTTGAAAGTGAGCATGCATATTATTTGCAATGCCTTGTATTACTGTAATTTAGAATATGATTTACTCACTGAGTTCTTTTATAACTCACTCCTATATTTTTAAATGAACACATGTATTATTCAAAAGCTTAAAATGAGTATAAGAGAAGATATGTGTATCATAGGTGTGAGACACTTCGAGAGAAAGATATTTATAGCATTAAATTTTAAAATTTTGAGATTTTAGTGGCTTATTCTACTTATTGGAAATAATTGATAAGTAATTGAAATTTTAATCAAATATCCGATTGCCTGTTCCAGCCTCATTAATTTGAGCCTCCGAATTGGGTCATGAGAAATACATTTCTAAATGAAGATTTGAAAGAAGAGTTGTATGTGAATATTACTCTTGAATATGAGGTCACTGACAACAAAGATAAAGTCTATACAATTTAGAAATTCTTATATGGCCTAAAGCAATCTCTAAGAGCTTGGTTCGAGAGATTTATTACTATAATTAAAAAAATATCAATACTCTCAAGAGCAGGCTGATCATATCTTATTTGTAAAGAATCACATGTTAGTCAAATCACTATTTTTCCCATATACTTCAATGATATTATTCTAACTAATGATGATAAGATAGAAATTAAGAGTCTAAAAGAGATTTTGACAAATGAATTTGAAATTTATGATTTAGGAGCCCTGAAATATTTTATGGGAATAAAAATTGCAGGTCGAGTTAAGGTACATCTTTCTCTCAACAAAAATATTCGCTTATTTCTTTAAGAGAAATTGGAATGAAGGTATGCAAACTTATAAATATTCCTATAGATTCTTTCAACAAAATATGATCAAATGGTGATATTCTCAAATGTGAGAAAGAAAGATATCAACATCTGATTGAAAAACTTATTTGTATCTCCCATGCTTTTTCTAACATATATTACTCTGGTACTATGATTATTTGATTTATGAATACTCTAACTAAAGAACACTTTGTTGCAATCTATAAGATAGTAAGGTACTTAAAAAAGGATTCGAGAGGAGAATAAATTTTTTTTTTAATGACGAAGAATCGTCCGCTGTCACGCCTGACTTCGCCAGGCGCACTTGGCGGTCCGTAAACCCCGGCCGACCTACTGGGCCACCCACACCACTGTACCCACAGCCGGCGCTTTGAGACCCCCACTGAAGGGGCGCTGTCGCTCGAGGATAAAATTTTTTACTAATGTTTGGCTAAGTTTATAACTGATAAAAAATATATATCTCTAGATATTGTTCATTCATGTGGGTAAATTTGATCACCTTAAAAGTTAAAATAGACGACGATTACTCGAAGTAGTGTTGAAGTTACATTTAGGGTCATAGCTCATGAAATTTGTAACGGAATATGGCTCAAGAAATTATTGAAAGACGTAAATATCCACATTAAAAAATCAATGGTGATGACATATAACAACCAAGCTACAATTAATATTTCCAAAGAATTAGTTTATCATGATAGAACTAAGCATATGAAAATTGATAGATATTTTATAAAAAAAATTTGATCAAATAATCATTCAAATACAATGTACTCTTCCAAGACTTCAGATAGTAGGTATCTTAGTAGAAATCCTTGATCAATAATAATTTTATAATATAACTTTCAAGCTATGAATGATCAACATATATATATATATATATATATATATATATATATATATATATATATATATTCAATGTGAGTGAGATAATGTAGAAATTCCATAACAAGTAAAACCCACATTAATCTCTTATCAAATAATTCATGTGCAATATAGCTCACCTTGGTCTGATGTCAATTTAACTATCAACCAAGAGGTCTTAAATTTGAGTTTTACATATATGATGTGTGTGTGAATTTATCTTAATTGGACTAAATATTCAAAAAAAAAAAAAATCCGTCTGCTCTAAATATTTCAACCGCAGAATGATTATCCACCTCAACAATCTGCGTATTCTGATTATCTCTATTTTATCTGCTTCAATCATTTCATTAATTTTAGAACTAGAAATTGATTCTATTTTGCTGCTATAAATATACAATGATTCTTATAATTTTATATAAAACATTCAATTGAAGTTTCTTTTCTATTTGTCTCCTATTTCCAATACATTAGCAAGAGAAATTGCTGATATGAGCTCAAATTTGCACTCTATTAGACCCATATGGTAAGCTCAAAGAGTCCGTATGGTTGAAAATCAAGCGAATATTTAGCTAGCTAGCATTGAGCTCTGGTCATCCCATAGTTTCTCCTTTGGTGCGATTAAAGGGCAACTTGAACATTTAAATGAACCACAAATAAAGAACAATTTATGATCCAAGCTTCTCACAAAGCACTAGATGTTTTGATTAAGGCTTCGTTTGGGATGACTTTTTTACTGCTTTTTAAAGTAGTTTTTTAATATAAAAATTAAAATTTTTGTACTAAAAACTACTTTAAGAAGCAATAAGAAAGCCGTCCCAAACGGAGCCTAAGACTTCATTTGAAATTGTTTTCTTATTGCTTTTTAAAATAATTTTTTAGTAAAAAATTTCTAGTTTAAAAAGTTTTTGTACTACAAAAATTACTTTAAAAAGCAAGAAGAAAACTGTCCCAAATAAAACCTAAGACATCAAACAAGCTTCCTGTCGTCGTCCAACACAGGACAGACACCTGTTTCATAATTATTTCTCCTTGTAAATGTTTCAGCACATATTGGCAACGAGGAAGGCCTTCAGAAACTTATGGCAACAGTAAATCTCCATTTTCTATAGAATCCCATATTGCAATCTCTGAAGTACCATCCTCTTTTGCACAAGCTCTGAACATGCCTGTAGTGTTGAAAGCCATGACAACCTCACCAGTAACAGAAACAGCAACAAGGCCTGTTGTACCTTTGGGAGAATTCTCAACTACATAGTCAGCTGCATCTTTCAACGAAAGGCCCTTATATTCGATCAAAGCTGCAACATCCCGGCCAACAGTGGCTCGGATGATCGCTTCACCCTTACCTGTTGCTGAGATGGCACAGAGGAAATTGGCATATGTTCCTGCACCTATTATTGGCGTGTCGCCAATTCTGCCGATCATTTTGTTCACCAACCCACCTGTGGAAGTTGCTGCAGCAAGGTTTCCATTGCCATCCACTGCAACACATCCGACAGTACCAATTTGGCTGTCGCCTATGCTAGATGATGAATCTTGAGGAGTTTTCTCAAGAGCAGGTTGAGTGTAATCAATCTGTAAGGGTAATCTATGAGATCATTAGTTTGAATTTAGTAATCTCAATTCCATTTACTTTGTGTAAGGGAAATTCATTGATAGAAGTTAGGAATGTCTATAGAAAGTAGGACAAGGCGTACACAAAATACTTAGGATAACTCTCTTGGCTGTGCTCCTATTGATTGATGCGAATAATAATGGAAAAGTTAACGCCTAAAATTTATTCAAATCTAGAAAACATCCTATGCTGTATATTCATAAGCATATCTAAGGCATTTCATAATGATTAATGAAATATACCTGCACTCTATTTGCTGCTTTTGCTTGGGTCAGCCTCTCAATATTTTCAGGAGTTATAAAATGGCTTGCTTCCCTTGTTTCAACACCCTGCAGTGTTTCGTTCATCCAAGAAGAAAGCTTAGGATGCTTTGGAATTCAATTAAGCAGCAGGAGGGGTTAAACTAGCATCAAAGAAGAGATACTTGAATAGATAACTCAAATTACAGAGCAAGAAGGCAAGACAACATCAGAAGCAAATAACTGATGATATTTCAAATTGAACAAGCAAATCCGCTGCAAAGAACAATTCTGAAACTATGTTGTATTAATATTATATATATATATATATATGTAAAGAACGACAAGTTTGGTAAATTTTACTACAAACATCAATATAGTTAATGGCGCTTGATGAGGCATGACGAAAATTTAAGCCAAAAACTTATATGTGGGCTCAAAAAATTTTGCACCCCAACCTCTTTGAGTGTTCAATGAGAGTTTTAATGAGTTATGGGTCAAATTTTTAGAAGTCAGATTATATTAGAGATATGATGCTACCCAAAGATTTTTTTCTTATTTATGAGGATTTTAATTTCTAAGTCCAGGTTTCACATAGGTGCAAGCTTCTATGATTAATTATCCCACTCAGTGATGAGAGAACACATTCTATTACGACTAGTCGTTAGATGGACACTTAGTACCATGGACCATCGTGCTTGTCATTGCTTGATCAAGTTGCGTGTGAATGATTCTCCTTGGATAAATCGAAAGTTTTAGGCACTTCGATGCATCCCATTTTGTGGACAAACAACATCTAAACAATTTTTGCGCAGCGTCGAAGCGTTTCGAGCTTATTATGAGCAACGTTGTGTCAATAAGTTGTCCTTCTCATCGCTCTATATTGAGCATGAAATATATATGGAGATCAGCATTATAATTTGAGAAGAAAGATACAAATTAATTAGGCGCTTGAGAGGGCGATAATCACATAGCTTATGATTTATAACATGTTTATGACACATTGCATTTTTGGTTGTATCCATGTATCTGACACGTGATTTGCATCCATTTTATGCAAACATTAGCTGTGCATCTGTCACAACATTCACCACTATGCAATATAATATTCCCCAGCAAGATGTTAGCTATATCTCATTGTCTTGTTGCCTACATGGTACCTCCAGTTTCAGGCCGGCACATTGTGCTGTAAATCTTCAATTGAATTCGTGTCTCTTCAAGTCTGAGCTCAAATCTAGGTATGTGACAGAGATTAGAAAAATATTCACAGAAAACATGTACAATTTGCCGTTATCTAAGCCACCAATTCAAGAGATCAAGTTTTTCCGGATGACAACTTGCTGTCATATTTCTGCAAAAAACAAGTTCATGGGTAGGGGACTTGCAATTTCTGCAAAAAAAAAAAAGTTAATGGGGAGGGGACTTGCAATGCCGCTATTCCCCATGCTATTTGCTTGTGCTTAAACATCCGACCATAGAGTATACCCTACAACACCTTTACGCGGGTTTCATCATACATGCATATAAGATCATTGCCTCAATACCAAATCTGGGGCCGCTACTTCTGTGTTATTTGTTTGTTGCAGCATAGAGTCTATCCTTGAAATTGCATAGAATCTATCCATGCGATCCTTTTGTTAGTATTTTATGTAGCCTTGACTATGAATATATTGTGACTTCGAAAAATAGTTAGTTTTGGGAAAAATTAAGAAACTACAGATTGGAGGGAATTTGATGTATATTAATTAGTGTTAGCATCTGAGGCATGTATTTAAACACTTTTTGCTCAATAAAATATTTTTGAGAGTAAGATTTTAGATCTTAAGATTTTGTCTGTGCATGAGGATGCTAATGTTATGTGAGAAAAAGTGGCTAGTCATATTAAAAATATTGCAAAAGATGTATTTGGAGTATCAACGGGAAAAGCTCCTAATAGTAAAAATAGTTGGCGGTGGAATCCAAATATGCAAGAAAAGATAACAAATAAGAAGATTTGTTATAAAAATTAGTTTAAATGTAATAATTCTGATAATTGAAAAAGATATACAGAGGCACGTAAGGAATCTAAGAAAGCAATATGCGATGCAAAAATCTTAGCTTTTAATGATTTATATATTATATTAGATACTAAAGAGGGAGAAAGATATACGTATAAATTAGCCAAACAAAGAAATATGAGTAGTAATGATTTAGTTCAAGTGAAGTGTATTAAGGATGAATATCAAAAAATACTTTTCTTAGAAGATGATATTCAACAAAGATGGATGAGATATTTTGCTAAACTTTTTAATGAAGAATGTGAAAATACGGCTGACTTTAGTGACCTTAGCACCCTAAATGAAAATAAAGATGTCTGTTTTTATCGGCGTATTAGTAAAACCGAAGTTAGAGAGGCTTTAAAAAAAATAAAGGGCGGAAAAGCTATTGGACCAGATGATATTTCAATAGAGGTGTGGAAATGCTTAGGAGATGAAGGAATTTCTTGGCTTACTAAAGTTTTTAAGACTGTTTTGAAGACTATAAAAAGATGCCAGATGAGTGGAGAATGAGTGTGTTAATTCTTTTCTCACAGATCAATTGTTGAAGGTGTTTGTTACTTATCAGCAGCAAGGACATCATCCAGGCAGGTTGTTTTGGTATTGTTAACAATTTGTGTCATTTGATGCCCATAAAGCAATAATGCTTTTTGAGTGTTAAAAAAAAAAGAGTGTGTTAATTCTTATTTTTAAGAATAAAGGTGATGCACAAGATTGTGCGAATTATAGAGGAATTAAGTTAATGTGTCATACTTTAAAACTATGGGAGCGAGTTATGGAGCGTAGGTTGCAGCGTGATACTAATGTTTCTCAAAATCAATTTGGATTCATGTCGGGTAGGTCTACTATGGGAGCCATACATTTATTGAGAGGTTTGATGGAGAAATATAGAGAGAATAAGGTGGATATATATATGATATTTATTGATTTAGAGAAAGCATGTGATAAAGTTCCAAGAGAAGTGCTATGGAGAGTTCTTGAAAAGAAAGGAGTTAATAACGCTTATATTCAAATCATTAAAGATATGTATGCAGGAGCTATTACTTGTGTTCAAACACAAGGTGGTTTGACCAAGTATTTTCCTATTTCGGTTGGATTACATCAAGGATCAGCCTTAAGCCCTTATCTTTTTGCTTTAGTCATAGATGTTCTCACTAGACATTTGCAAGAGGATTTGCCTTGGTATATGCTTTTTGCTGATGATATTCTTCTTGATAAAACTAGAGAGGGAGTTGAAGGTAAACTTGAATTATGGAGGTCAACCTTAGAGTCTAAAGGTTTTCGCTTGAGTCGATCTAAAATGGAATATATGGAGTGTAATTTTAGTAGTAATAGACCTAGTGAGGGGATTGTGACTTTGGGCGATTAAGTCATTAATAATAGTACACGTTTTAGATATCTTGGATATATTATTCAGAGTGATGGTGAAATAGATGGGCATACAGAATTCAAGTTGGATGGTTGAAGAGGCGAAATGCATCGGACTTGTTGTGTGATAGAAAAGTCTCCCTCAAACTTAAGGGAAAATTCTATAAGATGGTGGTGAGACCTGTAATGCTTTATGGTGCTGAAAAAAGAGAAGCATAATCCTAAGTTAAGTGTTGTGGAGATGAGGATGCTCAGGTGGATGAGTGGCTTTACCCTTAGAGATAGGATATGAAATGAACATATACGTGAAAAGGTTGGAGTAGCTCCAGTGGAAGATAAGATTAGAGAGAGTCATCTTAGATGGTCATAAAACGGCGGCCTTCCGATGACCCGGTTATCCTAACAAGGCCCCTGCGATCGATGATATGAATAAGAAATTAGACAAATCTGCTTGGCCAGTGATTGCTGATGATCTCTGGCGTGCTACCTAGTACTTCTGAAATAGTGCTAAAATGTATAGGGCGGCAAACAACACACTTATTGTCCTGATTGAAAAGCATTCCTCTGGAGTTCACTGACTACTAACCCATATCTTTATGTACGTGCATGTACAGGTTCATATCCAAAATACTTGCAAACAGAATGAAATGTGTGATGCTGTCAGCTTCAATCAATCAGCTTTTATCCCGGGGAGATCTATTGATGAAAATCTGCTTCTTGCTTATGAACTTTAGAGGTATTAGATTTAACTTATGTTAAGAAAGGTAGATGTAGACCTAAAAAGACTTGGTTAGAAAATATTAGAAATGATCTTTCTTTATTAGATTTAAACGAGAATTTGACTTTTAACAGGACATAATGGAGAAAAAGGATTCATGTAGCCGACCCTACGTAGTGGAACAAAGACTTGATGTTGTTGTTGTTGTTTGAATCTTATGTAGTTGGTTGGATGTCGATTCCTTCAAGTGTATGATTCAAATGATATAGTATAGTATAGAAAAGGCTTTCATTTGTCCGATTTTTTTCTCTCTCTAGCTTTAGTTCTTGTGAGAGAAGCTCTGGGTTATAGTGGGGGGTGACCGTTGGTCACCCTCTCACTGCCGTAGGAGGAGCAGTGGGGGGAGGAGTTCGGATGGTGGTAGCGGGTCTGAGGAGGAGGTTGGTCGGGGTGTGTGTTCTCGGGGTGATGGGGGTTCGAGTGAGAAGCTAGTCTTGGCTGGTGTTTCTGGGATCAGGAAGATCGTTGATTAGATGGAAGCTCCATCGCGCTCGCCAATGATGGAAATGGAAGTGGAAAGTAATAGTGTGAATTCATTTCCTCTTGGTAAGAGGAGCATGGATGATGTCAAAATGGAAGGCTCTGTGAAGGTAGACCTAGGTCCTTCGGATTCTATGAGGGATCAAGACCTAAAAGAATTTAGTAAGGGCTTGGAGGCACAGGACCTGCATGCTAAAGGGACTCTTGCTGAGAGACGGGCGATTCCGGGTGGTAATTATCATCAAGAATTTTTCTTTGAATTTTTTGAATGGTTTCACTTCCGGTTTGGCTAAGATGGATTCCTGGTTAGGAAAGTAGATGGATTCCGGGTTTATTTAGAAATTCTTTGAATGGTTTCACTTCTCCGGTTTGGCTAAGATTCCCGAATCTACCATTAGAATACTGGGATCATGATAATTTGGCGAGATTGGCTGCTTTGGTTGGAGAATCCTTGCTGATGGATGCTAACACGAGTTCTTGGGGGAGATGTTCTTATGCCAGAGTTTGTGTTAGGATTGATCTGGGCAAAAGGTTGCATAAAGGGATTTGGGCTCAAGGCTTTGGAGGGAGGTTCTTCCAACATATTCAGGCTTTGGAGGGTGGTTCTTCCAACCTATTGAATATGAAGGAATTCTAGTTATTTGTAATATATGTGGGAAGACTGGTCATATAGAGGAGGTTTGAAGGGAGCTAGGCAGGAATGCTACAGATGTTGGAACTGCTGTAAATGTTTCGGTGGGGGGAAATGAGGTGAAAACTGTTGGAGATAATCTTAAAAAGAATGCAGATCCTGCTGTTCATGAAAGTTGTATGATCCAAGGAGAAATTCTTGATAAGCTAGATGATGATGTTGGGAGCTGGACGGTGGTCACGAGAAGAAGAGGAAGGAACAACAAACCGGGAAAGGCTATACAAAATGTTGTTATTGGTTCTGTTTGGAGGGAAATTCCTAAGAAGGAGGTGGAAAGATAGGTAAGGAAAAGGATAAAATTGTTGAAGAGTCAGATATAAAGGTTGATGGCCAACCAGTGACTGGTACTCTTATGACAGGGTTGAAGGGAGGGTAGCCTGATCCGTTAGAAACAAAGATTATTGATATAAAGAACAGGAGAAAGGATAGTACTAGTAAGTCTATTGCTATTAAACTTACTCCTAAGGCATTGACTACTTCGGGTAGCAGGTCTAGCAAAATTGGATGTTCTAAACTTAAAAGGAAAAAAGGAGAGGTGGATAGTGTGGTGCTGACAAGGGAACTTGTCAATAATGGTTCCTTAGTTGATTTGACCCGACATGCTATTTCTGACAGCAAGATAGATAGAGCTGGAG
This sequence comes from Dendrobium chrysotoxum, assembly GCA_019925795.1. Lineage (NCBI taxonomy): Eukaryota > Viridiplantae > Streptophyta > Magnoliopsida > Asparagales > Orchidaceae > Dendrobium > Dendrobium chrysotoxum. The sequence goes on from CM034311.1 coordinate 26,218,590, forward strand.
CGTCAATATTGAAGAATAGGAAAAAGAAGATTACTAGTGTGCTGTTAGCTAAAGAATTAGAAAGTCTTTGCCCTTTTGTTGAGTTGTCCCGCTTTAGATTTGGCAAGAAAAAGGTAGAGGTGGATACTTGTTTGGAGGACAATTCTGGAAATGGTTTGTTGAATAGATCGATCGGCGGGGACGCGTCCCCTTTGGTGAATCAATGATGAACATCCTTTGTTGGAATTGTAGGGGAGCTCGCAAGACTACAACGAGCAATTATCTAAGAAGCTTAGTTGGGGAGAATAATGTGAGTTTTATTGGGTCGGTGGAAGACCAAAGTAGAAGGGTTCAGTAGATGTGATGTGGATAAGTTGATTGGTGGAGAATGGAATTTTGAATTCCAGCCTTCTGTTGGGAAGGCAAATGGGATTATTATTTTGTGGAAGGATAGGGTGGTTTCCTTTCATAAAAAGCTGCAAACACATCAATGTTTGATGGGTGAAATTCAAACTGCTGATGGGTTCTGCTGGGAGATTGTGGTGGTGTCCGCAAGCAATGAAAGGATGACTAGAAGGACTTTATGGGAGGACATATCCGGGAACCATGATGCTAATTTGCCCATTATGGTTTGTGGGGATTTTAATTGTATACTTTCCCAAGATGAAAAGAGGGGAGGTAAGCATTTTAGGCATTCCCTGGCTACCATAGAGATGGAGGAATTTATGGCTAATAATGACTTGGATCCTGGTTTTATTGGCCCTGCTTTTACAAGGACCAATAACAAAGAGGGAAGGAGTAAGATTTGGTGTAGGCTGGACCGTTATTTGGTGAGCTCAAGTCTCTTGAGTCTATTCCAGGATATGCAGGTTTAGCACCTTAATCGGGTGGCCTCGGATCATTGCCCGATCCTTTGTAGTTTATTGGGAAGCAATAGAAGAAATTCATCTTGGATTAAATTTGAAGATGTGTGGCTTTCTTATCCGGTTGCTTGGAGGATTGTTCTTAAGCAATGGAGGATCAATGATGTTGGTTTTGAGACGTACAAATTGAAGAAAAAATGTAAGAGGACATTGAGAGCCCTTTTCTTTTGGAGCAAGAACAAGTTCAGGAAAATTGAGAAGGATAAGGAGGATCTTGAAAGAGATATTACGCTTTTGCAACAATTGGAATGTGTTGGAGGTGGTCTCTTTGAAAACCAAACGAATGAACTGAGAGAAAAGGTGTATAAGCTAAACGGAACTTTGACAAGGTTGATGAGCTGGTGGAGACAGAGAGCAAAAATTAGGTGGATGGAGGAAGGAGATGGGAACACTCATTTATTTCATTCTGTGGCGTCGGCTCGTAGGAGGTTGAATAAGATAAGGGAGCTAAAAACTCCTGGGAGGATACTACTCAAGATAGAGAGGAGATTAGCAAAATCATCTTTGATTTTTTTAAGCTGAAATGGGGAAGACAGGAAATTACTGGTGAAGGTTGGCCATCCTTGGTTAAGCATAGGGAAGTAGTTGATAGCTTTGCTGATGCCCTGGACATGGATGTGTCTGAGGAAAAGATCTGGGAGGTTGTTAAGTCTTTTGGCAAAAACAGAGCTCCGGGAAGAGATGGGATCACTACTTATTTTTTTAAGTATTTCTGGAGCATTGTTGGTAAGCAGGTGACTGGAGCTTGTTTGGAGTTCTTTAGCACTGAGGTTATGTTGGAGGATTGGAAAGAAACTGTGATCATTTTAATCCATAAGGTGGCTCAACTGGATCACCGATCTAAGTTGAGGCTTATTAGCTTATGCCAGACGGTTTACTAGATAGTTGCCAAAGTTATTGTGAATAGACTTAAACCGGTCCTACCCAGGATTATTTCGGTGGAGCAGGCTGCCTTTGTTCTTGAGAGATCAATTTTTGATCATTGCATTATTGCCCAAGAGGTAATCAATAGCTTTAAATTCTCGAATGCTAAGAGTGGAATGCTTTCTTTGAAGATTGACATGGAGCAAGCATATGATAAGATAACTTGGGATACTTTGGAGTTGGCTCTGCTGAGAATGGGTTTCCCTGCTCGTTTTAGATGTTGGGTGCTGAACTGTATTAGTTCTCCCAAATTTTCATTACTTATTAATAGTGAATTGATGGAATGGTTTACTTCTGGGTGTGGTCTTAGGTAGGGGTGCCCTTTATCACCTTACTTGTTCATTCTTTGTTAAGAATTACTTTCCTTGGCTTTGCAGCAAAAGGAGCAAATTATGGGAGTGCCAATTTCGGTGAGGGGACCTTGGGTCTCTCACCTTCTATATGCTGATGACATTATTGTGTGTGCAGGTGTTTCTAAAACAGAGATTAAGCTCATTACCAATATTTTGCAGGAGTATTGTTCTTGGTCAGGGCAAAAGATCAACTAGAGTAAATCTGCAGTGTTACTCAGCAAGGGAACTTGAGACTGGAAGAAAAAGAGGTTTTCTTCGTTAATTCGTTCTAAAAAGGTTGAGGAGTTTGACTACCTTGGTATTAAGCTATCTTTGAAAAGGTTGGGCAGATCTGATTTTAATTGTCTTATTCAGAAGATGAGATCTTGTGTGATGGCTTGGGGAAGCAGGTTATTATCCTTTGCTGGTAGGCTGACATTAATAAATGCCACTCTTATGCCATCTCTGATGTATGCTATGACTCATTCCCTGATGTCTAAAGTTGTACTGATGGATGCTGAGAAGATTGCAAGATCGTTTCTTTGGGACAAGGGAATTGATAAAAAAGGTTTGCATTATGCTGCATGGAAGGTGGTGTGTAGACCCCTCAAGTTGGGAGGGTTGGGTATTCATGCATCTTCTAAATGGATAGGGCCTCTTAGAGCCAGACTTGCTTGGAATTATCTATCCAAACCTGATGGGATGGTTTGGAAATGCCTAAGTGCTAAATATGGAGAGAGACCTTGGGATAGGAATGTCAAAAGGTATTATTCTGCATCTTGGAAGATTATTTGTGATGGGGTGGATTGTTTACTAAAGTGCATAAGATGGAAGGTCAATAATGGGGAATCTATTGATGTCCTAAATCACATTTGAATTTGGGATAAAGCTGTGAATGATTGGCCCACTTTTGGGGACATAGAAAGGTTGGAAGGGATGAAGGTGTCTCAGTTGATTGCACCAGATAGATGCTGGGATAAAGCATTGATTTTGGAACTATTTGGGGAGATTTTGGGGGGATTGATATGTGAGATTTCTCTTCAGGGAAATGAGGATGAAGACGGATTGGAACTTATCAAAGCTCCAATTGGTAGATCAGTTTCTTCTATTGTTTATGGGGAACAGTTTAAGTTGGATGAAGACATGGTGGTTGATATGTATAAGCTCAAACTAAATCCTAGAGTCAGATGTTTCTGGTGGAGAGTGTATAAAGGGTGTATTCCGACCGAAGATTGGTTGCTTAAGCTTGGGCTGCAAGGTGGGATGGGGTGTCCGTTTGATTGCCGAGGTTTGGAGGATTTAAATCATATAACAGTAGAGTGTAAATAGCTTAATTTGGTTTTCAGGGCTTTGGAAAAATGGGGTTTCGAACTGCCTAGATTCAAAAACCTTGTGGAACTACAGATGAGGATTGGGAAGCGCAGAAAAGAGATCTCTTGGGTTGTGTTGTATTGCAATGTCGTGTTCCTTTGCTGGAAGATTAGGAATGATAAAAAGCACGATAATGTCTATTCTTCTCCTCTTGTGACTGCTGGTTATGCTGCGGAGATGCTGCATCAGAGGAAGTGTTTCAGTAATTCGGAACACTGGGACTCCATTCAACCTTATGGGTTGTCTTCTAGCTCATGGTGCCCCCCCCCCCCCCCTCTGAATTGGCTGAAAATTAACATTGATGGAGCTCTTCATGGCAACAATGCAGGTGGTGTTGGATTGGTGGTTCGGAACAGTCATGGTAAGCTTTTGGTGGCGGCTGGTTGGAGTATTCTTCATTGGGACAGCTCACAGATGGAGTTGCTTGCTTTGAAGTACATTGGGAAGATTATTGACAGTTGGATGATGAGAATGGAAGGTATTTTGATTGAGGGGGATAATGCAAGTGTTATGATGCATATGCAGAAAATATGTAAGAAGGCTAGGTGCAAAAAGAGAAGTATAATACTAAGTTAAGTGTTGCAGAGATGAGGATGCTCAGGTGGATGAGTGGCTTTACCCTTAGAGATAGGATACGAAATGAGCATATACGTGAAAAGGTTGGAGTAGCTCCAGTGGTAGATAAGATTAGAGAGAGTCGTCATAGATGGTCATAAAACGGCGGCCTTCCGATGACCCTGTTAGGAAAATAGAGGCATTAGATTTGACTTATTTTAAGAAAGGTAGAGATAGACCTAAAAAGACATGATTGAAAATATTAGAAATGATCTTTCTTTATTAGATTTAAATGAGAATTTGACTTTTAACATGACACAATGGAGAAAAATGATTCATGTAGCCGACCCCACGTAGTGGGACAAAGGCTTGATGTTGTTGCTGTTGTTGTTGTTGTAGTGATCTCTAACAAATATTTTAGCCATCCAAGGATTGATTGGATTTGACTGTAGGTTAATTTTGAATGCTTTGGAATCTTTCAATCCTGTCAATCGAGGGAGGCGACCAACCGCAAGAGTGGAATTGAAATCCAACCTTCCATTGTATCGTCTTGCTTGATTTTCATTTGATTCTTTCTTAAGTGTGATCTTCATGTAAGCAGTCTTCAAATAACCATACTTCATGATTTTAGCTTCCGTTTTAAGTTTGATTTCATGATTTTAGCTTTCAATTTTATGTTTGATTTCTTCCCATTGTTCTGCATCCGATTATTTTCCACATTAATATGTATATTAACATCTCTTTTGCCCATAACTATCAGTTTTGTTTGGGGCAGGCCAACATTTAACAGTTACAATAAAAAACTTCCATACTCTACAGTTGAACCAATGCAAGACAGTGGACTACGCTCATGCTGGTGCTAATGCGCAATATTGGTGGGCACATGTTGATGGAATATGAATGGCTCCGCATAGACTAAAAGTAGCACGGACCAGTATTACAAGGAAAAATAAAACCGTAAAACGACATGATCTATGCAGTCAAAGAAATGAACCTCCATGTTAGGATTCAAAAAAGCCAATATGCAAGATGCTAGCCACATACTCAAGCATGTTCATTTTTATCACTCAGTTCATAACTATTTAAACCAAAATAATGCTTATTAGCAAAAATTACCCTAAAGGGCCCCATCCTATATTACAGGCAATAGGAGATTTCACAGTTCCATAATTTTGCAGAACTAAAAATATAACATTTGATAGGATATGGATGGAATAAAAATTAAGTCTTCGGTGCTTCATGAATATCTACAAAACCTCTCCTTAAAATTAAACTGTTCTAGTCCAGTTTAACTTCATATAAAATTTATGTCAAACTTGTAATGTTTATTCTGAAATACAGGTATATCAGATACCTAAACTAGATGATTTATGTGTGTGATGTATTAGATATCATGTTTAAAATTTGAATATAACAATTATTAATTCTGAAAACTTATTTGTATCTGTAATATAAAGTAATCTTAAAATTAAATCTAAAAATAGGAATAAAATTGAACAAAAAAACCCTTGATACACATCAAAATTTCCTAAACAAAAGCTGCTTGTGGAGGTTAGAAACTATATTAAAATTAATTTCAAACAAAATTTGAAATTATGAAGTTCATCAGATTAACCTGTTCCCTCGCAAAGGATTCAGCTCCATCAAATGCCAGATATATATGAGGCGTTTTCTCCATCACAAGCCGTGCAAGTGATATAGCGTTAACAACTGTAGAAAGGCCAGAGACAGCACCACACCTCTTTGTGTTTCCATCCATAATGCATGCTTCCATTTCAACTGTAGCATTGGCGGTCAGGACAGATCCTCTACCAGCATTAAAGTGTGGGCAATTTTCTAACTCACGAACCTACAAATATGATTTATGAAATCAAGATCCCGAAATGAAAAGTGATAAAATGAACAGCTAACATGATGATTTTCCAACATATGCTTTGGGTCACGCCTTCAGGAATGTTTGCGAACAAACTGTGTATATCGCTTGTCCATATAAATTAAACAATATATAACTACACTAACAACATTTAAGAACTCCAGTGCTTAGAATTTGCTAGCTTCATCAAGGCGTTAGAATATAAAAAAATGTTGATGTAATGGTAATGCAAAGTCACGGTCTTCAATAGCAAGAGTAGTGATAGTTGGAGCTGAAAATTATCGACAGTAAATCATTGGGTGCAACTAAATAAGGTGATCATAGACATGCGATAATCCATTACTTCAGCTTACCAAAATCTCCATATTCAATGGAATTTTCTCTTGGTATAATATTCATGTATGTGGATGAAGGATGGGAATCAAGAGGAGGGTGGTTAAATTGATATTGATCAGATGCAGCTCACTTTCAAAGTAGAGATGTAATGTGTTTGCATTGCAGTATAGACACGATATAACATGGAAAAAAAGTTTTAAATGCCAATGATTTGAATTCAGAGAACTCTTCTCTGCATAAATCCTTTCAAATGAAGGTACTAATCAATACTCATAATTTGATTTCTACATGTAAAAAAAAAGTCTGTTCTAAATTGTTAAAAATAATATCAAAAACATCTTTTAAATATGTTTTCATTCGATTAAGAACAATTTGTATTAATAAAAAATGAAAAAGAAATAACCAGTAAGAAACTCGACTTCACTACTACTTCTGATGTGCATATTTGTTAGCTACTACTAACCATGGGTGGATCCCCATTGTACCAAGGGTGGGCAAATGCCCACCCTAAAAAAAAAAATTTTTAAATATTTGGAGGGGATATTTTGGAATATTTTAGGTATTTTGCCCCCCTCAAAAATTATTTTTGTCCTAATTTTATCAATCTTAAGCGTCTTTGTCCATCCCATGCAAAAATTTTTTTTTTTGCCCACCCTGAAAAAAAGAAGCTGGATCCGCCCCTGCTACTAACTGTAGAGCAATATCAAGCTTCATCAAGTATTTTGCTTTAGGAAAACTCAAATTCATGAATTCCATTTTATTCAAAGATGCAGTGCATGGCCAAAAAAAAAAAAAAAAGCCTACTGTTCAATCAACTGGTGAAGAACAAGTAGAACTTTACGTGCCTTTCTTGGACTTCAAGGGTATGAATAGGCCCTGCTAGGATTTAGATAGGAGATTGCATTGTTGACCTCTATAATATAAAATAAAAAAAAAGAGAAAAAAAAATTATGTGCTCAAATCATACCTGTCAAAGCCCATCTCACCTTCTGCTCGAGTCGTGTCCGCCGTCGCTACAGTACTCATTACTGTGCGAAACGGCGCCGAAGTCAGAGATGCCCATCCCTCGCAAGTGTCATCTCCCACTCTTTGGCGTCGTTAAAAGGAGAAGGATCGCAGCTTCTCCTGATCTCGCTTCTCCCACTGAGCTCCCACGACACTCCTTCCCATTCTATAACTCCTGCAAGCTTCTCCTCTACCTGACGCCTTTGCCTCCCCCCTCTGAAACCGAAGCAAGTCCCGATCTCCAGTCCAAACTCCACCGAAGCCCCATCTTGTCGACCTCGCCTCTTCCCCCCTTTACCCGACGCCTCACTCCTTCCGATCCAGAAACAGAGAGAGAGAGAGAGAGAGAGAGAGAGAGAGAGAGAGAGAGGAAGAAAGACCTACCTAGCTGAATCCATCGCTGCTCCTGACCTCTACCCGATTCCCTGTCTCTGTCCGACCTCTACCCAGGCCCGACGTTGGCATCCGACTCCAAGCAGTGGCCGAGCTTCCCCTCTCCTCTCACGACCTTAACCGAATCCTCCAATTCCAGGCCGAACCCGAGCTCCCTCCGCCCTCTCTGTCCGATCGAACCTACCCGTGGCTTCTCTACCTTATCTCCTGCTCCAGATCGATCCCCTCCTCAAGCTGAGAGCTCAACTTGGCCGAATCCTCTAAATATTTGATCCAAGCCAACCCAACCTAGGTATATGCTCATTTTGTTTTATTTTACTTTATTAGCTACTAACTATTATTAGTTAATTATTGATGTAGTCATTATTAACCACAATGATAATTAATTAATCATTATTTGGATATTGATGTTAGTATTAATATTAAGATTAATATTAAGATGATTATTTCTATAATCATTATTAATATTAATAAGAGTGTTAATATTAATATAATCATTAATAATATAATAATAATGATCATTATTATTATTAGATTATCTATATATATATTTATGTTTGTATGTGTGTGTTTGTGAGAGGAAATAAAAAACAAGAAGAATGGGAGTGATTCAAAAAAAAAAGGGAGAAAGAAATATGCAAAAAAAAGAAGAAGGGGATTTTAAAATAAAAAAAAAAGAGAAAAGAAAAGGAAGAAAAAGAAATCTTTGTGCCTTGATTCATCGTGCACATTTGATAGCACCAAACTTTGTCGATCGCCAAGGTATAACCCTTCTGAACTTAAAACTCCGAGAGCCCGCCTCGAGGCTCGCAGCGCGACAAAATGACCACCTATACACGCTTTTCTTAGCGTGGTGGGAGGAAGTGCGTCGCGAGGCTTGCAACGAATCGGGTAATCACTTCGAGAACTCATTTCGTCGTTCGCGACGCACCGGCAAACCGCCTATACACGCTTTTCGTAGCATGGTGGGAAGGGAACCCGGTGCGGCGCCTACGACGAAGTGGGTGATCACCTAAAATCTCTTTTTCGGCACTCGTGGCGCACCGGCAAACCGCCTATATACGCTTTTCGTAGCGTGGTGGGAAGGGAACCCGGTGCGGCGCCTATGGCGAGAAGGGGATATTCATAAGTACCCGCTCGCGGGGAAACAACTGTATTTTTCAAACAGGTGCTGTCGAAGACCCATACACGCTTTTCGTAGTGTGGTGGGGGATTGAAGATTTTACACGGCCGCGGTGTCCTCGAAAGAGGGCACCTACCATACACGCTTTTCTTAGCGTGGTGGGAAATGCCCAGTTTTCCGTAATTTCCTCTAAACGGGGGAGATGCCGGAATGCTGCCGAAATTTCGGGTGAACAGAAGACCTGACTTGAACAATATTTGGACAATAGAGGACCCGGACTTGAACTCGAACTTAAGTGAACTTTAATATAACTCGAGAAGAAATCAAATTAAGTTTAAAATCAGATGATGTTGGATAGCGAGAGACTCAAATCTGGACTTTAACTTGAACCAAACAATAAGGATTTGAACTCAAGTCAACAAGCAAATAAGGGACTCGAACTAGAACGGGGCTTTGATTTGAACTCAATTTGAACTCATATGAATTGATACGAGGGAGTTGAATGAACCATATGGAACTGAACTTACAAGGATTACGAGGGACTCTGATTGGATTGAATCTGAACTCATGAACTCAAACAAACCTTCATATTAAACTCAAGTTGAGTTAAGACTCAAATGCAAACGTGACTTGAACAATCAAAGGAACTTGAGCTTGATTTGGATATCAAGTGGGCAGAACTTGAATCATTTGAACAAGCCACTAAACTCAAACTGAGCAAGGACTTGAAGTTGACTTGAATACAACAACGAAGACTCACACTGGACTCGGATTTGAAATGACACTGATTTAAACATCAAAAGAACAAGACTTGAGACCGCACTCGAACTTGCAAATGAACTACAACGAATACTTGAGAGAACGTTGAACTTGAATATGAACCCAATTCGAACTTGAACATTAACTTGAGACTAATTGGGATATTAATCAAGCAAAATTTAGATATGATTTGAACTCAAATGAGGATTTGATTCAAGTCTACATTGAACTCAAACTGTGCAACATCAAGCAAGGATTTGAACTTGCAAAGAACAACAGGGAACTCGTGGTGGAGAACTTTCAGATGTTACTAACTTACAAGCAATATCATCAAGTTACAAAATGTATAAGTACTTCCTACATGTACTTGCAAAAGCAACAGTCCTCATATGAATGGAAATGACGACGCTATCAATTGACAAAAAGACCTCGGTGCATACAAGCAATAGCTAATTGTCAATTCACAGCATTCGAACAATCACAAACAAACATCAATCATTGAAACCTATGAATGGCGAAGGTGGACATGATGTAAATGCAATGAACTCTCACAACAGTCCCTACGAGGTCAAATGCATTGTACCCACAAGGATAATAGATGGTTGCAAATGCATATGTGTATCCTACATACACTACTGGAGCTTCCAATACAAGAAGTAACACATGTTGATAGAAGAAGGCAACGCTGGAAGATCAATAGTGGAGAACCCATCGTCATAAATAAGTTATGAATGGCAAAGGTGGACACGATGCAGGTGTAATAGACTCCTACGACAATCCTTACAAGATGGAGATGGCAACACTATTAATTGATAGTGGAAGATCCGTCCTTACAAGCAAGTACATCAAACCACCTGAGATTGGCGAAAGGTGGATATGAAGCAAGCACAATAGCTCTTCTACAATTATGTCCAAGAGATTGTAATGAACGTAATCATTTCTCGTGAATAAAGACCGATGATACGACGCACTTGTGGATAGCAATGGCGGGTATATCGTAAGTATAACGAACCCTTATGGACATAAGTACAAATAACATCTACAACAGTGGTGATTGAGATGTTGTGAGTGTATCGGGCAAATGCAAAAAAATCTGCAACACATGCAATCTCTTTACGAGTACAGATGTTTGTAAAACATATCACTCGTGGGTAGATACAGAAAGACTTCAGTAAATGCAGTATCCTAAAGTCAATTCCAATCTATGAATGAAAACATCTACCTGCCTACAAGCAACAGCAGTAGAGATCGCCAACGCCACCGGATCTGCAACATCCACGCAAGTAGACAGAAGGCGTACAAATTCCCAAATGAAATCCCAGCGCTACGCCACCGGATCTGCAACATCCACGCAAGCAGACAGAAGGCGTACAAATTCCCAAATGAAATCCCAGCGCTACGCCACCGAATCCGCAACATTCATGCAAGCGGACAGAAGGCGTTTAGAAATATTCCAAAAGTACCCCCGCACATGTACCATAATATGTATACACATAGGTACACATAAGGGGATGTACTGAATACCTGCATGGGCCCCGGCGAGCGTGTTATTGGTACACACGTGACGTCTAGGGATGCTGCGCGGGTCAATAAATTTGAACTTGATCCTCCTAAAGCAAGTAAATAGGAGTCGACAAGGTTCAATAAATATTTATAAAATGCCCCCAAACACCCGCATGGGCCCCGGTGAGCGTGTTATCGGTACACACGTGACGTCAAGGGATGCTGCGCGGGTTAATAAGTGAATTCAAGTTCAAGCCCGATCCTCCTAAGCAGGTAGATAGGAGTCGACACGGCTCGAACTATTAAATAAATATACGGTCGCAAGGTCGACCGGGATATTTATTTTATACATTCATATTAGGCCTTCAACCAAGAAAATTCACTTGCAAAGGCATAAAGCCTACGAAACCTGATCCTCTGTCGGCAGCTCGACAAAGTGGACAAGGTTCGATCCACGAATGAGAAATAACCCCATTTACCCCGATGATGGCCGTGTTGAATGCAAATCTCAACCGGAGGGGTCCTCACAGATCATTTCAAATACCACCCAAAATCTAAAATTCCAAACTCCAAATTCCAGAAAACCCCAATTCCAAGGCATTTAAAACTGAAATCTAATCCATCAATCACTCAAAGCAAAATCCATCCACCCTCCGCAACAGTTTGCCGAGGTGGACAAATTAAAATTTACTTCAGCTCATAAAGAGCCAATGCCTAGTCGAAAATATCACTAGGATCCATTCTCAAACAATCTCCTGCCAGCAAGGACGTGGTACGAGTCCTCTAACCGGCAGTTTTGCCGCTAAATGGCACTGCAGGATAAACGGTTATGACTCGGGGCCCTCTGAACCAGGTGGTCGCCGCCAAATGGCACCATTATATTATGATTATGGCCAGAGCCCGTATGCTCCCCAATGGCATCAAATCCTTGAGATATGAATCAATAGGATATGATCGATAGGGCACAAAGCCCTCTGTTAGCTAAGGTGGATTCAAATTTGTCCCCTTAGACAAATACCCACCCCAGGTCTACAAGGTACCCTTGGACGAAGCAACCCATGGCTGCCGACAAGGATCCTTCTGTCAGGTTGGGTCGACTACCTCCTCTGACTAAGTAGACCAGGGACCATGATGGCCCGGGACGACGGAACCATGGGATCTTGATCGGGTCCATCATCCATTCCCCCACCATCCGCTTTAAGTGCAAGATGGTGAAATTTCTATTTTAAATATTAAACCCTTCCAGTCCTTTTAACATTCCCAACCTATTGCTGCTACTATATGCCAGATCCACGTATCTATACGTATCTGATCGACGACTAGCCTTAATCGAAAGTTCTCTCTCGTTATCGGGAGGGGTAATTAACTATAGGGGCTTGCGCCTATAGGAAACCAGAACTCAGATCATAAAGTCCTCGCAAAATGAGGGCGAAATCTCTGGGTAGTGTCTTATCTACTATCTCATCTGCCTTCCAAAATTTACCCCGGAACTTAGTTCGTTAAAACTCCCCCCTAAAAGAAAGCACAAAAGTCGGGCGGAGGCCGGGGCCGAATTTTTGGAGCCCACAGATTTCTGGCGACTCCGCTGGGGATTGGTTTCTCTTTCCATCTTTGGCTAGTCGTCTCAGTGCTATAGTAGCAGCTACTTTCAACCCGGATTCAAAATTCTGAATCTTTCAAAATGATCATTTAAAGAATCAAAATTTCTGAATATTCTAAGAATGATCATTCAAACAAATTTATCGAGATAACGAATTTAGCAGTATTTTAAATTTGTATTATTTGAATTTGCTCGCTAATGTTATCTGTTTTTGTTTTCTATTCTGTGTAAGTCTCTGCATTTTTGAAAGTGTGGGGTGATGTATCAAATTTTGATCACTAACCCTTACCTTTCATTTATGCAGATGGATCTACAGAACACACCAATGACTGTCCAGCTGGGACAAGGAGCCAGGATCCAACTGGTGAACGCTATCATTGAGACAGGGAATGCTGGAGCTACCATCCAGTTTGGTAGCATTGACTTCCCTACTGTCGTTGAAAGGGCCACTGCCATTCCTACGAATGGCAGAAATACTGAAGGGCCTGCTAGGAGGCCACGCTCTGCTGGAACTACCACTCGTCGTGTGCACCTGCCGGCACAACGACTTGCTGCTGCTGAAAACCCTCAAAGGAGGATTTCTGTGTTCGAACGACTTTCTCAATCTGAGATCCCAACCACCAGAAGGATAGTAACTGATGGGAAAATCTCAGTGGTACCTACCAGGACCACTACGCTGCCAATGGGATCATCTGTACCTGGGAGGAACGTTGCTGAAGCTTCCTCATTTGGAGGAAGGCCCACCAGGAGGCAGAGAAGGAAGATGAATGCTGAGCTCCGAGCTCAACAACAACTCTCTGTCCACCCATCCAACTTGCCGGCTCAAGAGCCAGAAGCTACAATTCCTACTCGGAACGGGTTTGCGAACCTGAAGTGGGTAAAAAGAAATAGCTCCTCTGGAGAGCTAAAGAAATCATTCTGGGAGCAACGGCCTGAGGTCCCAGTTCCTCCAAGGAAGAAAGAACCTGAAACCCTATCAGCTCGGGTGTACAGAGTACTAAAGACTGTAAAAGAGAAAGGACTGAAGAAAAAGAAGTTCCAAAGGCCTTTGGTTATTGAGACCAGAAGGACCCCTCCGAGGGAAAGGCTGTCTTATGATTTGATAGCCGAAAGAAGAAGAAAACAAACCCCACGCGGTGAACATCGGGGTGTGACACCTGAACCACACATTCAGGGATCCACCGCCGAAAGGTCCCGGTGGAAGGGAAAACAAATCTGGAGGCCAAGGCCTCGCAGAGAAGAAAAGAAAGAAAGAAAGGCTGATCTGGGCGTGACATCCGGTACTGCTTCCCGGAGATCCGCCCCCAGTTACAAACAACGTCAAAAGTGGGTCCAAAAGAAGGCCCACGATGACGCTCCTCCCAACGGTAGACAGCTTGGAGAATCCTCCAAGGGATCCCGTCGCTCACCAACTCCTTCAAAGGAAGAGACGACCAACTTCGACCGTAGCCCACGGGTTGAAGAGATCTTCCTGCCTAACCAAGAACCGGAGATCCAGTGGCGCCGCCGCTCGGAGATCCGAGTGCTAGAAGAAGAAGAGGAAGAAGATATGGGAGAAGAAAATATGGAGGAATACATAGAAGAAAACTTAGAAGAAGTAAATAACATCTTGGACATGGAAGTGGTCTACATGGTGAGACACATCAATGTCGAAGAAGAGGCCTACTACGACGACGGTGAGGACGACGATCGTTGGTAACCACCACCTAGACAAGTATACCGGCGCCGCCGCGAAGATGGATCCACCACTGGCAGAGGTGTCCATTCCCAAGAAGAGCGAGAAGAGGCTGAGGAGAATCCCTTTGCTGACGAGAACGTCACGCTCGCAGAAATGCAGAGACAAATGAAACGTCAAATGAGGGCAAAGGATAGGGAAATCTCTCAATTGCATGAGAAAATGACAGAGATGATGACCCAAATGACAGCAATGATGCAAATTATGCAGAGAAATGCTGTAGTTGGTTCTATGCCTAATCCTCCCCCAGATCCTCCAAACTTCCAAGTACCGCAAGTCTCAGGAGTACGGGACACTCCCGAGGGTGGTCATGAGGCTCAGAATACCACTCGCCAACCCACTCCGCAGAATATTGCAAGTACCTCCGAGCCTGTGACTGCTGCACAACTTGAAGGGATCATTACAGAGAGGATCAGGGCTATTATAGCCATTGATCAGGCAGAAAAATTAGTGGGTAAAGGTCGCCCGTACCCGGCAGAGTATGATCAGGTGCCATATCCGAAGGGATATTCTGTGCCAAAATTCAATACTTTTGATGGCAACAAAAATCCCAGACAGCACCTGGCGCAGTTCAAAGCCACCTGCGGGAATACTGGAGGGAATGACACTCTACTCTTCCGACAATTCGTTAGCAGTTTGACAGCAGCTGCTTTCGAATGGTACGTTGAATTGCCAAATGACTCTGTAAAGACATTTGCAGAGTTAGAAAATAAGTTTGTGAAGAGGTTCGCCAGTGCGACCGAGAAAATAACGATCGCTGACCTTGCTCTGAATAAGAGAAAGAAGGAAGAATCAGTGACCAAATATATCACTCGCTGGCGTAACTTGAGCATGAAATGTGAGCAGCAGCTAGAAGAAGAGCATGCCGTACAGTTGTTAATGAGAAACATTGATGACAAGATGCAACAATTCCTGTGCATGGCTACAATCACCACATTTCAGGATTTGTTGGATAGAGTGGCCAAATTCGAGAAATTGAACTTGTCAAAATCAGAGAATTATTCTGATAAGCTTAAGAAAACTAAAGCCTCAGGTGCTAGGAGAGGTGAAGCTGACTTTATATTTTTCTCCAGAGCTGATAAGGAGAAGCAGATGACGTACAACGTAGACAAAGGCAAGCAGCCGATGCAATATCAAGAAAAGCCTAAGCAAGTCTACAACCCCAACCCCCAGCCGAAGCTGATACTTGGGGGGAATGATAAACCACGAACTTATCAGGGCGGTGGATAACGCCCGAGGCAAACAACGGGGACTGGTGATCGAACGTTCCCCTCCCTCAAAGACAAAATGAATAAGGAATATTCATTCAAGAGGGAAAGTGTCGCCAAGCTGTTTCGACAGGCATTGAAAGCGGGTTTAGAACTGCCAGAGTGCAGAGACCCGAGGAGTCAAAACATAGCGGCGACCCAAACTATTGCCCATATCATCGGGTGATGAGTCATCCAATTGAAGATTGCTATGTCTTCAAGGATTGGCTTGAAAGAAAATATCGAAGGGGAGAGCTCACATTGTCCAACAATGTGCTGACTCATCCCAGAAAAGAATCAACTCGGGTAGTAACGACTTCTTCCGTACCCCCGGTTGAAGAAAGAAAAAATGAAAAGAAGCCAGCTCAGGAAGAACAGTGGGAGACTGCGGTCTCTAAGAAAACTGTGAAAATGCTGAAACAGCTTGAAGGAGTTCCGGGTGTAAAATGGAAATCTCCTACGGAACCAGTGTTAAATCTGAAGGCATTACCTGTGGCACAAGCTCCTACTTCTAAACAATTTTCCAATCAAGCTGGCCCTTCAAAGTCTGGAAAGAAAAAGTCCTCCAAGAAGAAGACAAAACTGAAGAAGCCCAAGGAGAAGAAAACAGCAACCCAAAGGGTTATAGATAGTCTGGATGAATATTACCAGACCGCGAGGCGTCCTATTAAGCTTGTTGACTTTATGCCAGAGCTCAAGATTGACGAAGCAGAGGAAGCTGATGAGGATCCTCTTCCCACAGAAGTTTGTCGAGTCATTTCAGCAATGCCAATAACTCCGACAAAAGAAAAATATGTCAGAGAGATAATCGTTGAAACCTGTCTGGCAACATCGTCAATGGACTACAGCTCAGAGGAGGATCTGTATTTTCCAAAGACAGATGAATCAGATCCCGACATAGCGTCGCAGATAGGACATGTAAATCTGGGAAGTGACTCTGGATCAACGAATAAATCTCTAGACACAATAATGGCTGACTCTGAAGAAGAAATTCCATTGAATGAGTCTGAGCCAGAAGAGATCGCTCAAGTGCAGTTGAGAAGTGGCAAGATACTGCCACCTCCGCCAAAAAAGCAGATCTCCAACAAAGATAAGGGAAAAGAGATAGTCGTCAATGAAGACATTATCTCCGAGGATCCCAAGAAGAAACATACTCCAGTCAGGGGAATAGATTATAATATCTTGTCCCATCTGAGGAAGATCCCTGCCCAGCTCAGCATATACGACGCTCTAGTAATGTCTAAGGATCTTCGGGAGACTTTGATTCAGGCTCTCAAAGACCCCGAAAGATATGAGGCGTACTTCGCTGAGCGCAACCTGACTGAGGTCCTACAAGCTCGTAACGAACCGTTCATCACGTTCACCGAAGATGACATGATGCTCGGGACTGCATACCACAACCGACCTCTGTATGTTACTGCAGAGAGTGATGATTTGGTAATCAGTCGAATTCTGATTGACACTGGGTCCTCCATCAATCTTATGAGCTTAAAAGCACTAAGGTCGTTGTGCCTCAACGTGGAACACCTCGGGCCAGATAAGCTTATGGTACATGGCTTTAACGAGAAAGGGCAGAAGACCCTTGGATCGTTTATGCTCCCTCTTGTATTTGGAGAATTCCATACAGAAGCTAAGTTCCATGTGATTGATGCGGATACTTCATTCAAGGCGCTCCTGGGTCGCCCCTGGTTGCATGAATATGGCGTTGTCCCGTCAACATTACATCAGTGCATGAAGTATCTCAGGGATGGAGAAGAATTCAGAATTTCTGGTGATATCCAACACTTTACAGTCCATGAAGCAACAGTCTATGAAGATGCGCAATACTTTATGCCAAAGAAGCAAAAGTTATCAAGCTCTCTAAAGGCTCAAGCATCTAACCCAAAGAGTGCAAAGCAACCTGAACAGAAAGGTGAGAGGAAGCAGGTGGGGAGAAAGAAGGCGTCGCCGACTCTTCCCAAAGAAACTTTCACTTCTAAAGAAAGAAAACATGTACCTCACCTTGGGAGCGACACAGATGAAGATGATGTCACCCCTACAAAATCTCAGAAGGTATGCCATTCGATGGACGAATGGAGTAGGGAGGTCGCATATTCAAATGATGATTATGACTACGATTCTATATATATGAACACTGTGCAAGATGTAGTCTCTAGAAGAATAGATAGCCTGTCAATCTCAGACAGCGTGCTTGTAGTCACTCGCGTTCCCCTACAGTATTTCAAAGAAATAATTACACGAGATGTGCATAAAGTTGAAGAACTTGTGACCCTTTATCTGCCTCCGATCAGAAAGGGGATTGAGTCAGGGAATATATTCTATTCCGTAGGAAAGGATGAAGAAGTGAATCGTGATTGGGACCATGTCTTCATCGATTCTGAAGAATTACTACCTACGAGACTACCTAGGTTTAATACCAAAGGCATTCAAAGAATGTTGCGAAAGTGGATCAATGTTCCCACCCCCAAACGACAACTTCGTATGTGCCTAAGTCTCTGGTATGGAAGGAATCCACGTCCAATGAGGCGGAAGGAAATGAATGCATATAAAGGTATTGGATTCGTCAGGCGAAAATGCATCCGGAAGGAGACTTACCGAGCCATCACTTGCAGGGAAGTTGAACCCAATGACGAGTCTGATGAAGAGGTCTATGAAGTTGATGATTACGATGATCAGCCTCTAGAGGCCAAGCCTGCACCAGAAGAGCTTGAAGATGGTGGACAGGCAACCACTATGGACGAACTAAAAGAAGTCAACTTGGGAACCGAGGATGACCCTCGCCCAACCTTCATTAGTTCCCTTCTGCCGGAAGATCAAGTGAAAGAGATAAAAGAACTCCTCTGTGAATTCAGGGATTGCTTTGCCTGGACATATGCTGAGATGCCCGGCTTATCCCCTGACGTAGCAGTTCACGGGTTGGCAATCAAACCGGATGTCGCACCCGTCAAACAAGCTCCAAGGAGAATGAGATTGGAGATTGAAGAACAGGTGATTGCTGAAACCAAAAAGCTCATAGAAGCGGGCTTCATCCGTGAAGAGAAATACGCTGACTGGATCGCCAATATTGTCCCTGTCAAGAAGAAGAATGGACAGATTCGTATCTGTATTGATTTCAGGGACCTCAACAAGGCGTGCCCAAAAGATGACTTTCCACTTCCTGTATCCGAACTCCTAGTAGACAACGCGTCAAATTATGACATGTTCTCATTTATGGATGGATCGTCAGGTTACAACCAGATCAAGATGGCTCCTGAGGATGAAAGGCATACGTCATTCAGAACGCCCATCGGCATTTTCTGCTACACGGTTATGCCCTTCGGCTTGAAGAACGCTGGTGCCACCTACCAACGGGCGATGACCCATATTTTTGATGAATTAATACATCAGAAGGTCGAATGCTATGTAGATGACCTGGTCGTTAAGAGCATGGACCGAAAAGATCATTTAAACGACCTGAGGATTGTATTTGAAAGAATCAGGAAGTTCGATCTAAAGATGAATCCCCTTAAGTGTGCTTTCGGGGTCTCCTCCGGTAAATTTCTTGGCTATGTCGTTCGTCACCGAGGCATAGAAGTTGATCCCAATAAAATCAAGGCGATTATAGAAATGCCACCGCCTAGAAGCCTCCGTCAACTCCGCTCCTTGCAAGGACAGCTGGCTTTCATTCGACGGTTCATATCGAATCTGTCGGGTAGGTGCCAACCATTTTCAAAATTAATGAAGAAGGACGTTCGCTTCAAGTGGGGTGAAGAATGTCAGGAAGCATTTGACAGTATCAAGAGATACTTGTTAAATCCACCCATTCTCGCAGCGCCAATTCCGGGGAAGCCTCTTATACTGTATACGGCAGCACTAGAAGAGTCCCTCGGAGCATTATTGGCCCAACACAATGAGGAAGGAAAAGAAAATGCACTCTACTATATCAGTCGGAGATTAATCGGAGCAGAAGTACGATATTCTCCAATTCAGAAACATTGTCTGGCGTTGATCTTTGCAGTCCAGAAGCTCCGCCACTATATGCTCTCCCACAAAATCACCTTGATATCAAAGATCGATCCGCTGAAGTTCTTGATGATAAGACCAACGTTGACAGGTCGTTTGGCAAGGTGGGCAGTGCTATTACTGCAATTTGATATAGTGTACATGCCACAGAAAGCAGTAAAGGGACAAGCTTTGGCAGATTTCCTCGCCGCACATCCAATCCCAGCTGACTCTCCGCTCAATGATGATTTGCCAGATGAACAAATCATGCAAGTTGATGAAGAAGAAAAGGTACCGTTTTGGGAGATGTACTTTGATGGGGCATCGTCTATCAAGTCTCCCAAACCTCCAAATCTTGCAAAGGCCCAAGCCGGCATCGGTCTAGTCTTTATAGAACCCGAGGGAGGCATAATGAGATTCTCGTTCAGTCTAACTGAACCTCGGACCAATAATGAAGCCGAATACGAAGCTCTAATAGCAGGACTGGAGATTGCAATTGATATCTAAATCACAGATCTTCAAATTTTTGATGATTCTCAACTTGTGATAAATCAAGTCCTGGGCATTTACAAGATCTGCAAATTTGAATTGGCCCACTACCACCGACGAGCTCTTGAGCTTCTAAAATAAATATCGAATGTCAAGATAACTCAAGTTCCTCGAGAACAGAATGCAAAAGCAGATTGTCTAGCTAAACTGGCCAAGGAGCTTGTATATGAAGATAAGAGGCCACCTATATTCATTGCGGTTGAAAATCGCCGGGTCTTAGAGCCAGCAACCCTACAATTCCCGCAAGCAGAGGGAATACCAGGTTCAAGCCAACAGGATGCAACCCCGGTTGATCCTCAACCTCCCCAACAAATCACTATTAAAAATCAACCAGGGGAACGTCCAGCAGTAAAAAGACGAAGAACTGGTAGATTCTCAGAGTCGTGGTTGGATTGCCTAGATGTTGAAATCGAAGACGATTGGAGGCAACCATTCATCGACTACTTCAAAGAAAGCAAACTTCCAACAGATAAATCTCTGGCCGCACAAATTAGAAAAAGAGCATTACGATACGCGTTTGTCAATGACACGTTGTACCGACGAACTTTTGATCAAATGTGGCTAAGGTGCCTAAGGACTAAGGAAGCTGATAAAGTGGTGACAGAAGTTCACGAAGGACTCTGTGGAGCACACCAGTCAGGTCCCAAGATGGCCGCTAAAATTAAAAGAATGGGTTATTACTGGCCTACGATGGTGAGAGATTGTATCAACCACGCTAAGAAGTGCCACGAATGTCAGATTCACGGTGATGTCATTCATCAACCGCCAAATCCACTGCATCCAACAATTGCATCCTGGCCATTTGAATGTTGGGGCACAGACATAATTGGGCCAATAGATCCGCCGTCTTCGGCCGGACATCGCTTCATTCTTGCAGCAACAGACTACTTTTCGAAATGGGCGGAAGCGGCACCATTCAGGGAAGTCACGTCCGAGCACGTGATCAATTTCTTTACCCACAATGTCGTCTACAGATTCGGTGTACCACGCCGAGTGATCTCAGACAATGGCACGGCGTTCAAAAGCACGAAAATCTACAAGTTTGTAGATCGTCACAAGATTGACTGGCGGTACTCGTCTATATATAACCCAAGAGCCAATGGTCTGGCTGAGGCCTTCAATAAAACGTTAGTGAAGTTGTTGAAGAAGATCCTCACCAAGAATAAAAGAGAATGGCATACAAAGATGGCAGAAGCATTGTGGGCGTATCGTACGACCTACAAAACACCAACCAAAGCTACTCCCTATTCACTAGTGTTCGGGGCTGAAGCCGTCTTGCCACTAGAAGTTGAACTACCGTCCCTTCGGGTCGCTATCCAGAATGAGCTTACTCAAGAGCAGAATGCTCGCCTAAGAATAGAGGAGCTCGATGCACTCGACGAAGTTAGATTGCAAGCCCAGCAGAACTTAGAAATCTACCGAGGAAGGATGGCGAAATCATTTGATCGGATGGTGCGCCCTCGATCCTTTCAAGAAGGAGAATTGGTCTTGGTGCTGAGAAGGCCAATCATCCCTCATCGAAAAATTGGTGGCAAATTCGTATCCAACTGGGAAGGCCCATTCGTCATCGAGAAGGTGTACCAAGGAGGAGCCTACTAGCTTATCGATCTGCACGGTCAGAGGCCTATGCCGCCGATCAACGGTCGACATCTAAAGAAGTACCATGCATAAGATTGCCCGAAGAAATGTTATGCTTAACGTACTGTGTATTTCATGCATGTTTATTAACATATACACTTTATATTTTATATTTTTGAAATTCTCTTGTGTCGCAAAAATGCATTTCAAAATCACCCTGCAGGACAGGGGGCATTTTAAATATTTATTCGGGTCGACATCGTGCTACGCATCGAGATCCCCAAATAAATATTTAAAATCACAAAATTTCAAATTTACTCCATCATGAAATGTCCCTGCGAGACAGGGGGCATTTTAAATATTTATTCGGGTCGACATCGCGCTGCATGCCGAGATCCCCGAATAAATATTTAAAATCACCAACACAAATATTCTTTTATACTGAAGAATACAACGAATTCTTTTCAAAGTATATGCAGGTGAACTTCAAAAGAGCGAGACACCACCTCCTCCAACAAACTAAGATTTCAAAGGTCAGAAAGAGACTTTTGCAACTACACACTCTAACAAATTGAGCCAGAACAACCTGAAGTCTTTCAGCAGCCTGAAGCTTAAGGTTCAAGTGGGTGTAAGAGGTCGGATCCAACAAGCCCAAATATGGCCGGATCGCTGGCAGCTTTGTCTACTCAACACGCCATAAGAAAGGCCGTAGTAGCGGAACCCCCACTTCGTCAACCCGTCAGTAGGGACTATAGGAAGTACGAAGGCAAATTTGACTCGATAAGTTCAAGTGATCGTAGTCTACAAAATTCTCCTAATTGACCGGAGAATCAAAGTTCCAGTGGGAAGAAGGAATCTCGAGCAACTACCAAATTCGTGTAGGCTCTAAATCTTCAACCACAGAGGAAGACTCCAAAATCTACCAACTTCAGCAAAATCAGCATTGGGAAGCACATTTCCCCTAGCTTAAGTCTTAAGCCTGAATGGGTGCAAGAGGTCGGATCCAACACGCCCAAATATGGCCGGATCGCTGGCAGCTCTATCTACTCAACACGCCATAAGAAAGGTCGTAGTAGAGGAACCCCCATCTCAACAACCAGAGGACGAAGAGCTGTCAAATCCCAGCTCGCCCAATCTGATGAACTCAAGTGACTCAGATTAAAGTCTCCTCAAGTGGTTATGGATTAAGGTACTACCTACATTTGGTACTATCAATCAAATCCGAAACCTACAAATCCTTCAACAAATCCGCAAAGCACAAAGCTAGGATCGAAGGATTTCTTTTCTTCAACAAGTCCATCAAAGCACCAAGCAAAGGACAGAAGAAATTATCCCAAAGTTCATGAAAAGCTTAAAGCTGAACTTTGAGGATTTCGTCATCAACAAGTCCGCTATGAACAAAGCTCTAGACCGATGACTTCTCGCCACTGACCTAAAATAAACCTAAAAGGTTTAGGTCACCGGCATCTACTCCTTCATCAAGCCCGCCAAAGCAAGAAGCATAGGGCAGAAGGAACAAACCACCTGACAAGTCAGTAAAGACAAATCAGATAATTCTCCATCAATGTCCGCAGTACAAAGCACATGACAGAATGAACTAAAATCTCAGGGAAACTAAAGCTACAAAAGAAGTATCCTGAATGACTTCTACAAATGTCCCTAAAGACCGGGGGCATTTTAAATATTTATTTGGGTCGACATCGCGCCGCATGCCGAGATCCCCAAATAAATATTTAAAATTTCTTGCCGAAATACAGTTAAAGGAGAGGAGAATGGAAGATCCTCAATGGATTGGATGTGTCATCAGCAAGAAGTATAATTTGGGCAAGATATAATCAGTACAAGAGATTGCAAAGTCCCCAAACTGATGAATTTAGAAATGTTGAGCAATTACTAAATTGCTAGAAACTAATGTGGCAAGTGGTGGCAGGAGAAGAACAGAAAGTGGAGATGCTATTTATCTATAAAGTAACAACCCAGGGAGGTGAATTTGAAGTGTTATGTCACTATCCTATGGATCTCTACTTAACAAGAGCCAACATGTCAATCGTATTGTTGATTACAAGTGCACCTAAAGAGCTATAAAGACACAGAGATAGACTCTTGAATAGCTACAGAATGATATTCTTAGTGTGACATCCAAACAAACTTTCGGAGATCCACTAAGTGAAGACCTTTATGTGACATCTAGAGCAAATATCTGGAGATACATAGAGTCAATCAACATACAACAAACGTGGTCCACTCTAGACGTGAACCACATTTGTTGGGGGCATTTGTTGACCTCTATAATATAAAATAAAAAAAAAGAGAAAAAAAAATTATGTGCTCAAATCATACCTGTCAAAGCCCATCTCACCTTCTGCTCGAGTCGTGTCCGCCGTCGCTACAGTACTCATTACTGTGTGAAACGGCGCCGAAGTCAGAGATGCCCATCCCTCGCAAGTGTCATCTCCCACTCTTTGGCGTCGTTAAAAGGAGAAGGATCGCAGCTTCTCCTGATCTCGCTTCTCCCACTGAGCTCCCACGACACTCCTTCCCATTCGCTAACTCCTGCAAGCTTCTCCTCTACCCGACGCCTTTGCCTCCCCCCTCTGAAACCGAAGCAAGTCCCGATCTCCAGTCCAAACTCCACCGAAGCCCCATCTTGTCGACCTCGCCTCTTCCCCCCTTTACCCGACGCCTCACTCCTTCCGATCCAGAAACAGAGAGAGAGAGAGAGAGAGGAAGAAAGACCTACCTAGCTGAATCCATCGCTGCTCCTGACCTCTACCCGATTCCCTGTCTCTGTCCGACCTCTACCCAGGCCCGACGTTGGTATCCGACTCCAAGCAGTGGCCGAGCTTCCCCTCTCCTCTCACGACCTTAACCGAATCCTCCAATTCCAGGCCGAACCCGAGCTCCCTCCGCCCTCTCTGTCCGATCGAACCTACCCGTGGCTTCTCTACCTTATCTCCTGCTCCAGATCGATCCCCTCCTCAAGCTGAGAGCTCAACTTGGCCGAATCCTCTAAATACTTGATCCAAGCCAACCCAACCTAGGTATATGCTCATTTTGTTTTATTTTACTTTATTAGCTACTAACTATTATTAGTTAATTATTGATGTAGTCATTATTAACCACAATGATAATTAATTAATCATTATTTGGATATTGATGTTAGTATTAATATTAAGATTAATATTAAGATGATTATTTCTATAATCATTATTAATATTAATAACGGTGTTAATATTAATATAATCATTAATAATATAATAATAATGATCATTATTATTATTATTATTATTATTAGATTATCTATATATATTTATGTTTGTATGTGTGTGTTTGTGAGAGGAAATAAAAAACAAGAAGAATGGGAGTGATTCAAAAAAAAAAGGGAGAAAGAAATATGCAAAAAAAAGAAGAAGGGGATTTTAAAATAAAAAAAAAAGAGAAAAGAAAAGGAAGAAAAAGAAATCTTTGTGCCTTGATTCATCGTGCACATTTGATAGCACCAAACTTTGCCGATCGTCAAGGTATAACCCTTCTGAACTTAAAACTCCGAGAGCCCGCCTCAAGGCTCGCAGCGCGACAAAACGACCACCTATACACGCTTTTCTTAGCGTGGTGGGAGGAAGTGCGTCGCGAGGCTTGCAACGAATCGGGTAATCACTTCGAGAACTCATTTCGTCGTTCGCGACGCACCGGCAAACCGCCTATACATGCTTTTCGTAGCGTGGTGGGAAGGGAACCCGGTGCGGCGCCTACGACGAAGTGGGTGATCACCTAAAATCTCTTTTTTGGCACTCGCGGCGCACCAGCAAATCGCCTATACACGCTTTTCATAGCATGGTGGGAAGGGAACCCGGTGCGGCGCCTATGGCGAGAAGGGGATATTCATAAGTACCCGATCGTGGGGAAACAACTGTGTTTTTCAAACAGGTGCTGTCGAAGACCCATACACGCTTTTCGTAGCGTGGTGGGGGATTGAAGATTTTACACGGCCGCGGTGTCCTCGAAAGAGGGCACCTACCATACACGCTTTTCTTAGCGTGGTGGGAAAGGCCCAGTTTTCCGTAATTTCCCCTAAACGGGGGAGATGCCGGAATGCTGCCGAAATTTCGGGTGAACAGAAGACCTGACTTGAACAATATTTGGACAATAGAGGACCCGGACTTGAACTCGAACTTAAGTGAACTTTAATATAACTCGAGAAGAAATCAAATTAAGTTTAAAATCAGATGATGTTGGATAGCGAGAGACTCAAATCTGGACTTTAACTTGAACCAAACAATAAGGATTTGAACTCAAGTCAACAAGCAAATAAGGGACTCGAACTAGAACGGGGCTTTGATTTGAACTCAATTTGAACTCATATGAATTGATACGAGGGAGTTGAATGAACCATATGGAACTGAACTTACAAGGATTACGAGGGACTCTGATTGGATTGAATCTGAACTCATGAACTCAAACAAACCTTCATATTAAACTCAAGTTGAGTTAAGACTCAAATGCAAACGTGACTTGAACAATCAAAGGAACTTGAGCTTGATTTGGATATCAAGTGGGCAGAACTTGAATCATTTGAACAAGCCACTAAACTCAAACTGAGCAAGGACTTGAAGTTGACTTGAATACAACAACGAAGACTCACACTGGACTCGGATTTGAAATGACACTGATTTAAACATCAAAAGAACAAGACTTGAGACCGCACTCGAACTTGCAAATGAACTACAACGAATACTTGAGAGAACGTTGAACTTGAATATGAATCCAATTCGAACTTGAACATTAACTTGAGACTAATTGGGATATTAATCAAGCAAAATTTAGATATGATTTGAACTCAAATGAGGATTTGATTCAAGTCTACATTGAACTCAAACTGTGCAACATCAAGCAAGGATTTGAACTTGCAAAGAACAACAGGGAACTCGTGGTGGAGAACTTTCAGATGTTACTAACTTACAAGCAATATCATCAAGTTACAAAATGTATAAGTACTTCCTACATGTACTTGCAAAAGCAACAGTCCTCATATGAATGGAAATGACGACGCTATCAATTGACAAAAAGACCTCGGTGCATACAAGCAATAGCTAATTGTCAATTCACAGCATTCGAACAATCACAAACAAACATCAATCATTGAAACCTATGAATGGCGAAGGTGGACATGATGTAAATGCAATGAACTCTCACAACAGTCCCTACGAGGTCAAATGCATTGTACCCACAAGGATAATAGATGGTTGCAAATGCATATGTGTATCCTATATACACTACTGGAGCTTCAATACAAGAAGTAACACATGTTGATAGAAGAAGGCAACGCTGGAAGATCAATAGTGGAGAACCCATCGTCATAAATAAGTTATGAATGGCAAAGGTGGACACGATGCAGGTGTAATAGACTCCTACGACAATCCTTACAAGATGGAGATGGCAACACTATTAATTGATAGTGGAAGATCCGTCCTTACAAGCAAGTACATCAAACCACCTGAGATTGGCGAAAGGTGGATATGAAGCAAGCACAATAGCTCTTCTACAATTATGTCCAAGAGATTGTAATGAACGTAATCATTTCTCGTGAATAAAGACCGATGATACGACGCACTTGTGGATAGCAATGGCGGGTATATCGTAAGTATAACGAACCCTTATGGACATAAGTACAAATAACATCTACAACAGTGGTGATTGAGATGTTGTGAGTGTATCGGGCAAATGCAAAAAAATCTGCAACACATGCAATCTCTTTACGAGTACAGATGTTTGTAAAACATATCACTCGTGGGTAGATACAGAAAGACTTCAGTAAATGCAGTATCCTAAAGTCAATTCCAATCTATGAATGAAAACATCTATCTGCCTACAAGCAACAGCAGTAGAGATCGCCAACGCCACCGGATCTGCAACATCCACGCAAGCAGACAGAAGGCGTACAAATTCCCAAATGAAATCCCAGCGCTACGCCACCGGATCTGCAACATCCACGCAAGCAGACAGAAGGCGTACAAATTCTCAAATGAAATCCCAGCGCTACGCCACCGAATCCGCAACATTCATGCAAGCGGACAGAAGGCGTTTAGAAATATTCCAAAAGTACCCCCGCACATGCACCATAATATGTATACACATAGGTACACATAAGGGGATGTACTGAATACCTGCATGGGCCCCGGCAAGCGTGTTATTGGTACACACGTGACGTCTAGGGATGCTGCGCGGGTCAATAAATTTGAACTTGATCCTCCTAAAGCAAGTAAATAGGAGTCGACAAGGTTCAATAAATATTTATAAAATGTCCCCAAACACCCGCATGGGCCCCGGTGAGCGTGTTATCGGTACACACGTGACGTCAAGGGATGCTGCGCGGGTTAATAAGTGAATTCAAGTTCAAGCCCGATCCTCCTAAGCAGGTAGATAGGAGTCGACACGGCTCGAACTATTAAATAAATATACGGTCGCAAGGTCGACCGGGATATTTATTTTATACATTCATATTAGGCCTTCAAGGTCTTCAACCAAGAAAATTCACTTGCAAAGGCATAAAGCCTACGAAACCTGATCCTCTGTCGGCAGCTCGACAAAGTGGACAAGGTTCGATCCACGAATGAGAAATAACCCCATTTACCCCGATGATGGCCGTGTTGAATGCAAATCTCAACCGGAGGGGTCCTCACAGATCATTTCAAATACCACCCAAAATCTAAAATTCCAAACTCCAAATTCCAGAAAACCCCAATTCCAAGGCATTTAAAACTGAAATCTAATCCATCAATCACTCAAAGCAAAATCCATCCACCCTCCGCAACAGTTTGCCGAGGTGGACAAATTAAAATTTACTTCAGCTCATAAAGAGCCAATGCCTAGTCGAAAATATCACTAGGATCCATTCTCAAACAATCTCCTGCCAGCAAGGACGTGGTACGAGTCCTCTAACCGGCAGTTTCGCCGCTAAATGGCACTGCAGGATAAACGGTTATGACTCGGGGCCCTCTGAACCAGGTGGTCGCCGCCAAATGGCACCATTATATTATGATTATGGCCAGAGCCCGTATGCTCCCCAATGGCATCAAATCCTTGAGATATGAATCAATAGGATATGATCGATAGGGCACAAAGCCCTCTGTTAGCTAAGGTGGATTCAAATTTGTCCCCTTAGACAAATACCCACCCCAGGTCTACAAGGTACCCTTGGACGAAGCAACCCATGGCTGCCGACAAGGATCCTTCTGTCAGGTTGGGTCGACTACCTCCTCTGACTAAGTAGACCAGGGACCACGATGGCCCGGGACAACGGAACCATGGGATCTTGATCGGGTCCATCATCTATTCCCCCACCATCTGCTTTAAGTGCAAGATGGTGAAATTTCTATTTTAAATATTAAACCCTTCCAGTCCTTTTAACATTCCCAACCTATTGCTGCTACTATATGCCAGATCCACGTATCTATACGTATCTGATCGACGACTAGCCATAATCGAAAGTTCTCTCTCGTTATCGGGAGGGGTAATTAACTATAGGGGCTTGCGCCTATAGGAAACCAGAACTCAGATCATAAAGTCCTTGCAAAATGAGGGCGAAATCTCTGGGTAGTGTCTTATCTACTATCTCATCTGCCTTCCAAAATTTACCCCGGAACTTAGTTCGTTAAAACTCCCCCCTAAAAGAAAGCACAAAAGTCGGGCGGAGGCCGGGGCCGAATTTTCGGAGCCCACATGCATGTTGGTTGTAGGAAGTCGAATGAGTTGCTCAACCCCATTTGATCAGGCCTTCCAAAACTCATCATGAATTTGGTAGAAGCCAAAATTTATGATTGACTTTGGTGGGCTACCCATTAAAGTCCATGTACAAAATAGTAAAAGTTAAAGTAGGAACTCACAAATTTTTGGCAGAATCAAAATAAATTTAAACCAGTTTGAATCAAATTTAGAGTGAGAGTGACGAGCTAAAAAATGACTTTGAATTGTTTCAGTTTTCAATTGCTTAACAAAAGTTTGATTCAAACCAGCTAATAATAATAATAATAATATAGGCATACATATATATCAACAAATTCCAGGATTAATTTAAAACTTCAAAACAAGGTGACTATTATGTCTTTAAAGGTCTTGCAGCTAAAACTCATCTGCCTTATTTCCTATAGATTATGATTTCATCATTATATGTACTACTAAAAATATTTAGGGAAGACATTAATGACGACTTAGGTGTTAAGTTGCAATTCATCCAAAGCACTACACAAGATTTAAATAAAGCTTTAGATATGGAAAAATATTATAACAACTCACCGTTTAGGACTATGCTACCTATAATTAATATTTCTAAACAAAAATAATTCTCACATTTAAAGCATGCTAAATACATATCAATAGGAAAACAATGCATGGTCAAATAGAATTTATTCAAATATAATAATTTCTTAACATTCTTTTGATGATGTAATAGATGTAGAATAAAATTTATAGAAATAATATGATTCTACATTTGATTTTATTAATTTGTCTACAATCTATATCGGCATTATAATAAGTTGATGAACATGAACTTACACTGCCATAAGAGTCAAAGTTTGAGTTTGAAATTAAAATTGTGCAATTGTATTGAAATTTAAACTTCGAGAAATGGACCAAAATAGTCCTTAGACTCTTTATGAAAGATCAAAATAGTCCCTCTGCTACATAAACTACATCATCAACTCCTTCATGCTAGTTGTGTAAGCTTGTTAGTCTCAGACCAGTCAGCCTCCTCGCCCGCTCTGCTAGGGCTTCACCCTGCCGCCCTTCCCCCTTGGGTGGGGCTCGTCTCTTCTCTCAGGGAAGTTTCTACTTCTTTGTGTCTCTTCTTTCTGGTTTCTTCTCTTAGATGTGCTCTCCTCCTACCTAATTGTTCCTCCTCTGACCTTTTTATCATCGGATGATGGTTAATCGGGTTTGTTTGAGCGATCCTGGTTTTCTTAGTGGTAAAAATATTTCTAGGTCGTTTATTGAAGCCTTGGCCGATGCCTCTTCGGTGGACTTCCCGCCTCTTATACCTTCGGTCTTTCGTGGTATTCCATCTCTGTGGATTTCTGAGGAGGAAATTTTGGCTCTCGTAGCACCTTTTGAATTCTTGTTAGTTGATAAATTTTCCAAGAACAGGCCGGCTCTGGAATATATTAGGAAATTTTTCTTTAACCTTAAGCTTTTTGGTGAATTTTCTGTGACTCTCTTGGATGCGAAGCATGTTCTGATTAAACTAGCGAATGATTTGGATTACTGTAGGGTTTTTGTGCATCGTTCTTATTTTGTCAATAATTATTTCATGAAATTGGTTAAGCGGTCTCCTTACTTTGATATAACAGTTGAATCTCCCATTATACCCATTTGGGTCTCCTTCCCTAATCTACGTGCCCATCTATTTTCTCCTCGTATTTTACATGGCTTGGATTTGTTATTTGGTCGACCCCTGCGCATTGACAATGCAGCTTCGGTTGGCTCTCGCCTTTCAGTTGCGCGGGTTTTAGTTGAGTTGGATATTACTAAGCGTTATCCCGATTATGTTTGGATCGGTCCGCATAACTTGGGGTACGTTCAATCTATTTTGATGGAGGATTTCCCTTCTTTTTTGGATCATTTCAAAGCTTTAGGTCATGATAAAAAGGAATGTTGTATCTTAAATCCCCAATTAGCTATGCCAAAACCGATGCCTATTGTTATTAATGATAGTGTTTGCAAGGAAATTTTACCTGTTGCCCCTTATGTCATTGCTTCCCCTGAGGTTATTGCCCCTGATTATGGGAACATTTCAAATATTGGTAATGGCAAGGCTGATGCTACCATTGACGAGTTTGTGGCTCCTGGTGACAACTTTAATGTGAATTCTATATGTTGGCAAAAAAATTGTTGATAATCTTGACAATATGGTTGTGAATCATATGTTGACTAATGTTAGTAGTGTGACTGATTTACATACTGCTAATGATTATGTGGTTGATTAGAGTATTACCAATGCTATGGAAGTTTTACCTATAGCTCTTACTTCCAATTGCTTAACTAATTATCCTGCTACTTCTTCTATTTTAAGTTCTGATGCGGTCACTGGTGGTGATGTTGTGCTGTCTAAATAGGGGTCTCACCACAATGCCCCTTATGTGGATGCTACTGATAGTATAGATATTTCTATTACTATGCCTTTTAATGTGGATTCTAATGTGAATCCTCTTGACCACTCTGACTGGTTAATCCCATACAATCCGTCGGTTATTAGAGATTATGAGGAGGCTAATGAGGATGTTAGTATTGGTTCTCATGAGGATTATGATATGAATGTGGGGCAAGTTCGTAATGATGATTTTGCAAAAGTTGTTGGCAAGAAAAATAGAAAAATAAAAATAAAAATGTGATGTAAGATTTTAAGCTTTCTAAAGGTAGACCTAAGAGATCTAAAACTCCTAAATTCTATTGCTAATGGTGGTTTGTGTTCTGCGGTTGCTTTGTTGTGTTTGCTTTGCTCTGGTGGGGTGTTGGCTGAGGTTTTGGTGGGTTGTTGTTGGTTGTTTCTCTGGCTGGCTGTTTGGGCCCGTTCCTCTGCCTATTTGGTGGATGGTTTGGTTTGTTGTGGTTGGAGGGCTGTTGTTGTGGATTCCTTGCCTTTTTCCCTGGTGTTGTTTTCCTGCTTCTATTGCCTTACTATTTTTCTAGCTGCTTGCAAGGAGCTTGTTGCTGGTGGCTCTCTCCGGGCTATGGCCTTTTGTTCATATGTTCGTGCAGATTTTATTGTCTCTCCAGTTGTGCTACTGCTATACTTCTGGGAGTCTATGGTTTTCTCTTCTCTTTGCTGGTGTTCCTGAGTTGAGCTGCTTTTTGGCTTTTTTGTGGTTTTGTAGCTTCTCTTTTTGTTTGTAATATTGTTGTATTAGATCATAGGCTCATTAGATTTTGCTTCAAATGTTGCATTTTTAGAGAACTCTTGATCCCTCCTTGAGGACTTGTAACTGTTTTATTTATATTAACGCACAGACCCCTCCGTGGGTTTTATAAAAAAAAAAGATCAAAATAGCCCCAACTATATTAAAGAACTATTTTGGTCCTTCAACTCTTTAAAGGGTAATCAAAATAGTCCCATTATGAAACTATTTTGATTCCTTTTTAAGAACATGAGGATCAAAATAATCTTTTAATATAGTTGGAGACTATTTTGATTCTTCATAAAGAGTTAGAGATAATTTTGATCCTTTTCCCTTTAAACTTCTAATAGAAATTGAATACATTCTTGAATGTGAAGTTGAACGAGTTATGTTTATTGTAGTTTATGAATTAATTGAACAATTTGATAACATCACTCTGAATGATTCATCGGTGATAATTATTCTTATAATGAATAATTAAATTAAGAATAATTTTATTTTTGGTTCTTAGTTAATTTATAAATTTATAAAAAGAACCTCATAAAAAAATAAATTTGCATCAACAAATCAAAGGACGTACTCATAATGACCACTTAAAAAAATCAACATCAATCTTATCAAATCCAAATTGCATAATTAATTACGTTCAATTTTTAAGCCATTTGGGTCACTTTCCTTAAAGAGTTTGTTTATCCATAT
Organism: Dendrobium chrysotoxum; assembly: GCA_019925795.1. Taxonomy (NCBI): domain Eukaryota; kingdom Viridiplantae; phylum Streptophyta; class Magnoliopsida; order Asparagales; family Orchidaceae; genus Dendrobium; species Dendrobium chrysotoxum. The sequence continues at coordinate 26,251,944 of CM034311.1, forward strand.
AAACATATTTGAGTGTTTTTTTCAGTACAACGCCCCGACGCTGCATACATGAGCTCCTCGGCGTTGTGTTCCCGAGCACCCCAGCGCTGAATGACAGAGAGCGGAGCGCCGCAGCGGTATAGATATGGCGATGCAGTGGTGCAAGACAGAGGCTTCAGCGCCGCAACGCTGCATGACGGACTGAACGGTTTACTTTCTCGTTTTTCTAAAGGGTTGCGTCCCTTGAGGTTATTTTACTTAGCTTTCTCTTGTATTTTGGGTGTGTAGACATTTAAAAACAGTGCATGTGAAAAGAGAAGCGAGGAGAGAGCGAGAGAGAAGAGAGATCTATACTTATTTCTCCCAATTTTCATAGTGGATTTCTTAGTGTGGTGTGGCTCCGTGGTTTTTTCTCTATTTTGGGTTTTTCAACATTAAATCCTGGTGTCCTTTACTTTTTCCGCTGCTTTTACTTTCTTACTTGTTTTCTTCATTGTGGTGTTTACTCCTCATCATCTTCCCCAACAGAAGAAAAATATATCAGATTATAGAGTTAGTGCAAAAGTATGAGCAGCCAGTAAAAGAGTATACTACAAAGTTCAAGAAATAGCCTTCTTGCTTAGCATTAAGTTGCAAGGAAAAGCAAAGCTTATTAAATTTCTTGCAGGACTTCATGGGGATTCAAACTTTTCCTAGTGCAACTATTGCATAGGCTAGTTCAAAAGCTATAGCCAGAAAAGCTGAAAGTTCTGTTATTGCGATGGCCAGAAAGGAGAATAGCCTGAAGGAGATAAACGGAAAAGAAAGAAGCCTTAATGCAGTTCAGAAGCAGAACACAAATATCTGCATCTAGAAAAAAGGTCACCTAGGAAGGAGGCCAAGCAAATCCAATGATGGTACCGATGGATACTGACCACAACCAAGCAATATGAGTTCTTCAAGCTCAGCATCATGGTTTAAAACCTTGTGAAGAAAAATCTTATTAACTTTGGAAGCAGCTGAATTTGGGTACTTTTGCTCAGGTCCAAAGATTGGGACTACTAGCCACTAGACACCCACTTGTTATATATGATGGATTAACAGTATTGTTTGCTACATGGTGTATTAATGCAATGTGAAATTCAATATTCCTAATCTTTTTGTGTATAGAATATTAAGTGATGTGGCTCTATCAGATGCAATTTCTCCCCTCGAAATCACACCAATTATAACTTAAATACCATATAAAATTAAAAAACTTTCATTTTTTATGATAATTGCACCCCTATTCTTTTAACTGCTAACCCAGGTTAACTCTTTTGTTGCATGTCACACAATCCTACTCTTTCATTTAGTCCAGCTTCACACCTAACCCTTTCTAATTTTCTCTCCTCTTTGTCACTCATTAGCTTGCTTCAAAACAATATATCTTCTGCTACCAAATATGATAATTCTTGCTCGTAAGAGTGGTCTATTACTCAAATTGACCACGACATACGATTCCAGATTTCACAATTTCTTTTATCAAGCTTTGATTTAACCAAAAGAACACCAATTGTATGCACCAACATAAAAAAAAATAAATAAATAAAAAAGGAGAGGACCAAAATGGTCCCTCAACTCTTTGTGTGGGACCAAATGGTCCCAACTCTTTTGAAAATAATACCTATTTGGTCCTCCCGTTAACTTTTTAACGGAAAATTTGGATGCATCAAACACATAGCGGGGGTATAATTGGAAAAAAATTGTGAAACCTTTCATTATACACAGCAAAATTGTTCGAAGTCAAACCCTCCAGTAGTGTCAAAATCCTAGCACTCGTCGACTACCACTCCCGCATCCCTAGCGAGCATCTAAAGCTGCGAGTCATCAATCGAGCACTGAGCGTCGATCGTGTCAAGAACACCAAGTCTTGCAATTGATCGGGATCATCCGAACAAAACCCTAGAGAGCTTCATTTGATCGGTATCGTCGATTGCACCAATTCCGTTAACTTCTCAGGTGCAGCACAGTTGTCTCGCTTTGCTGGTTTCAACGCACTTATTGGATTGTTTACAAGTGCAAATGATGAGTTAATTTTGATATTCCTTTTCACTGCAAAAAATTTTCTATGGATTTGTCATTGTTCATCGCACCTATCTCGTCCACTACTCCGAAGCAAAGAGTCTCACTGATGAATATTATGGAATAAAGAGGAAGAGGTATAATTTTTTTTAACTTGATTTTGCGGTTTTATTTTTTTTTTTCGTTGCATTTATTATCTTTCAAAAATTTTACAATAGGAATAAATTCTAGAAAAGAAATACCAACTGAGTGGCTTAAAGATTCAAAGTTCTCACTTTTATTTGGTGGTTTAACTGAGGAGAATGATATTAACAGCAATGTAGAGATAGAGAAGGGTGATGGTGACGCTAATGACTATAGTGTTGATAGTTATGATGTTGATGATGACGACGATGCTGATGATTGGTTTGGGTATACAAAAACTCAACTTAAAGGAAAACAAATCATTGGAACCATTGAAGAAAATCCTACTATAATTTTTAAAGGGGGAAAGTGTGATAGTGATTGTGTGGACTCAGGTGATGATGCTAGTCTTCATGGTAGTGATGAAGATGAAATTTGGAAATGTCCAGCTTTCAATCCAACGACATATTCCAGTACCAACAATTTCAAAATTGGCATGCTATTTAGTGGGAAGAAGTTCAAAAAAGCTATTGAAAATTGGTCTATTTTGCGGGAAAAACAATAAAGTTTATAAAGAATGATAAAAGAAGATGTAAGGTTATTTGCAGACGGCCTCATTGCCCTTTTGGTATATATATCTTAACACATAAAGGTAGTAATTCATGGCAGATTAAATATTTATAAGATCATACATGCACATGGAATTACCATAGCAAGACATTGACATCAACAGTTATTGCAAAGAGGTATGTGAATAAAATAAAACTCAATCCCCAAATGAGATGTAATGTATTTAGAAAAGAAGAGAGGGATAACTTGAAATTGCATGCATCAAAACCTCAAGCTAAGAAAGAACTAAAGAAGTTACATCAATTCATCCACATGAAGGAGGAAGATTAGTTTAATAAAATTTGGGACTATTGTCTTGAAGTATAAGGGAGTAATCTAGAATCTACAATTTATGTGGTTACTACTAAAGACCAAGATTTGTGTGGGAGAAAAATATTTATGCAAATTTATGTTTGCTTCGACGCATGCAAGAAAGGCCTTTTATCGGGATGTAGGCCAATTGTTGGTGTTGATGGATGTGATGTAGAACGTACATGCAGAGAAGGTTTGATTAACGAATTTGCACGCTTAATATTTAGAACCACAATAATTATAGCTTTATAATGATTTTAAGCGGCAAGATAAAACACAAAGAGCGGTAAGACAAGCTTAGGCTAAATCACATGCATAGGAGTTAAGATCGCAAAACAGTCAATTTAATCTAAGTTGCATACATGATTGATTTTCAACAATAAATCCCTAGACTAACAATAAGATTAGTCACTATGCAAGAATCCCCTCACTCAATTTTCTAACTTACTAAGCTTTAGCGGAGGAACATTGACACTATCTTCATGAATCTAATAAGCCAACAATTGAGAGTCAACTATGAAGATAAATGGGTCGGAGAAAGAGTTTACCCAAAGAAAGGAGATACGGAGCTCGTGTGTGGTTGTTTGTGCGCTTGAGAGAGAGTGGAGAGCAAGCTAAGTTGGGTTGGATCCTTTGGACAGCAAACTGACACCTCTGGACAGCATACGACGGTCTCCCGGACGGCTGGACAGCAGGTAGAAGCGCAGAAATGTTCTGGACAGCAGTTTTCCCAATCTCTGGAGTTCTGGACTGCAGGGTTGACAATGGAAAGTTCTGGACAGCTTATAGAATCTGTCCAGAAATCTGGACAGAGAACTATAAGGCTGAGAGAAGCCTTGGACAGCTGCTATAGGGTGTAAGGAGCTTCAGGACAGCAAGTCGTGACTCCCAAAGGTGGTGGACAGCAAGGCACTTTGCTGGAATTTCATGGACAGCTTGCAGGAATCTCCTGGGAGAGAGAGGGAGGCGTGAGGAGAACTTGGAGGAGGCGTTTAGGGTTGAGAAGGTGAGGGAGGCCTGATTTGAGGGTTTAAGGAAATAATTTAATTAGATAGGAGGGAGGGAATTGATTTGAATTTAATTCTAAATTCAAATAGGAAGGGATAAGGTGGGAAGAGAGGAATTATGGGAGAGGGGCGGTGGCATTAGGAGGGGATTAGGGGAGTTAATTGGGGGCTATTCATCAAATTGGAGAGAGAGGGGCTTAGGGAGAGGGGCCGGCCATGTAGAGAGATAGGAGAGAGGGTGTGAGATTAATTATGAGGGTCCCTAGGAATAGTTAAAGGATTTAAAACAAATCTGATTTGAATTTCAGATTTGTTTAAATTAAGGAGGTTTTCTAATTTAAATTCTAGTCTTAGGAAAGTATTTGAATTCAATTAATCAATTGAATTCCAATTAGGAAGCTTTCCTAATTAACCAAAATTTATTTTAGGAAAGAGAGCAAAGGGGCTTTGAAATTTGAATTTCAAAATTATGGATCAATGGGAGGGCCGGCGGCTAGGCATGTGGAGAGGGAGGGGGGGGGGGGGGGGGGGGGGGGTGGAGGCCGGCGGTTGAGTGAGAGATGGACGGCAGCTTGGGCGGCCCAAGGAGGCCGGCAGTGAGGAAGGGGGCTGGTTTTAGGAGGGGTGGCTGAAGGAGGCCAACGGCTTGGATATGGGGTACAAGGCCGGCGGCTAGGTGGGAGGGAGGTGGTGGTCGGGTGTAGGGGAAGGACCGAAGGAGGGGATGACCGGTGGAGGGGAAAAAGAAGAAGGAAGAGCCGCGAACCTTGGAATCCACCAAAGGTTGACGAGTATTGCAATCACCCACCTAGGGTTTCTTCTCTCAAGAACTCACTAAGAGATCAAGCAAAGAAATCTGAAATTTTATTCATAATTCATCATCATCAATACAAAGCCTAAGGCCTCTATAAATAGGCCTCCATACAACTCACTAAACTCCCCTCATAGGGGTACAATGAGAAAAACAGAAATATAAAATAACTAGTACATAAAACACATAAAAATATCAACTCCAGATCGTAGCCGTTGATCTTCAACGTCCTTATCATTCTCCCCGGGTGGGATAAAACTCACTCCGTTGAGTAGGTGTCTCAAGAACTCTCGTGCATCTGGGTCGATCTTCTGTAGCTCCTTGCGCTCTGACCATGTATCCTCTGACTCTGGTTTACCTCTCCACCTTATCAGATATCTTCTTCATCCACCCTCTTTTGTGGAAATAATGTCATCACTCAGAATCATGTCAGCCTTCTCCGCTATAGGTATTTTGGGAATATTTTTGGAAGTAGAGGTAGGCTTGGGGTTCTCACAAGGTGGGGTCACACAAGGCTTAATTTGAAGTGGATTTGGGGTTTAAACTTTGGACCTTCAAAGGCTACTACATCTTCTATGTTAGAAAAGGAATGAATGTTGAACTCTGCAAGCAGATCCACCACGTAGGCATCGTCATTGATTTTATTGACTATTTTAAATAATCTCGCACTTCCAGCATGTAATTCCTTTACAGTTCCTTGTGGGAACCGAGCCGGACGTATCCTCACCATCACTGAATTACCAACCTCAAAAGTTTTAAATAATCATTTAGATTCATCATGAAGTTTATAATTATTATTGTTCTGTTCAATTAGGCGTGCAATTTCAGGGAATGAGATGCAAATGCGGCATGTTTTATGCGAAACCATGTGTCCAAAATTCAAGACTCAACAAGATAGATGATTATGGAAAAACGTGATGCAAGAGACTTGATATGCATGATGAATGAATTGTGGATTCACACAGATTTTAAACAAAGAAAATTTTTTGGAAGACAACAGACTACAAAACACACACAAGCACACTAACTCACAAGCACACAGATAGGAATAAAGATGGATCAGTCACAAAATGAGAGGACATAAAGTTTCCAAGTTTAAAGGAACTAGTATAGGAGGAGCAATGAAGACATCCTTAGCTACAAGGGCATTTCTATAAGGAGTCTCAGCTAGAGTCATAGGTGGTCTCCTAGGGGCAGTAGGGTAAACTAGCAAATTTATCCAACTAGGAGAGAGATGGTCCTTAACAGGGAAGGACAAGAAAATAGAGGGCATAATGGAGAAATCAGGAATATGATAAGACGATAGGTCCTGACTTACAACCATATTGGGATAGCCCAAAGAGTCACCAGCAGGTATGGGACTCAAGAAATGGGATAGGGTACCCATAACAGAAGTGGGTACAATAGTTAGAGAGGTGACATGAAAGTATGGGCTAAGACTCTCTCTAATACTAAAGTCGGTCCGAGGAATGGTGAGATAAGTCCAATCAAGAAAGATACACTCTTTCAAGTGCGAATCTAAAGGAGCAATTCCTAAGTTAGATCCCAATAAAACATGAGGATGCTTAATTTTCAAATTAGGCTCAGAATCATCCAAATTCAAATTACTGTCTTCCAGATTCATTTTCGTGGTGCTTAGGGTTAGATCAGTTTCTTTCGGGATCAACTTAATATCATCGAAGCAGACCTTATCCAAAGAGATATCCTTGATGAGATTAGGATCCAGATGGGCTAAGGTATCATGGTTTAACGGTTCTAGATCTCCTAAATCAGGGTTTACGTCAGGCAGAGAGTCTAATTCAATCACTTCAAATTCATCCTCAAAGAAGTCCTCATTATTCGTAATATCATTAGTATCCACGAAATGGACGCATTCAGTTTCAGTTTCAGGGAACTTTTTCTTTGCAATGCCTCTTTTGGTTGAGGTTACACTAACAGGGTCAAAGACTGGGGAGACTAAAAGTTGGGTAGACTTAAAGTTCACATTTAATTGAAAGGTGGTCAAGTCATCCACAAGGTAAGGTAAGTCGGGAGTCACCACGCGGAGAGGACGCATGCTCAGACAAGGTCGATTGGGATGGCTAGGAGTCAGCCCAAGTGGGGAGTCATGTGGGACCGGTCCAGCAGAAGACCTAATAAAGGGTCGGTCATCAAGGCTAGGTGACGACCTACAGGGTGGGGCAGCAACCATGATGTTTCTAAGGGATTGGTGGTCTCGACCACAGTAATGTCCACGGTTTGTCCCAACAATAGAGGTAGGGTGATGTTCTAGATGATGGTCACTAGGTGTAGGGGTCACTCTCTGATTAGATATGTGAGTGGGAGTGGTATATCGAACATGTTTAGGGGTAGCCACAGAGGTAAGGAAATGGGTAACTGACGTGTGGTGAGGACTAGGAGTCATGACATCAGATGGGGGTGTAATAGGTGGGTAGAATTGATTTTCACGTGTAGGGCTCTTGAGAGTGCAACACCCAAAGGTTGGATGAACAGCGGGTGACCTAAACCTAAAACCAGATGGTTGGTTGCTAGTAGATGGCAGGTATTTTAAGCTAAGTTCTCACCTCATATCTTTCCAATTAGAAGTAGGGTCTCACCGCAAGACTCTTTATGATCTGCCAACCTCATCAAAAATTGAAGAGCACGATCTTTCAAGCATGACATAGCAATGCTAACTTGGTGGGACACAGGAATAAAATGGGTTTCAAAGTAGTCTTCTAACTTCCTAACCCATTCCCTAAAGTCGTAAGGGTTCGAGGAACCATCAAAAGTGGGTAGACGGTAACGTATCTCTAAGTGAGATTGTTGCGGCTTAGGCTCAGGTCTAGGTTGATAAACATAATGGGTAATCTTCCGACTAACATGACTGACCGAATGGGGCATATACCTAGCATGGGGAGGGTCAACACGTTTCTCCTTCATGGTTATAGAGCCCACTAAACTAACTAAGTCATGTAACTTCTTTTGAAGTCCTATCGGGTCCATGGGAAGCTCTAAGGAATACCTAAGGATGATAGGATGTAAATGACAGCACTTTAGTCACCAAGTTAGGCTCACTTAATCTCGCTAAAGGGTGCAGAAATTTTTTTGGACAGCAAGTTACAAAGTGGGATATCATGTTACCTTCAATTTACAAAAGAAATTGGTGAGTGGGTGAAGGATAGGGGCCCTAAGGTGCAAGGACAGCACCTAAACACTAGGTTAGGTTCACTTAAATGCCACTAGGTAGTGCACCAAATGGTGTGGACAGCAAGCTATAAAGATTGTTTAAGCAACCTAGGCAACTAGGTAGGGTATGGTGACAAAGACAGCACTTTCACAATGAAATAGACCTACCTAAAGTGATGTAAACGGTGCAGGAATTCAGTGGACAGCAAGTAAAAACAGTGAATTAAATTAACTAGGCAATGGTATGCATGCAAACAAGTTTTGGAAAGGTTAACTAGACTCCTAGGAACTTCTAGCACATGCAATACATGCTTACCATGCTCTGATACCAAGATGATGTAGAACGTACATGCAGAGAAGGTTTGATTAACGAATTTGCACGCTTAATATTTAGAACCACAATAATTATAGCTTTATAATGATTTTAAGCGGCAAGATAAAACACAAAAAGCGGTAAGACAAGCTTAGGCTAAATCACATGCATAGGAGTTAAGATCGTAAAACAGTTAATTTAATCTAAGTTGCATACATGATTGATTTGAATTTAATTAGAAGGTGAGGGAGGCCTGATTTGAGGGTTTAAGGAAATAATTTAATTAGATAGGAGGGAGGGAATTGATTTGAATTTAATTCTAAATTCAAATAGGAAGGGATAAGGTGGGAAGAGAGGAATTATGGGAGAGGGGCGGTGGCATTAGGAGGGGATTAGGGGAGTTAATTGGGGGCTATTCATCAAATTGGAGAGAGAGGGGCTTAAGGAGAGGGGCCGGCCATGTAGAGAGATAGGAGAGAGGGTGTGAGATTAATTATGTGGGCCCCTAGGAATAGTTAAAGGATTTAAAACAAATCTGATTTGAATTTCAGATTTGTTTAAATTATGGAGGTTTTCTAATTTAAATTCTAGTCTTAGGAAAGTATTTGAATTCAATTAATCAATTGAATTCCAATTAGGAAGCTTTCCTGATTAACCAAAATCTATTTTAGGAAAGAGAGCAAAGGGGCTTTGAAATTTGAATTTCAAAATTATGGATCAATGGGAGGGCCGGCGGCTAGGCATGTGGAGAGGGGGGGGGGGGGGGGGGGGGGGTGGAGGCCGGCGGTTGAGTGGGAGATGGACGGTGGCTTGGGCGGCCCAAGGAGGCCGGCGGTGAGGAAGGGGGCTGGTTTTAGGAGGGGTGACTGAAGGAGGCCGATGGCTTGGAGATGGGGTACAAGGCCGGCAGCTAGGTGGGAGGGAGGTGGTGGTCGGGTGTAGGGGAAGGACCGAAGGAGGGGATGACCGGTGGAGGGGAAAAAGAAGAAGGAAGAGCCGCGAACCTTGGAATCCACCAAAGGTTGACGGGTATTGCAATCACCCACCTAGGGTTTCTCCTCTCAAGAACTCACTAAGAGATCAAGCAAAGAAATCTGAAATTTTATTCATAATTCATCATCCTTAATACAAAGCCTAAGGCATCTATAAATAGGCCTCCACAAATAAGAAAACTCAAAAGACTAACATGCCCTCCGGGCTACAACTCACTAAACTCCCCTCATAGGGGTACAATGGGAAAAATAGAAATATAAAATAACTAGTACATAAAACACATAAAAATATCAACTCCAGATCGTAGCCGTTTATCTTCGATGTCCTTATCAGGATGTTTTTTGAAAGGGCAATAAGGAGGTCAATTGTTAACAGCTGTAGAACTTGATGATAATAATAGCATATTTTCCATTCCATAGGCAGTAGCTGAGGAAAAAGTAGAAGCAGTTGGGAATGATTTCTGATTTTGTTAGGCAAAAATCTATAAATTTTGGAGAATCAATAATACTATACCTTCATTTCAGATAAGCAAAAAGGTTTAATACCTGCTTTCGAGAATATTTTACCTGATGTCACCAATAAATTTTGTGTAAGTAATTTGCATCAAAATTTTAAATTGGCAGGCTTCTTTAGCATGGCTCTGAAGAATGCCTTATGGGCAGCAGCAAGGGCAAACACTCTTAATAAATTCACCTTCAAGATGACAGAGTTGGAGAACTTAAATGTGGCAACGTATAAATGGTTAAGTGAGAAGCCTCCAACTAAGTGGTCCATGTCTCATTTTGATTTTATACCTAAATGTGACACTTTGCTCAACAATATCTGTGAATGTTTTAACTCATACATTCTTGATGCTAGAGAATTGCCCATTGTGTCAATGCTTAAAAGTATTAGAGTTATGGTTATGGCAAGAATGTTGGAAAACAAGGAGATGACATTAAATTGGAATGGAAAGCTATGCCCTACAATTAAGAAAATTTTGGGAAAAAACATGCACGAAGTAGGTTCTTGCATAGTTTACAAATCAGATGATAACAACTATGAGATAAGTACCATGCATGGAGGTCATTATAAGGTCAACTTGAACTTAAAAATCTTGTTTTTGTCGAAAGTGGAAGTTAAGTGGAATACCATGTGAACACTCCTGCACTGCAATTCATATGATAATGGGCGACTGTGAGGACTTTGTTCATCCCTACTACACAACAGAGACTTACATGAGAAGTTATGAGTGTAACATAAAGCCTTTGAGTGTTGTTACTGAGGGGCCAATGAGTAACAATATACCACCGTTGCCACAAAAGTATAATAAAGCAAAGAGGGGAAGGCCATCAAAGATACAAAGAAGAACTATCGACGAAGAAGCATCACATTCACTCCCAAAAAAGTTAAGGAGAGCCAATGTGAAGCTTTACTGTCATAAATAAAGACAAAGTGGACACTACAGCTTAAAATGTGATAAGAGAACGCAAACTGTGGAGGGACATGGAGAAGTCCAGGAAGTTTTTCGAACACAAACTGAACCTACTTTAAAAGTTCTCACTCAAGGATCTTTCAATACAAAAGTTTTAGTATGTTGATTTAATTTTTTTTCTTCCTAATTCACTTTTCCTTTTGCTATGTAAATCTAATCAAATCTCTTTTTTTTTTGTAGGCTTACACCTTCAAAAGAAAAATTTCATTGAATGAAACTTTTGAAGCACAGTCGTTGGTTCAGCTGCATGCTTTTTTTGCTTTCAACAATGGGGGATGAAGAAGCATTGTAAGAATTTTTACTTTTGTTTTATGATTTTTTTTGTATGCTTCTTTAATCTACAATGTATGTAATAAAATAATGAATTAATCTAGTTAAGCATTGAGATAATTTTTAATTGCCAAAATTTTTTATTTTTTCAATTATGTGTATTTCTAGAGCTTGTCCTGCATTTGTAATAGACCAAACTTTTTATTCTCTCTCTATCTTGCATTTTTTGATTGCTCTACTCAATACCCCACCAATCCATTAAAAGGAAAAAAATAGCATTGCATGCCAATTTCTACATGCAAGAAAAAAATTTGGCTTAATGGGATTGGGAGCAAGAAAATATGAAATAATTTCTGCACTCTGTTGATCGTCATGTCCTCCACCAGCAAAAGTTTCTTGGAACGGGAAGTTATTGCAATGCAATCTTGCCTTCAGAGCTTGTACAATGCAAAATAGAAACAATATAAATATTTTAAAAATAGTGAAATTATTAAAACTAAATTTCTTTATAATTTTTTTACTAAAGAAAAGTTTAATAAATTTTTTTACAAAAAGTTATAATCCCTAAAAATATATATATATTAACTATTTTAATTAAAAATGACTAAATTACTCTCATACTTAACACCATCAACTCTACCATTAAATGGCAGGACCAAATAGGTCCCATTTGAAGGATCCATAAGAAGAGTTGGAGACCATTTTGATCTTTCACAAAGAGTTGAGGGACCATTTTGATCTTTTTTTCAAAAAAAGGCATCTCTGCAACTACTTGCAGGGGTTCAAAGGGACAGGCATGTGCACCCATTTGACGCAATGCCTAAGACCTTGGTTATATAAATTTGTTCAACATATTATTCTTGAAACCATGTAAGTAGTTGTTATCATCATAAATGCACAAGGACTTTTTTTATTATTATTCTTGAAAACATAACCTCTATTATCATTAATACAAATATTTAACTTATTTATAGTTTTTATATTACGTAGAAAATTTTCTTATCATTTTGCAACCAAGATTTATAGTGTTTTTAGTAGCATAGAGCAAATTTAGTGTATTTATTTATTATTAGAGATCTAGAAAAGAAAATATCTTTGTTATTATTTATATATTTGATATAACATATTTATTTGTATTAATTTTAATACTCTATCACGAATAAATTTCTTTAAAATATTTAATGTATTAACAATTTAACCCAATCATCAACCTGATATTCCAAGATGCAATAAAAGTGATAAACTTGTTGAAAAATAGTGAAAATAAATATAAAAAGGTTGACTTCTTATTAGTTTTTTTAGTATAAAAAAATAGTCTTTAGGTTGCTACTATTATTATAAAAGTGACATATCAAAAATGAATATTATTGGTGAACTAAGATGGTTGATCTTTTGATAAATGATATTCTCGCTATAATTTTACATGTGAAGCAACAAGAAAAATTATGCAAATTTTAAGGAGGATCCAGTCAGCTGGTAAAAAGACATTTAACCAAACCAATTCATCCAACCTGATTGATATAGAATTCCAACAGTTTGGGAAACACAAAAGCGAGAAATCTCATGAGAAAATAATAAAATTTCATCATTAAAAATTTTACAAAAATCAAATCTATGTTACATAGTGCACATGCAAAATTTCAGAAAGTATCGAGGAAGAACAAATTAAGATAAATCAGTTGAATCGCATAATTACACAATTTAAGCAATTTGTGATTTTAGTGAAAACAATTTTTTAATGGATCAGATGGTCATAAACTATCATGAACAAAATCCAACGAAGTAAAGCATATCAACCAGATATTAAAAAGAATCAGAAGTTACTTTTAGTTAAAAAAAAATTCGGAGGAAATTCCAACAGTTTTGGATGATAAGGAATTGAACAATAGAAAAAGGATTTACTTGTATTAGTAACTCATTGTAATATAAGCACTCCATGTTCACAATAAATTTGCTAACTTCTTATCCATTCCTCTCATTCCTTAGCAAATCTCAATCATGAATTCTCTTAAAGAGAAGACAACATCAAATAAAGATAAAGACAATAAAGCAAGATAGAAACAAGCTCCAAAGTCCAATCATTTGTAAATTTCAAAGAGAGAAACAAATAAATAAATAAAAATCCCAAAATCATAACAATTTCATAGGCCATGCAAGTGTTAGGAAATACTTGAAGATCTCAAGTAAACCTTAACAATAGAGACAAAACAGCGAGAAAACTCCACAAAACTGTTGGAAAACAAGAGAAAAATAGTAATTTTATTGCAAGAATAGAACTAACGGAACAAAGAAAGCAAGATACAATTGATCCTCAATTCGAGAGGAGGATCGATCTCTCCCAATCCCTAGACGAAGCTAGGGCCCAAGACACCAAGAACAAGACTCCCAATTAAGCCACAATAATCAAGCATAACCCTAACCCTAATCCTCTCTTCCTATTTAAAACAAACAATCCAAACCTCCTTAGCCCTAGCCGCCCCCCTCCTTCCTATTCAAATTCATGAGTGAGCCCCACCCAAGCATGGGCGGCAAATCAAGAGGGCTGACCAGGCATGGTCCGCCTCTTATAAACCAACATCGGCCTCTTGGCAAGGGCTGACTGGACCGGTCTGTGCGTAACAATACCCCGTTCCCAAAGAACCACCTTGTCCTCAAGGTGGAAAGATGGAAACTGGTGCTCCACTCTCTCATAAGGCTCTCACATGGTCTTGTAGTCTGGTAAGCTCTTCCATTTGATTAGGACTTTCTTGGTTCCCCCATTTCCCTGGCAAATCCCCATCAACTCTGAGGGCTCCAATACCACCTCCAAGTCCTCTGTCAACATCCCTGGGAGCTCATAACTCGTTGCATGATCCTCAATTGCCCTCCTCAATTGTGATACATGGAAAACATGATGCATGGTTGCTGTCACTGATAATTTCAACTGGTATGTCACTGCTCCAATCCTCTCTAGTACCTCGAATGGCCCAAAATATCTTGAAGCTAGCTTTTCGTTCCTCTTATTGGCGATGGTCTTCTGCCTGTAAGGTCGGATCTTTAAGAACACCATCTCCCCTACCTCAAATTGGATGTCCTTCCTATGCCCATCTACCTGTCTCTTCATGATCTGTTGAGCCCTTAGTAGATGCCTCTTCAATTCCTCCAAAACCCTATCTCTCTCCTCCAAATATTTCTCTACTAAAGAAACTGGGGTGTTTTTATGCCCAAAATGCACAAAGTGAGGTGGATCCCGCCCGTACAACACTTTGAATGGGGTCATCTGAGAAGCTGAATGATATGAACTGTTGTACCAGTACTCTGCCAAGGCTAATCACTTGGCCCACAGTATGGGTGTCTCCGACACAAAATATCATAGGTATGTCTCCAAGCTTCTATTGACCACCTATGTCTACCCATCTGTCTGCGGGTGGTAGGCAGTGCTCCTCTTCAGTACTGTCCCTTGTAGTCTGAATAGCTCTCTCCAGTACTGGCTGAGGAACACCTTATCCTTGTTAGATACTATAAACTCTGATACTTCGTGCAGTCTGACCACCTCCCTGATGAAAGCTGATGCCACTGTTACTGCTGTATATGAATGTCGTAGGGGAATGAAATGGGCATACTTGCTCAATCTGTCTACTACCACCAGAATCACTATGAACCCTTCTAATCTAGGTAATCCATCTATGAAATTTATGGATACCTTCTCCCCCACCCAACTTGGTAGAGCGTGAGGCTGTAGTAATCCTCCTAGAGACATGGCCAAGTACTTGTTTCTCTGACAGATTATACATCTTGCTACCATCTCCTCCACATCCTTGTGCATTCCTTTCCAATACAACTCTGAAGCGAGTCTCCTCTATGTTTTTTGCACCCCTGAATGGCCCCCAATAGCGCTTCCATGGAACTCCTGAAGTAGGTGGAATATGGATTGATGTCCTAGGCATCACGAATCTCCCCTGGTATAGAAGCCTTTTACCTTCTAGAGAATAACCTGGGTGGCTACTCCCCTTCAATAAATCAGCTCTGATCCTTCCTAACTCCTCATCCCTTGCACTCTCCTCCTTAAGGGCCTCCCAATCCAATATCAGTGGTATCGATACTGGCATCACCTGTAACTCTCCCATACATCTGGACAAGGCATCTGCTACTTTGTTCTCCATCCTTGGCCTATACTGAATTTCAAAATCATAGCCCAATAATTTTGACAGCCATCTTTGATGCTCCTCTGTTACCATCTTCTGCTTCAATAAATACTTCAGGCTCCACTGATCCGTCCTGACAATGAAATGTCAGCCTAAAAAGTAGGGTCGCCACTTCTGGATGGCTAACACGATGACCATCAATTATCTCTCATAAACTAATTTTAGCCTGGCCCCAGTGGTCAACACCTGGCTGAAATAGGCGATGGGTCCATAGCTCTACATGAGTACTGCTCCCAATCCATACCCTGAAGCATCTATCTCAACTATGAAGATCTGAGTGAAATCTGGTAGCGTCAAGACCGGTACAGTGGTCATGGCCTTCTTCAAGCTCTCAAAAGCTGTTATGGCCGCTCTCCCCATAAGAACCCATCTTTCTTCAACTATTCTTTCAGTGGTCATGCGATGGTGTTGTCCCCCTTCACGAACCTCCAGTAATAGCCTGTCAGTCTAAGGAATCCCCTCAACTCCCTGAGATTCTTACGCACTGACCATCTCAACATTGCTTCAATTTTTGCCTGATCTGCCGCCACCCCCTCCTTAGAGACTATATGTTCCAAGTACTCCACACTGGCCTGGGCAAAATAATATTTCTTCAGATTGACCCTCAGCTGATGCTCCTGTAACACCTGTAGAACCCTCCTCAAGTGTTCCCAGTGTCCTCCTCTGACTTGCTGTAAATAAGGATATCATAAAAAAACACCAACACAAATCTCCTGAGATAGGGTCTGAAGACCTTGGTCATGAGAGACTGGAAAATGGTTGGGGGGTTAGTGAGGCCAAAAGGCATCACTAGAAATTTATAATGCCCTTCATGAATTTTGAAAGTAGTCTTTGGCACATCCTCCCTTTTCATCCTGATATGGTGATACCCTGACTTCAGATCAATCTTGGTGAAAATAACTACCCCACTCAACTCATCCAAAAGCTTATCTATCACTGGAATGAGAAACTTGTGTGGTACAGTCTCCTTATTTACTGCCCTGTAGTCTACACAAAACCTCCAACTCCCTTCCTTTTTCTTAACCAGTAACACCGGGCTAGAAAAAGGATTAACACTAGGCCTGATAATCCCTGCTTCCAACATTTCTCTAGTCAACTTCTCAATTTCATTCTTCTGAAATTGAGGATAGCGGTAGGGCTTGACACTGATGAGTGACACACCTTCCTTCAAAGTGATAGCATGCTCCTGCTCTCTTGGTGCTGGCAATCCCTGAAGTGGCTAAAAAATCTCACTAAATTGTTGAATCAAGGGTTGTACTGAAAGAGGAATTTTTTCTCCCTCCTCCAATCTGATCCCTTCCAGCCTGTGTAGTTCCACCAGATATCTTTCCCCCACGTCCTGTATGCTCCTCACCATGGTTTTAAGTGAAACCATGGCTTTGGAGAGCCCTGCATCTCCCCTTATCACTACTCTTTTCCACTCCACCACCAACTCCATCGTCAATGCCCCCAATTGACCTTGGTGTCTCCCAAGGTCTACAGTGACTTCATCCCCAGGATGACATTAGTGCTCCCTAACTCCAATGGGAGGAAATCCTCCCTCTGAACCTCCTGTATAGTCAACACTACACTACAGATCCCCTAGCCCGTCTCTACTATACCCATCATTATTCCATAACGTCCTATATCCACCAATTTCACCCCCAATTGGTTCACAACCTAGTTGGAGATGAAATTGTGGATATCCCCACTGTCAATCAACACCACTACCTCCCTATCTGCTATTTCCCCCATCACCTTCATAGTATGATTCAGAATGAATCCTACCACTTAGTTTAGGGAGACCTCTGCCACGTCTAAATGCAGCTTGTCCTCCATCTCTCCCTCTACCTCACTCTCACCTCCCTTCTCAGCTTCCTCGTTATCACAGATGGTGAGAACATGAAGAGTTCGGTCCTACACTTATGCCTTGGAGTATACTTCTCATCACATCTTAAGCATAATCCCTTCGTCCTCTTCTCCTGCATCTCCCTCTCCGTCAATCTTTTGAAGTTGCCCCCACTTCCTCCTACTGGCTTCTCCTTGTGCGCCTCTCGAAGATAGCCTGCAGTAGGACCCTTAGGTGCTAGAAGAGTGGTAGTCATCCTGTAAGAGCCACCTGAACTGCTGCCCCTGGCTCCCCTCTCTTTGTACCTCTGATCTTCCACCAACTGCGCCAGCTCCACTGCCTCTCCCAAGTCACGAGGCCTCATACCCTCACTGCAGCTCGGATCTCGGATTTGAGTCCCTTCATGAAGTTACCCTCTAAAGCAGTCTCCGATAGTAGCTACAATCGACTGGCCAAGTGCTCAAATCTCTCGCGGTAGTCTGCCACTTATCCGTCCTGCACTAATGCAAAGAATTGTTCATAGAAGTCCCCTCTCCTGTCGATTCGAAAATGTTCCAATAAATATTTCTTGAATTCCCTCCAACTTTGTATGGGTCTCCAATGATCCCTCCACTAGCACCAAGACAATGCCTTCCCCTCTAAACATAAACCTGCTGCCATTAATTTTTTCTCCTTCGTCAGCCCATTGACGGAGAATACATCTCCACCTTGTAGATCCACTCATGTGCATCCTCCCCTTCAAAAATGGGAATCTTCAGCTTCCTCACCTTCGGATCTCCCCCGTTTTCCCGTATTCCGCCATAATTTCTCCTTTCTTAAGTACTTGTGATGAGGGCATCTGACCGTGGAGAGTCTACCAGAGACGGGGCCATTGATCTACGGCCATGATCGCACCTCTTTACTTTTGATTTTATTATATCAGATTATTATTGATGTATTAGTTATTTATATTTATAAGTTTATTATTTCTTTTTTGTTTATGCCCTCACTTGAAAGTTAGTCATATATAAGCCCAAAGGGCATGATAGTCTTTTTTTAATTTTCCTCATTTTAGGTTGCTATTTAAAGCCAACCTCTTCATCTTTTGAGACTAATGAAGATTATTATCAGAATTCGTGTTTTTGTTTCTTATCTCTTATGTGTTGAGAGAAGGAGAGCTTAGAGAAAATCCTAGGAGAGGGAATCGGATCACCCACCAGTCGTAGGAAGCGTCCGGGCTCGTGGTCACCTTTATTTCATTTTCTTCTTCCCTTCCTCCTCCTCTAACAGCCGCCCATCTCACCTCCACAAGTCGGCCAAGCCTCCCCCACTGCCACCTCTCATCCTTTCAAGTCGTCGGCCTCAAAGGAAATCCCCCCTCCTCTACTAGCCACCACTTTCCAAAGCCCCTCCCTCTTTCCTAACCGCCCCACCCAAGCCCTAGTTCCCTTACTAGGCCGCCGGTCCCAACCCCAATCTTCCCTAGCCGTCGGCCCTACCTCCCCTCCCCTCATTCCTTTCTTTCCAAATCTCTTCTAGGGAAAGAATTAAAGACTTGCCTAATTTAGATTATCTTAAATTTGGAAAGATTTCAATTTTCAAATTCAAATTTATTTGAATTTGAATCTTTTCCTAAAATAAGGTTAATCTAATTTGAATACTTTCCAAATCTCTTCAAATCTGAAATAATTAGAGATTCCCCACCTAATTCTCTTTCCTTAATTAGTATCCTAAGTTTGGAAAGGAATTTTAAATTCCCCAATTAAATCCCCTCTCTATCCCTCTTAATGTCGCCAGCCTACCCCCTCTCTCCTCTCTAAATCCTATCTCATTATCAATCCCAATTAATTCCCATTTAAATCTGAAATCAAATTCCACATTTGGGATATTTCCTTCCATCAATTAACACCATCTTCTGGAAATAGAATCCCTAACCTATCTCCCATATGGCCGGCCCCTCTCTCTCTCTCTCCGCTATCTTCCCAAAAGCTCATCCCAAACCTTCCTATCGGCTGAAACTCCTCTCCCAGATTTCCCTTCTGCTATTTGAAAATTTCAGCAAACCTTTCTGCTGTCCCGCCATCCAAGGAAGCTACGTTTGCTGTTCGGAAGTTCTAACCCATCTAAATTGATTATTCCCTCATGCATGGCGGATCCGAAACTTGATCACGGATTCGTTTATGACGACCAAGGCCACGTCAACATTCTCAACTCACCGTTCTTTGACCTCAAACTCGAAGTTGACCAAACCGTAGAGGAGTACGTGGAGAGGATTACCTTCACCCTTGCCGCCGCCATCGACGAACAAATCTCTTCCGTCTAGTGGAAGATTGTCTCTAAGCCTTGACGAAAGTAAACCAATCTTCCAAATATCGTATCTTCCTAGTTACTATCAATTGTGGTCTTATTTTGATTCATAAAGATCGTGTTAATTTCCCTCCGCTAAAACATAGTGATTTAGAGAGTTTAGTGACAGATCTTTTTATAGTGACTAGTCTTATTATTAATTTAGGGATTTATCGTTGAAAACCTTCCATGTATGCAACCCTAGAGTAATTGGCTATTTTGTGATCTTAACTTTTATGCATGTAACTTGGCCTAAGCTTGTTTCATCGTTCTTCATGTTTTATTTCATCATTTAAGTCAATACAAGTATTTAATTAATATTGTTCTCTAAACTAAAGCGTGCAAAATCCTTAAATAACATTATCTAGGCATTTAGGTTCTGCATCAACTTGGCTCTCCCTAAGTCTCCCGATCTTCCCTTCCACGCTCGTACCCAAACCCCTCTTTGCTTCCTCCCCTCTTTTCTTCAAAATTAGCACCCTTCCTACCATAATCCCCTTCTTTTCTCTCCCAACCAGCACCCCTTAGTTCATGCCCCCCATAAACACACCTCTCTCCATACCTTCGATCTCTCTCCTCCATGATTTCAACATCATTGTTCCTCTTACAAAATTCAGAATTCGTCGTTTTCTCCACCTGCCCTTTTGTCTCCGATACCGGCGTTTGAATTTGATTTTCTAATATCTTCTTCACCATCTCATGAAGATCAGAAACTTTATTTTCCACGGATGATACTTTGTCTTCCACATATGAAATTCTATCTTCTACCGTTGCTTTCATTTGGCTCATCTCCCCTTCAAGGCGTTCCTCCAACGCATCTACCTTCTTGGCCGCCATCAATACCCGGATTTTTGTAGGTTCAAAAAATCTGGATATTTGACCCAAAACAAAACAATAAAGATCCCTTCCTCCGGCAAAAACAACCACTGATTTTTCTAGAAAAAAGCTCATAAACAGTCCCAAAATCAGCTCTAATACCAATTTATTAGGAAATACTTGAAGATCTCAAGTAAACCATAACAATAGAGACAAAACAGCGAGAAACTCCACAAAATTGATGGAAAATCAGAGAAAAACAATAATTTTATTGCAAGAATAGAACTAACGGAACAAAGAAAGCAAGATATAATTGATCCTCAATTCGAGAGGAGGATCGATCTCTCCCAATCCCTAGACTAAGCTAAGGCTCAAGATACCAAGAACAAGACTCCCAATTTAACCACAATAATCAAGCATAACCCTAACCCTAATACTCTCTTTCTATTTAAAGCAAACAATCCAAACCTCCTTAGCCCTAGCCGCCCCCTCCTTCCTATTCAAATTCATGAGTGGGCCCCACCTAAGCATGGGTGGCAAATCAAGAGGGAGGACCAGGCCTGGTCCGCCTCTTATAAACCAAGGCCGGCCCCTTGGCAAAGCCCGGCTGGACCGGTCCCTGCTAGACTGGTCTGTGCGTAACAGCAAGTTACTTACAACCAATATAGGCTAGGTGTGGATCTCAGGCATGACCTGTGCGGGGTGCCCACACAACCCATGTTAGTTGCTATGCAAATCGCAGAGCTTGTAGGTGGTCTAAGCATAGGCCTTCTACACTACCACCATGGGGTTTATCAAGCAACTGACAAATCTTGGAAGCCTGTTGACTCATCTTTTTACAAGAACATTTGTGGGCCAACTGAGCAAGTCTTTATGCAATATTATTGCATGTATACACCTAGTTCACATAAATCATCTAAGGAATAAGAAAAAAGGGATTATATGTCCACAGTCCTAAGATGATGTCCATGTAAACATTCTAGAGGCCGTTATAGTCAAAATATTCCAACCTGACGTAGCAATACGCCACTGATACACTAAAGTCCAAAATTATTTTTGAACTTATTTAATTGCATTAAAAAGAGGGAAATTATTAGAATCACAAAAATTCTCAACTAACCGAGCATTTGTTTTGTAGCTAAACTAGAAACTTGAAGCCATCTAAGCATTCTAAATTGACACTCAAGTTGGCTAGATGACTTGATTTAGCTGAACCAGCGCAAGCTCAAAAATTATGTGCTCATTGAAAAAAAGTTCCATGACATTAAGTTGACTCCATGATTGGTCAAACCTATAAAATCGAGGATCAAACGATCCCGAACTGGTCTTGGAACTCCAAAGCCCTTCTTCTCCACTTTTCCTTGTATGGACAATTGCATTAGCATGAGGATGGGGCTGATGTCTCTAAATGCTCTTCTTAGGGTGAAGAATAAATCCATATTAAAAATGTTTAGATTTTATCTTCTTTTTTATTGAATCTACTCAAGAGGCAATGTACCTTTTCATAATTATTCTCATCAATATGGTAGTTGAATCTAAAAACTTTCTACACCAATCTGCTCATATCACAATCGTCAACTATGTGGTGACCTCAAATTGTCAATCAAAGATATCTCCTAAAATGGCAATGATCAACTGCCAAAGGCAAGCTAGCCTAGGGCGAAGAATCTGTCCGATTAGATATTGCGTTCATTTTATTGTTTAGATGAGCTTGATTGGTTTCATTCATAGAAGATAAACAGAAGTCCTAAAATTGTTAATCCTGAGATTGACCTAGGCCAAAACTATAAATGTGCCTCCTGATCATTCGTTTGACGAGACTAATTAACAAGAATTCTTCAGGAGAGCTATGGAACTTGAGGAAATTTCTAATCTATGTACAAGCAACCTCTCAAGTTTGTTACTTGATCAAGAAGCTTCCGTCAAATTCTTCATACTTCCCATCAGCTTCTTCCATGCTTAATTCTGAAGCAACAAACAAAGATTTTTCCATCCTCAACTGGCATGACATCCACCCTAAGTCTTTTTTTTTTTTTCTCCATTGATATCTTGTACAGTCCACCCTCCAATTAGCCAGAGGAAGATGGAGCTTGTAACTGACCAGCATACAGTAAAAAATGTTCAATTGGGCCAAATTACATGATTTTCTATCCTTAAAGAATTTTTTATCTAAAAAATACTCGTCTCATCTACTGTGAGAGTGATGAGAAGCTCTAACCTACGGCTAAGAAGTCATCAAATCCGACAGGTTCATAGAAGCCTCTCAGAATATATCTCTAAATCAAAGTGCACTCTTGCAGGGACATCGATCTAGCGATCCTTTTCAAGAGTTAGAAAAAAATTTAATACATGTTTTCTTCTCTTATAATCAAATAAGACTGAGTAATTTTTTTTAAAGAAGCGTTACATAAATGAAACGCAGATGAATGTTCACTCGCTGTCAAGAAAAAGCGCTCGTCAATGCAACAGAACTCTGCCTAATGCAAATTATTCATCTAATTGACAAAAACTCATGTTTTCCCAACAAATGAGAGGCAGAGAAATTAAAAAAAAAAAAAAAGCAACAACAACAATAACAACAAAAACAGAGAAGAGAGAGCAGTGACGAGTCGCACCAAAAAAACAAAGACACGAAGAGTGGGAATATCAACAGACGTTAGCGAGGTAAGGAAAAGGATGCCAGACTCTTACAACAAGCTCGACGACATCTAACGGCGGTCGATTGGCCTTGAGGGCTGCAGCGCCTATTCTCAGACATCGGCGAAGCGTCTCCTCTCGCGGTAGCCTCCATTCTGGCGGGAGCGACAAGGGGATGTCTCCGGCCCCGCCGTGGAGTGCGATCGCCCAGCCCATTAATTCCTTCTCAAACAGCCCCCTCTTCTCTCTCTCCGACTCTCCTCAGCTCTCTCTGTTGTGAAATGTCTGGCGAGAATCCGAGTCCGAACTTTTGCCAGAATATACCACGGACGCTTTATTGGTTTGATGGGACCTGAACACGTGAAGATGACGCACACATCATTGGTCTGGGCTGCTGTCAATCGGGCCAGATTTAGATTCAACTTTGGAACTGACTCAGACATAAATTGACTCAACCAGTTCTAAAAAATAGGTCACTTTTTTGGACCCGAATTCGACCTGCTTTGGACCCGAGTCAACCTGATACGACCCGCCAACCCGTTTTTAGTTCTGATCCAACAAAGCTGAAATGAATGCTGGAACTTCAAAACATCAGCTAGATTCTTCAGGACTCTGGTAGCGACGGCGTGGGGTAGACAGGTTTTGAGAAGAATAGAGATTTGTTTAAGAATGTGATTTATCCGCGAGATGGCGGGGCCGTGGAATTGTGGGACTGCGGGGTTGCGGGGCTGTGGGACGGCAGGAGAGGTGGATGACGACGCCGACTTGACTCACGAGTCACGAGTGCGGGGCAGGAAATCAGGTCATCGGGATTTGAAATCCTGGATTTCATTTACAGTGGGACTGCGGGTCGGTTTCGGGTTATTCTCGGGTTTCTGGGTCAGCCCAAACCTGACGTGATTTTTGAAACGGGTTGATTTCTTGAACCTGAATCCGACCCGTTTGACAAACGGGTTGAGCCTAACTCGAAATTTTTGGGTCGGGTTCGAGTCAAGCTTTCAGGTCATGTCAAATATTGACAACCTTAGCTGTAAGCCATGCTCATTCATATAAAAAAAGTAATTAAATAATTACCCTAAGAATTTAAAATT
Source organism: Dendrobium chrysotoxum (assembly GCA_019925795.1). Lineage (NCBI taxonomy): Eukaryota > Viridiplantae > Streptophyta > Magnoliopsida > Asparagales > Orchidaceae > Dendrobium > Dendrobium chrysotoxum. The sequence continues at coordinate 26,275,927 of CM034311.1, forward strand.
CAATACATAATATATATATATATATATATATATATATATATATATATATATATATATATATATATATATATATAGTTCCATATACATACTATAATCATTGTTAATAACTATTTGAACCACTCAAAACAAAATATAAATAATGGTTAATTAATTGGGCTTGACAAAAGGCCAATTATGATTCAAAGTAAAATAAACTAATAATAAATAAACTTGCATATGATTTAAAAATACGAGTCATATTAATACTCAGATTAAACTCTATAAGAAGAAGTTGTATGTTTGGATGCACATCAAATACGTTAAACTACTTTTGGTGTTTGTTATTTACATATCAAATGCATTAAAACGAAAAGGGCAAAGTTTTTAAAGAAACCGATTTCATGTAAGATTTAGGAGAAGGATCATATTATAAATTTAATTTAAAAATGATCAAAAACATACTGCACGATCGCATTTTACCTGAAAAAGTAAAAAAAAATTGTGTTTTAATGAAAAACGTGAATAGTAATTACGTTTTCTATTAAAACGTAATTTTTTTTGACGTTTTTCATTCAATACTTCTTTTTTGCTATGTCAATATAATATTATAATAATATTAGTTTATATATAAGTAAAAATTATTTTTACAAATAATAATAACGTTATAATAATGTTATGCTTATTTAAATTGGGTTATATTTATTTAAATTGTTATAATAAGTTATGAATATAGAATTTTTATAATAAAATTGTTTTAAATATTTTCTTAGATATATATATATATATATATATATAATTAAATAAATGTAATATTAGATATTTGATTATTTTTATTTTAAATATAATATATTATTTTTAAATTATTTTTCTATAAATATAATGTAACGTTATAAAAATTTGTATATTTACATAATATATAAAAATTCTTATAAAAGTTTATCATATATTTGTACATAAACTAATAAACTCAAATATCATATATTTAAATATATTTAAATTCAATATTACTGCTATCTATTATCTGTTATAAATATTTTAATTTCTTTTCGATTTGTTGAAATTTTAGTTAGATGATTTCATTTAATTTGCCGTGTTAATGGTATACTCGATAAAACTAAATTGTTTTTTTTTCTTCTTTATTTTAATTTTTATAACTTAGACGTGTTTATAAATTTAAAATATTTATTTCTTTCTAATGTCAACTAACATTACTGTTAATTAATGATGTTTAGTAAATCTTGAAAATTATTATAATGAAAATTAATTAACATAATAGATGTCAAATTTGGCCAAAAGAAATTTATTTAAAATAAAATTTGAAATTAACAATTAAACTTTTTTTAAATTTGATTAAAATAAATAAGAAAAAATAATTTAATTTTCTCGAGTATAATATTAACACAATAAATTAAACTAAATCATCTAACTAAAATATAAACAAATCGAAAAGAAATTAAAAAATATATAACTAATAAAGTAAAAATGTTATTTGATGCTAAGCAAAAATTGCTAATGCAAATCGCTGTATTTTCTTTTATTGAAAACACAAAACTTATTTGCATTTTCACAGAAAATGTAAATTAATTTTAAGTTTTTAGTAACGTTATTATTAATTTAAATAAATATCATGCAATTTAAATAAATCTAACGTCATTATTATTTGTAAAAATATTTTTTACTTATATATAAACTAGTTATTATAATAATATTTATAAAAACAATTTAAATAAATATTTACACAACAAAAAAGAAGTATTGAACGGAAAACGCAAAAAAAAAATTAAGTTTTAATAGAAAACACAATTACTGTTCACGTTTTCCATTAAAACGCAAATTTGTTTTGTGTTTTCAGACAAAACGCGACCATGCAGTGCGTTTTTTATCCTTTTTAAATTAAATTTATAACATGATCTTTCTCCTAAATCATACGTGAAACCGATTCCTTTTAAAAATTTGCCCAAACGAAAATAAGGGTGAGCATGAGGGATGATGATGAGTGACGAGTACCTTTGCTGACAATTATGACGAGCGGTTACAACGAGAGCGATAAAGACAACATAGTGAATGATCAACGGCAGGAATCGCAAGCAAGCGCAATGGGTGATTTGAAAATCGTCTGATTTGAGGTTTTATTTGGGATAACATTCTTATTGTTTTTTAAAACAATTTTTTAGTACAAAAATTTTTTAATTAAGAAATTTTTTATTAAAAACTTGCTTTAGAAATAGCTAAAAAACTATCCCAAATGAAACCTGAATGATTTTCAAACCTATGGAAAATATAAGTTTTGAGGTGTTTTCTAACTATTAAAATATTAATTTACTTTTTTTTTTTTTTGCTTATCTTTATGTAATATTCTCAGTTAACTTCACCTAATCCTTGTTTGGGCAACTTTCTATTCTAGTTCTGTTAGTTCAGCTGATGGAGGTTTCTTGAAGCAATTCCTGTTGTTAATCACATCAATCAGTAATCATCTTGTCTTACCTCCCTGAAGTATTTCTTTGTTTTTATTTAAGATATTATTAGGGATCATAATTGTTGGTAGAGATTGATTAGGGGCAACTTCTTATCTTCCTTATTTCTATTCAATCTTAAGCTGAACACCTAAAGCCAATCTTAGTTTTCTTTTCTTTTTTTTTGTGTGGGAATTTATCAATGGAAGATATTAATTCTTTTTTCTTTTGTTTGATTAAAACTATGCTATTTATGTTATCAAAACAAAAAAACCAAAGTTGTTGATTCTATTTATGGAGATAATCATGAGTAATTTATTAAACTTCTAGTGAGAGAACAAAATTAGTTTATTATGGTGAGTAAAGATGATTATTTTTTTAGGGATTATTTTTATTTTTATTTTTATCTCTCTATAATTAAAAAAAATAACTCTTTCAATTGTTTGCTTCTTCGAAATTTCTGTGATATAAAGCTACTTTTTGTAACTTGAGTGGTTAAGTTATTTTCTCCACAATAACTTCACAACAAATTTTATAAAATGCTACAGCTGTCCCGAACAAACACTAAGTTTTTAGCACTATATGTTTTATGGAAGATGAGATTATTATTGACCTACAAGGAAGCGCATTTGTAAAACTCAATTGTATTGAGAAGCTCTAACAAAACTATTCTGATGTATTAGCTTCAGACATCAAAAAGGACATTTAGGCTTCATGTGGGATAGTTTTCTTACTGCTTTCTAAAGTAACTTTTTAATATAAAACTTTTAAATTCGAAAAATTTTTATACTAAAAAGCTATTTTATAAAGTAGTAAGAAAACTTTCCCAAATGAAACCTTAATTCCTTAGGCCAACTCCAAAATCATTGAATCATCATAAATTATGTGCTTAACTTTGGAGTTGTTTGAGCAAAGAATGGAAATTTTGTAGAAAGATACAATTAGTCTGTTCTTCTATCATAAAAAATAACACAACAAAGGATTATTTTACATAAATAGGTAAACCTATGCAAAAACTATTATTTATTCAGGAAAACCTATTATTTCATCAATTTTTACTTTGCTGGCGTTTTTTGGTTTCTCAATTCGATCATTCAGAATGATTAAAGGAGAAGACATGGGGTTTTCGATTTTATAAAAATTTCACCTTTTTTTTTTTTGGTTTCCATGTCAGCTCTTGGAATTTTGATTTAAGACATTAGAGTTGACTAGCCTCCATGGGTGGATCCACCCTTGGTTCAGGGTGGGCAAATGCCCACCCTCAAAAAAAAATTAAGGCATAAGATAGAGAGTTTTGGGATTTTGCCACCCCTTAAAAATTTTTTTTAGCCCCAATATGCCCCCATCTTGCCTGTGCCTGCCCAAAAATAAAAATAAATATTAAAGAAAATCCAAAAATATTCTTACAACAAAAATTTGTTCCAGAGCAGCTGCAAAGCATACAATTTTTTGCCCCCCCTAAAAATTAAGGCTGGATCCGCCACTGCTAGCCTCTGATCTTTCTTTACACTTACAATATTGCAAATAATGTTAATAGTAGTAGTCTCTTGGACTTGTTGAATAGGTGAGGTATGGGAGAACTTCCAAAGTGAAGTTATCAATAAGAGAACAAACAATGGGAGAACTTCATTGAATTCTTAACAAAAAGTATAGTATAGCCCTTAATCCATGAGAATCTTAGTAATATGTGTTTAGAGTTGAGTAAGAATACAATGAGACTTCTATTAAATGGCATGATTTGCAGACGGGGGTGGAATCAAGAAGAGTTCAAGGTGGGCAATTGTGAACCCAAATGATAGATAATGTTCACGGCCTTGGAGGTGAAGATGGAAGGTTTATGGGCTGTTGAAGACAGTGAGCACAATAGGCTCAAGAATGGAATTCTTGAGCAGGGTAAGATCAGTTGAAATGGTTTCAAGATATGAAATCGAGAACTAGGCATATAAATAATTCTTTTATTTCTTAAAAACTTAAAAAAATACCTCTTGACTATTACAGGACAATATTTATACTATTGAGACTGACACGGGTAAAAAACTAGTATTACAAATATGGCTAGATATAAACAGGACAAATTTTAGGACTCTAATATCTAACAAGTAATTGAGCTGAAATTAAAACTGCAACTCTGGTGTCAGTCTACTCGGGTACGAGAAGCATTAGGTGCATAATATAGAGTGAGATCAACCACATTAAAAGTAGCGAAAAGTATTATAATTCTCGGGAAGATCAATTTAATAAGCATTATCATTAGTTTTTTTATTATTCTAAAAGGACCATTAGTTCTTGGTTTGAGCTTGCCAAAAGCTCCTTTTGGAAAACAATCTTTGCGCAATCAAATCCAAACAAGATCGCCTTCTTTGAACAAGACAGATTTCTTATTCTTATTTGATTGAGCTTGACATTTAGCATTTTTTCTTTGAATCATCTCTTGAACTTGTTTGTGTAATTGTTGTATTTCAATGCTTCTCTGCTCTCCATCTTCACTAAAATGAGCTATGGGAATTTGAGGAATTAAATCAGTAGCCGCTTGTGGGTTTAACCCATAAAAAATTTCAAAGGGATTTTTTTTTAGACTGATTATTAGATCTATTGAAAGCAAATTCTACTTGTGGTAGAATCAAATCCTATTGTCGAATATTTTTTCCTACAAAACAATGCAGAAAATTGCTCAAACTTCCCCATTCAGGCTAAAGAAGCCAATGTTTTCAGCAGTTGCCGGAACTAGTGGGTTACCCCACGGGTTGGACGTCGAAGGCGTCGCCATGAGACGAAGGATCCAAACGCTGGAAGAAACAATAGAGAGCAAGAGACCGAGAGCGTAGACAAGACGGAACCCTAGAATCACCAAAGAAACAAAGAAGCGAAAGTCTGAGGGCATAATAAAGTTAGCAAACAATACAATTCATATATTATATTATCATCAGGATTGTTAGGTATGAGTAAAAGTAAGTTTAATAGATTTTTCCTTGCTGAATGTTATAGAAGCAACTTCTGCTTTGATTAGAGCACAAATGTTGATATTTTACTTATGTTGTCTTGAATGTAATAAAATTATTATCCTCACTTAGAATCATTAGTTGTTTTAATAGTTTTGATGGATAATGCACTTATTAAATTCCCTTTTCGAAATCCATTTAGGTGAGCTATTATGAAAATATCTACATCGAAATTGGCTCCGAAAATCTGGTGACTTTCATCTTTTTTTTGACTGTAAACTCAATTTAAATTTGTAGTTAACGTTAATATTCGAAATTTATAGAAAGATATTTTAAAAATTCGATAAAATTTAATGAAGAGCAAAATCGAAATAGAAGTCGAATGAAGATCAAAATATCAAAAAAAAAAAAAAAATCAAAAATTAATTTATAAGTTTTTTCTTATCTTATATATAATATTTTATCTTTTTTTTAGTAATAAATTAAAAAAAAAATTAAAACTACCTATGTCAATCCAAAGCCCGGATGAAAAAAGTTGAACGAATTTAAAAAAAAATAAATTTTGGCCCCCGGTATAAAAACTTTCTGGCTCCGTCATTGCATTAAAGATTAGTCATCATGCTAGATCTTATGATTATATCATTTAGAGTTTATTTGGGACATCTTTTTTATTATTTTATAAAGCAGTTTTCAAGTATAAAAAGTTTTTAGACTTGAAAATTTTTAACTAAAAACTACTTTATAATGTAATAAAAAATTGTCCCAAACGAAGCTTTAGAATAAGCTGAAAAACATTTTTAGTGTATGCAAATTTACTATTAGATATATTCATGTATTCATCTCAATATATAATAGACCACTAAGTCTTCTGTGCTTTTGGAGCTTCAAGAGCTCAATTTTAGAGTAGATGAGTCATAAAGTAGGTCTAAAATATAACTCCATAAATTTGACTCATTGGCTTCAATATCATGTGTTAGGGAGCGTTGAACAATAGATAACCAAAAGTTGGCCAAATATAATAATGGTCTAATCATTTTCAACTCAAACCTACGAAAGAGAATCAACTAATTGGTATTTCAATTGATATAATTATATTAGTCAAATATATGACTATACCTAATACTGATCTCAGGAGTCTTACAGATTTCACGTATAAATATTAAGATTTCCGAAACATTTTCAGCTCGATTCATCTCATGGGCGGAACTCTTAAGTGCCCAAGGGAGGCAATTGCAACCCCCCCCCCCCCCCCCCCCCCAATCTAAAGAGAAATAGTAAAGAGAATCCGAAAATATTCTTACAACAAAAATTTATTTAAAAATAGGTCGAATCCCGTCAGGCGGCACTGCCCCTAACCCCCGACACATTGTGTAGAGGTGTTACCTAATTTTTGTTTAAAAATAAATGTCATTATATAAGATGTTGATGATATTTTTAAAATGTATTATGTATTCAAATACAAATAATCATTAGTTACTAAAATTATATATATATATATATATATATATATATATATATATATATATGAAAAAAAAAATCTCTGCACTTTTACTTATAAGTTTGCCCTCCCTGAAAATTAAGGCTGATCCCACCCCTGATTCATCTTATTTTCTTTTCCGATTTCAACTCTACATTAGAGTATAGCCTTAGAAGTTTAAGGCTGCATCAAAGTTTTCCAAAGGGCTTTGATAGTAACAAGAAAGTAAACCCCACATAACACATTGGATACTTAGGTTTGGTTTAGGACAATTTTTTTTGTTGTTTAATTTTTAAAATAATTTTTTAGTAAAAAATTTTAATTTTTGTATTAAAATTTTTTTTTAAGAAGCTGTGAGAAAGCTATCCCAAATGAAGCCTTAAACATAGTCCAAGAATCAGAGATTTTTTTAATTTTTATTTTTTTTATAATTTGATTCTTTGTATTAATTAAAGAAATAATGAATGAGTGAAAAAAATGTGCACATTATATAAATTATTTTTTATATATTATGCAAACACAATTAAGGTTATGGACTGAAGTTCTCACAAATATGGCTTAATTATAAACTAAAAAAATGGAATCCCTTAGCACTCGAAATTGAAATTCATTTTAGTTAAATAAAATCAACTCAGAATCCATTAGAGTCAGTTCAACTAATTTTTAAACTTTAGGAGTTCGAATAAACTTTAAGAGAACTTCATATATATTATTTGCAAGGGTGGATCTAGCTTTTGTTTTCAGGGTGGATAAAATTTTAATTAACATAATAATAATAATAATAATAATAATAATAATAATAATAAAATAACTTCAAATAGTAATAATAATAAAATAAATTAAAAAAAATAATCAACATGATGTTATCAAATTTATAAGAGAAAATTTTTATCATTTATCTTCCAATTTAATACTGATTAAATTCAAGATATGTTAAATCTCTCTATCTACAGGATTCAAAAAAATATAAGAATTTCTCCATCACATAAATCTTAAATTTTAAAATTAATAATCAAATAATTTATCTGACTTTAACAAAATTTTATGGTTGTTATACAAGAATAACTTTCAGATTTTAACTCTCTCAAAATTTACTAAACTTGGTTTTACAGATTTTACTAATCCTACTTTAGTTGAATACTAATAGTAGCCAAACGGCTCCAAAGCCATCAAAATCAGATCTTTGATGATGAGAACAAAATCAAAATCAAAATCGAGACAGTAAGTTAATTATGAGCACCTTGTTTGAGACATCTAAAAAATTATAGAAAAATAGCAGTAGCATCACAGAGGCGAGAAACCCCTCACCAATATCACCAGAGGTCACATTCTATAAATTATCACCAAGAGATGTTCCACAAGATCCCAATTAGGGGATAAAGCTACTTGATTCTCTCAAAATCTAGTAGAAGGTTCTAAGTTTGTCATAGAATTAATCTTCCCCTCATTGACCACAAAATCTTTAGCATTATCTGGAGATGGAAAAATTCCATGTGGCTCAATGTTATTGTTACCATTATTATTTTCCTCAATAGGCACAACATCCGCAGTAATAATAGTAGGCAAATTATTTTTATTAGTTTGTGAATCCCTACTTAAATGAGGATGAAAGATGATGCACTCAGTTTTCAGGTGCCCTAATGACTTGCAATGATCACAATAATGAGATAATTTCTCCATCTCAACATGTTTAATATAATCGAATTGTTCAAGCCCCAACCAAATTGAATCAGGATATCGCTTCTAACTCGACCAACATTCGAGCGATCGAGGGACGAGACCCAATAGTTTTTTTTTTGTTAAAACCCACAAAGGGGCCTACGCATTAATTATTAAAAAAAAGGATACATGTCCTTAGAGGATCAAAAGCTCTCTAGAAATACATCACTCAAAGTAAAACCTAATGAGCCAATGGTCCTAACTATTACAAAAAGCAAACAGAAAGAAGCCAGGGAGGCAGTGAGCCAATCCCCAAAAGAAGCCATGCAAGAACTTCAATGAAGGCTCGAGGGATAAAAGGCATCCATAGCAGAAATATCCAATACTAGAACTAGCCAAGGTTGAAGGAAGATCATCAAAAAACGCCTCCAGCTGAAGAAATCCTAAACCCTAAATTTTTTTTTAATAATTAACGTGTAGGCCCCTTTGTGGGCATAAACCCAATAGTTTTTTTTTTTGGAAGGGACTAACCCAAATTTTATTCAATAAAAAGAAAATTACAACGACTTGAGCAAACCCAAAATATACTTATAACAATATATAGCATAACTCCAAAAGACGAGCTGAGATGACAAAACCACTAAGCATAAATGAACAAAAAAAAAAAACAACAACGAATGCTACAACCCATACGAACTCAGTAATGGCAATCCTGTACCCACCGAGTAGCGAAGGATTGACTATCCATTGGAGGTAGTAAGCCACAAAGTAACCAGTCGAAGATCTAAAAATAAATAAGCAACATCCCACAAGGCACTAAAAAACCACTAGATAGGAACCAACCACCAAGGTTGCCAGCTCAAGGCCAACCCAGGGTTATGTAGAATTGCCTCATCATAGTAAAAATCCAAAACCAAAAGCCAAACCAGAATAAATCCCCTCCAATCAAAGAAAATCCCAAATCAAGCACAGCACGAAGCTCTTTTGCCACCCACATCATAAATCCCATGCTTATAATAGAACTATTTTTTCTTAGATTTACTTTTATCTCTTTTGCCAGCACTACTTGAAAATGCATAATCAACTACACGGTTTGCCATGAAATTCTACATATCTTGAAAATCATTTGCAAGCTCACCGACATCGGCATCGAACACGTTCAACCAATCAGAATGATCCAAACTTGAGTTACTGACAAAGACAGATGGGCTTTCAACTCCACATTGGACACAACCGAAATTGAAATATCAACAACAGCTATCGGTAAAGCCAAATTAACTGAATGACTAATTGCATCCCCGACCACAGTCCCGTCATGTAGTGCCCCAATGGAATCCTCAACACCCTTAAGAGCCAAAGCATCGCAAGGAACCCCAATATTTAAATTCTCAACCGAACCTTCTTAAGAAACCACAGGGCAAACAACATCCGGCCCCAAATGAAAAGAATCTAAAACCACAACAACATCCTGACTATTATTAACAATAGAATTTTGAGCTAGACTACATGGCTTCAAAGAATCACAATAATAATCTTCCTCCACATCATCGTAAACATCACCATTAATAGAAGATGGAACCGGAGTAGATACATGATTAGCCAAGCAAGGGATAGGGCTCATGTCGTCCATAGTGTTACAAATACCCTCCTTAAGACCACAAAAAATGTCACTACCTACAGGATTACAAAAGTCCTCATTAATACCCCTATCATCAATAATCTCAGTATTCAAAATAATAGGGCCAACAGGGTCCAAAGCCACAGGTTCATATGAACCAATCCTAACTAAAGAAAGCTCCACAGCGACTTCCCCACACCCAAGCAACATATTATCACCAATAATAGTTGAGGGCCCCAGCCGAGAAACAAACCCAACATCACTTGAACAGTAGCTTCCACATGAAGGCCAACATCATTCCCCACATCGGCCACGCTGACATCAAGCTCATTAGAACCCCCACTATCCGTTCCTCATTAACGACCAACAATAAAACAATAATTGCATTACTTTTGGCATTCTCGATAGGCAAAATAGGATTCACGTGAGAATGTGGAACAGACAAAGGGGAAGAGGAAAAACTACACTCACCCCTTAGATGACCAACATGCTAGCACGACTCATAGAAAGCAGGAAATTCCTCCATTTCAACCCTTTAAACATACCTAGAATTTTAAGGCTCAAGCCAGATTTTATCAGGAAAGTTTTTTGTAATGTCCAGTTCCACTAAGACCTGCGCAAGAGATGGCCTAGAACCAACATAAGTGGCATTGTCAACATTCAAGGGTCGACCAAACATGGAACCCAAAGCATGGAGGATACGAGGAGAGAATATATGGGGTCTCAGATTGGGAAAGGAAACCCTGATCAGAATCACCGAAGATTCAACACCGACATTCATAAACGGGGACCATTTTGTGAGTTTCATGAAGTAATTATTCACCAAATAGGATCTATGGTAAAAAACTCTATTATAATCAAGGTCAGTAGAAAGCTTAATCAGAACGTGCGACTGATCAAGAACAGTCACAGAGAAATTGTCATTTAGCTTCAAATTGAAAAAAAAAAATTTGCCAATTACATCCAAAGAAGGACGACGCGTAGGAAAAAAATCAACCAGAGCAAATTGAAAAGGAACTGAAAGATCCAAAATTTCTTCCTCTGATATCCACAAAGAGGGCAAACCATGGAAAGAACAATACCGGAGCTCATGAAAACAACCAGAAGGTGGAGAACTAGAAAGAGCATCCACAAATGACTGCGATTTGAAGGACCCATTCAAAAAACCGGGATCACAAATACGTCTAACCGCCATTTTGGCCACGAACGGCCAGAGGTGGAAGAGATGAGGCAGCCAAACCGGAAAGAAAGGAAAAGAAAACAAACCAGAAAAAGGAGAAGGAAAGGGAACTTCCCTAAACCTCCAACAAGAAGCGACACGTGATACAGCGACGGAAAACCCCTAAATCACGCCAAAGGAGTAGCTAGGGCAAAGCCCTAGCGAAGCGTCGGGAGAGGGCTTGTGAGAGCATATTAAGCTTCCCTTCCCACACTTCAACAACCATAAAAGTTAACAAAACAATGTCGCATCTTCTGAAGACCTAATATTTATTTAAACTGTTTAAGAGCATCAATTAGGGTTGTAATTTAGGTGAGCCAAGTCGGCTCGAACTTGACTTGCTAATGAGCTCACAAGGCGAACTTATCGAGCTACTAGTTCAAGTTCGAGCATATACTCAAGCTTGGCCTAATTTGACTCGTAAGCCTGTGAAGCTACTCATTTAAATTAAAATATAATTTAAAATTAATTTTAGAATAATATAATAAAATTAAATTAAATTCAAATAATATAATGCAATATAAATTAAATGTTTTAATTATTTTTCGAGTCATGCTCAATTTTTTCAAACGATTAAAAGTGATTGAATTGAGCATGTGCCTAATAATTTTCGAATAAGCAAAGTAAACTAGCTGAGTTTGAGTTCATTAAATGAACTCGAATCGAGCTTGGTAAAAAATAAATGAGCTTAGCTCAATTACACATGTACTCGACTTGTTTACACCTCCAACATCAATGATCCCTATACTTATCTATCAAACTTAAAAATTTATTTCTTATCTATTTTGAGTTTACATCGACTTTGACTTATGACCATCATTTTTATTATAATATAAATAACGATAATGTATAATCCAAATGAAAAGATAAAAGTTGATAAATTATTATATAATTATGTCAATCTGTTAATCCAACCTTTGCTTTATTTTGTGATTTTAATCCTGAAATATAAATTCATTAAATTAAATCACTAAATAATACTTAAATATAATTTTTATGTGCATTTTGCCATTTTGATAAATTTATGATAATGATAAAATGTTAGTAAGTCACCAAAGAGTACTTATTGCTTCTCACCAATGCAAATGAGTTGAAAGTCACCATATATAGTACCCATAAATATCACAACCAAATGGTAAGGTAGTAGTTAAAAATTCAGTGACTGCTGAAAGTTAACAATTTGGAAATTAAGGAAAATTATTAAGAGCTAATGATATCTTAAAACATGAAAGGAAATAATCTATCAAAGATATATAATTAGATTTGTTATTCATAATTTGCGTGTATGTGCTTTTGTTTTTCTTTCTTACACTTAACTTCTTTCTTGACAGTTGGATTATGACAAGAATTCTCATTTATCGACTACACACTAATCATATATAGCTTTCCACAACCATAAGAGAAGCCATGCACTAATCAAAACATTACTTATGAAAGCGATATCCAATATATGATAACTAAATATTTGTCATCCTTGCTTGGAAACTCTTGTGTTAGCTTACAAAAAAGTATAGTAAATTCCAATTTGTGTTGAGCTCGAGTCAACATAGCCAGCTAGAAGAGATCAGTTTCACAAGTCAATCAGATCGAATCAGATCAATCAGTGATTACAAGTGGTCTCACCTCTTATTTAAAAAGTCTTAATGTATATCTTACATAATTAAAGCGATATAATTAGTATATCTCTTCTTTCATCTATAAATATAAGAGGTTATCAAAAGGCAAGCCTAGAAACAAGCAATAGTCTCATGCTCTTTACTTCTAAGCAATAAAAGAAGTTACAGAGCTCATCTCTATAGATTCTCTCTCCCTATCTCTTATTCCTTTTTTTTGGGGCAGGTTAGAGGCTTCGAAAGTGAGCCACCGGGGGAAATTTCTTCGCGTCTACCAATAAGTTGCACGCACGAGCTCATATCTCTCATTCTGGTTCTCTGTTTTCCATGATCATCAGTCTTACTAATAAAGGCCTGATAGCGCTAAAAGATAAATTTGAATTCAACAATGATTGAAACAGTATTATAAAATTAACAAGCTGTTAAATTTGACCAATTGCATGGAATCCTGAAGAAGCACGCGATCGAAGATAAAACCTTATAACTACATTGACAGTGAAAGCCATGCATGCGTCCATATCCATGCACGTCCTCCATCTTAACAAAACTCTAGTCTCTCTATTTGTTTATAAACAAAGAAGAATATACCATTCCATCGATAAAGACAGATCGATATATACTAGAAACTAGAGATTCCTTATTCTGACTGGCCTGTAATGAATGAGCGGGCCCTCGGAACTCCATTTTTATGAACAGCCATTAAATAATTAGCCAATTTTTAAAATTTTCTAATTTTTTATAATGAGTTATGGTTGTACAAGGAATTGGGATTCCGTTGCTTGTTCTTTCAGGGTATCTCATTAACAATTATGTAAGGAGAATCTATGGTGATATCAGGTTACTGATTTGTTGAAAACTTGATGGAATTTGAAGGGTTTAATATTGTTATTCAGATACTTAATTTGTCATTATCTTCGGTTAAGAGAAAAATTTTAAGTGGGATTCCTTCTGGGTTACGTACCTCGGTTGATTATATATAATAGGCTTGTTTACTGGCAGTTGAATGCATGCGTACGCAAAGAAAAAATAAAATAAAATTAGAAGTTATGGGTGCCAAATATACGGTGCAAGAAATATATAGAAAGAATGAAATTTGCTGGATAATTTTGAAGCATGACATATAGTAAGAAATCGCATGATATTAAATTAAGATTTTATTTAGGATAAATTTTTTACTATTTTTTATATAAAATTTATTAGTTCAAAAAATTTTTATATCAAAAATATTATTTTATAAAGCAATAAAAAAAGCTGTCTCAGGCTAATCCAAAAAAAATACATGAAGCATCGTAATTTTTCTCGAGCAAGAGCTCTATCAGGAGCTCGTGATCAAATTTGTTTTCCATATTCATACTGGAACCAGCTATGCATATGAGTATTTGTTTGTGAAGAAAGCTCCAGAAATACAAAGCATAGCTTTTAATATTTTTGCCGAAATTAAATAAGATCTTCAATCACATAGAATAATTACATTGAATCAATTAATCATATATAATTTTTACTTTGAGTAAAGTTTTACTACTAAAAGAATTTAACATCAGAGCATTAAGATTCTCTCTCTCTCTCTCTCTCTCTCTCTCTCTCTCTCTCTCTCTCTTAATATCCACTTTAAGTTTGAACAAGAGGTCAACAAGCCAATCTTGAGATATTATCTCTGAAGGGACTCTCCGAAGCCAAATCAAAAACTGAGCTTGGAGGTGAATCCCCCTATAGGATGAAATAGTGCGAAGTAGAAGAGCCATTTACTTTGTCTCCTTATTAATTAGGAGGTATTTATAAAAGCTTAGATGAAATGTATTAGGGCGCACATTGGTGAAGCGCAAAGTGGAAAAATAAATCATACCATCTTTAATTAAGATTTATGTTTGAACAAATGCCATCAATCAAACAATCAAATGATCATCATGCTCCAAATTTATGCTAAGCATTAGTGGTTTGATGATGAATGATCAAATCTACATTGATGGATTTGAGATCATGTTGATGATGATCTTGATTAAGGCTTCGGCTTTGTTTGGGACGGTTTTCTTACTGCTTCTTAAAGCAACTTTTTAGTTAAAAAAATTTAATTTTTAAACTAGAAAGTTGCTTTGAGAAGTAATAAAAAAGCCGTCCCAAACAAAGCCTTCATTTGGGACAGCTTTTTTGCTGTTTTTTAAATAGTTTTCTAATACAAAAATTTTTTGAATTAAAAATTTTATACTAAAAAATCGTTTTAAAAAGCAGTATGAAAGTTGTCCCGAATGAAGCATAAATGATTGAATTTATATTAGAATATTGAGATCAAAGATGATTAGATGTACTTCACCAAGGTCGAGCCCAGTCAAATGGTTAAAATGAATATTGACGGTAATTGATTCTTATAACTTAACCCTCAGTACTGCGAGAAAATTATATAACTATGTTGATATATTTGATCAAATTATTGGAATTAACCGAAAGCTTTTATTCATAGTCATATCAATTACCTCTTATTTTTCAATTCATATATGTAAAGAAAATTAATAATAATAATCACTACAACAACAATAACATCAAGTCTTTATCCTACTATGAGGAGTCAGGTATATGAATCTTTTTTCTATATTATATCTTGCTAAGATTCAAATTCACATTTAAATTGAATAAGAAGATGTCATTTTTAATATTTTCTAACAAAATTTTTTTAGATCTACCTCTATCTTTTTTAACATAGGTCAAATCAAATACATCTACTATCCTAATTGGGTCATTAGAAGACCGATATTTTCTTAGGAGATTTACATTTAACTATAATAATAATATTCACTCAAAATAGATAATCGCCTACTGCTCACATTTTGTTTAGGATATTTGCTTGTGACTTTTCTGGGATGGTGGTAGGAATTTGAACTCTTTGGTCGCAACCAAATTTAGCACGCCACTGTGAACATATCATCTTGATATTGAAAATTAAGTATCTCCAAATTGACCTATTTGCTTACGTTGAGAGTCTCATTAAATTTTGAGTCACGTAGCTATATAAAGTTCTTCATGAAAGTTTATAATTTTGGTGCCCTACTAATAGAATATAATGAAACGGGCACGATGAATTTTCTGTTAAAAGGAATTCTACAGGAGATTTAGGCTTCGTTTGGAACGGTTTTCTTACTGTTTTTAAAAACAGCTTTTTAATACAAAAGTTAAAAATTTTGTACTTAAAAGTTGCTTTAAGAAACAGTAAAAAAACCGTCCCAAACGAAGCGTTAGAATTGATCTCACTATTCTTATTATGTGTTTGACCAAATTTTGCTCCATCTGGTGAAGATTTAAATATGAGCGACAGAATATAAGTTTGAATCAGGACATCAACAAATCAAACTTGAAATTTCTCTTAACCTATATGTTGTGCAAAGAAAAGATTAAATTAGGGATTCGAAAAAAACTTAAGGTAATTTCAATAAAAATCAATGGTAAAACTTGATTAAAAAAACTAAGAAAATGGGTCAAAATTGTGATACAAAAAACCTAAGAAGATGCGATGCTGAAAAATTGGTTTGGGTCACATAAAGATATGTTATAGAATTGATACATCATCAAAAATGGCTTTAATCTGGCATGAATTTCAAGGCATATCTTAATTTGAAACTTTCAAAATTAATTCGGGACCATCTGAACTCTGATCTAAACAAACTTATTGTCAAATTGAACGTCTCGACAAGTCAAACACACCACACTAAAATCAGTCCAACCTGAGCCCAAATGGGCTCAAATAAGACTTAAAGTATATTTGGAATCTTCAGAGCATTAATTGGATGATCAAATGATATCAAAATCAAGTAGGCTTATAAATAGTCGAATCGAACGGCTCAACGAGACAAATCTAATAAGCTTAAGATAACTTAATTTTGACATTATTAAGACACTTAAATGCAGATTTTTTCTTCTCAGTCTTCTCAGATTCTTTTAATTCTACACTAAAGTGGTAGCTTAATAGATTTGACATGCATATTAATCCTTCTATCAGTTTTCTCAGATTCTTTTATGCATTTTCTTAGCTTTTGATTTTTTTTTTTTTTGAATTTTTTACTTTATCTGCTTCCAAAAAATGTCTTACTGTGTAATTATGACTCAAACTACACAAATCAAATCATCTATTATACATTATCAGCAAGCTATTTCATTACCCTCGCCATTTGGTGCTCATGTCACTTTGAATGATTATGATTTATTCGAGGGAAATTAGTGGTTCTATCTGTTGACATATACTGTTCTTATTTGAAGGACTCGAAATTTGTCATTGATTGTAAATAGGAAGGTTTTTTTTTAGTGAATTAATTGATTGAAGTCAGTTATGCTTGTTTGATATTTTCTACTGTTAGCTTTCCTCATATGAGCATTGAACATTCTATAGAAATATGCATGTTAATTCAAATATGCAGCAAAACTTGTGTCCGATCAAAATGATTTTCGATAGTGAGTGTGTCAATATGTATATATATATATATATATATATATATATATATATATATATATATATATATATATATATATATATATATATATATATATATATATGTTGGATATTGGGCGTGCATAGTTGAGTCGGGTTTAAGCGAATTCAAGTATTGATCAACTCGGATGGTTAAGCAAATGAGCTATATTTTATGTGCTAAGTTCGATAATTTATATGGAGCTGAACACGAGTTATTCACAGACATAAAATTCATGTGATCTTGATTAGATTCATCACCATCCCCCCTATATTCTCTAAACCAATTGTGATGTGTTCTTTCTCTATTTCAAATTATTGCCAATAAAACAAAACATCATTAATCCTATAAAACAATCTTAATAAAAAAACTTTCTATCATAATAAGAGGGGTGAGGATATTGCATCAATAAGATCAAAAAGACCTCCCTAAAGACCACAATCTTTATGCAGTATCTTATTTAACATTCACTTCACATTCTAAAAAATCAAGCTAAATATCATGCCTCTTTTAGGTTTTGTTTGAAACAGCTTTTTGGCTGTTTTCTAAATCACCTTTTTAGTACAAAAGTTTTGTACTAGAAATTTTTGTGGTAGATAATTGTGTTAGGAAACAGTAAGAAAGCTGTTCTAAGCAGAGCCTTAATTTTCTATTGACATAACAGTGTAGTGATTTTCAAATATGTATGGGGCCAACCCTATTTGACAGTGATCCATTAAATGAATAACAATGCTATATGTCTAGTGATGCTTTGTTTGCTCATCTTGTTGGCAAATCAAGGGATTATGAGGTGATGCATGGTGACTGGCTTGATGATGGCATTTCTACAAATGGTGGGGAGGAAATTTTTAAGAAAGATTTGGATGAATTTTACTTTTAAATACTTAGGATAACTTTGTAGGAGAGACTAGATTTTTTTACTTTAAGATTAATGTAATTTGTTTCAAGTTAAGAGTTGTGAAAGTTGTTTTTTGAGTTAGAATACATAGGTCCAAAATTGGGCTCCAAAGAGAAAAGGATACCCCCTAGGGGGATAGTCTTGTTCCACATGGAAGTCCAATTTTGGATCATTTCAATACCTAAAGAGGAAAAGAATAACCTTCTTGGAGGAAGAGTTTTCTTTTCCATTTGAGTATCCATGTATGGCAGATCCAAGGAGTTTGAAGATGAGAAGGATGAAGAGTTGAAGAGAAAGAGTATCCCGCTCAAAGTCTACTTGCGTTAGTCATAGGATTAGAATCCGGGTTTGTGGTTTGTGGTGTCGGCCACTTTAATTTCTGTAATTCTGGGTTATAATAAATGGGGGAGTTGCCTACAGATATTACTTTAAGGAATTAATTTAATTGATTAATGTATTTGAATTGATTTGATTGTATATAGGATTGCTTACTTTTCTTAATTTTTTGATATTTGTGTGTCGTTTTATTTTATCCTAGATACATGGAGGATCATGAGGGCACATCAAAACCTTTTTTACTTCAAATTAAAAATAAAATTTTTAGCTCACATAGAAACTCTAATGATCTAAGAAGTAAGTTCGGGATCGCCGAGAGTTTGCATAAAATATATCATTATTTTCTCTTCCTTATTAGGCATCTCCCCATTTATGGGTTCTGGCAAACCACCTAGACTTTGAGGGTGTAGATCTGTCAAGGGGATGTTGTGCAATTTCTAGGAAAAAATATGTGTTAAGCATTTTTTAAAAAATTGCTACATTCCATTCTATGTATTTAATCAAGTCGATCAGCATACATTGCATTAGAAATTAATTGAGAGTGTTTAAAATTTTAACAGCATTTGATTCAAGAATTTTCATCCTACATAAGTCAAGGGACCAATTAGGATCCGTTCTAGACATTGGTCCCAATTTTCAAAGACTTTAATAACAACGTCCCTACCACTCTTTCATAAAGATCAGACTCATGAATTTTAAATCAACTAGGTGATTAGTTGGCTCCTCAATCTAGGCCGGGATAAGTCCAGATTTTGCACTGCATTAGTTAGGTTCAGGCCATTGTTGTTCGGTACCCAAAATAGATTCAAGATCCGGGGAAGATTTTGAATTATAAGACCCAACCTCCGGGAATTTAATCCTATATTTTTAATAATACGATCAACTCAAAATTGAAAAGAATTCTCTCTATCTAAAATTTAAAGCCCAACACTTTGATTAAGTTGGGACACTTCTAGATTGTACCAGAATCTCAAAGAGTCTCCTACGCCTCTTTCGTTGACTCCAAAAATAAGTGCTCAAAGTTCGATCCAATCCCACTTAAAATTTCAAATTCAACTTCTTCGATTCCACTCTTTGACTCTAAATAGAATTTTTGTCGTTGTTATAATCAAGAGTATTCATAAGGAATTCAACCTCTCTACGATGTAATTAACTACAAGGGCTTGCGCTCGTAAGAGATTTAGAACCCACATCAACTTTTCAAAAATTAATTTTTAAAACTCAATTAGTCTTTTTTGGAAAAATAAATCAACTACGACCATTATCATCATATTCAGATGATCGATTAGCAAATGATATTTTCTTTCCTTGGAAAGATATATTATTTCTTATCAAGATCCTGAATATGAAATTAATGATCTCCTATCCAAATTATAGTGGTTGAAAATTAAAGATCTCTGGCTGTCGAACGCCGGAGATCTGTTGACGAAACGAACGCACTTCGGCGGGAAGGGAGAAGGCGTTTGGACGAAAGAAATGAGCAATGCGAAGAAATGAGGAAGAAGGGCGAGGGCGGCCAATTTTAGGGCCATTTCCGACGATTTTCTGGAGGTTTTAACAGCTAAAAAATTTTCACTTAAAAAGGCGGCTAAACCGCCTGTAAAAGTCACCACCTAAAATGATGGGGATATTATCAACAGAAAAAATAGTCGGCTACACCCTCTCTTTTATCTTATTATGTGTTGGATCTTCATACAAAATTAAGACGTTAAACTTTATATTTCTCTATCGCCGCAAATATTCCAGGACGTAACAAGACTGATGATAATATATAAATTAGGTAACGAATTGATATTAATTAAAGATAGATAATTAAAAATTTTAGAATTTTGAAAATTTATAATGAGATTATTGTTAAACAATGATTATATTTGAAGAATATAATTGATGTTATATTTATTAAAGATTAAGGGTATGCTTGGGATAACTTTCTCACTATTTTATTTATTTTTAGATTGTAATCACAATTTCGTTTGGCTACTGCTTTGTCACTGTTTTCTAAAAATTTTTGTTGTGGAAAGTAGCGTTTTACAACTAAAGTTGCTAATGTATGATATTTTTGACAGAGCAGTTATTTGATTTTTTTTTAAAAATATATTTATAATAACTACATTAGCTTTCAAAAAGCTTACTTTACCTACGGTATCTTCACAAGCACCTTTTATGAAATACTACAGTTGTCCCAAATGAATCATAAATATTTAAAAAAACTTTTAGATGATTTATTCACGTTCAACAAAAGATTAAAAAAAAAGCATTGATTAGTTAAGACTTAAGCATATAAAATTATTGTCATAAGATTATTAAAGACAAATACAAACATAAATAGAAGTTATTAAAAATGATTTGTGACTAATAAATAAAATATTAAAATTCAAAAAAATTATCTAAATAATTAAGATAGGATTAATGATAATGTTAGAGGCATAATCACTTTTTGTGTGAAGCAAAAAACACAAAGTGGGGCGGTTGATAGAGAACTCCATTTATTTTCTTCTCAGCACATTGTGGTTGCCGACTCCATACCTTTTTAGAATAGTAAACCTTATTATAATAAGGTTGATACCTTTTATATTATTTTACCATCAAGGCAAAGGAAAATCTAAATTTGTTTGTGTGAGGGGTGGTGATACAATGGCTGACTTTCGTTCTCATGTCTTTCTTGATGAGTAATGGCAGTTGCAGGCCGGGTGGGGAAGTCAACGCAGCCATTAGGGTTTTGATTGGCTTCAGGTTGATCAGGCACTGAAAGCTAACATGAAGTGGATAGGAATCACTACTAGTGGTGGAATGAAGAGGGGTTGGGAGTGGCCTTTGTCTTCTTAGATCCTAGAAAGTGCTACCTAGTTATGTATACTATGAAAATTTTATGTTTGATTTTTCTGACAATTATGTATATTATAGAAGTTTTGCTCGGGTTAAATTAGATTTTATTTGGGATGGCTTTTTTTACTGCTTTTTAGAGCAACTTTCAAGTAAAAAATTAAAATTTTGGTACTAGAAAGTGGCTTTAAGAAGCAGCAATAGATTTGTCCCAAACGAAGCCTTAGGGTATATTCTTTCATCTTTTCAACTAATATTCTCTTTTTGCACTGAGATTAGTTATTTGAACATCTATTAACTTGATAAAATAGGTAAAATTGGACTAAGTCAAATTGTGAGAGTGAGAGATGTTCTTCGTGTTGAATTCAAATTTATCTATGGGGGATATCGGGATCTTACTTGTAAGATTGGCTATGAAAAATAGAGAACTAGAAAGAGAAAGAGGGAGAGAAATGAGAATACGGGATAAGCTCTATGATTTTATTGCTAGAAAGTGAAAAGATGAAGATAAATAAGTTGTTGTATGTTCTTATGCTTGCTCTGTGGTCCTTTTGTTTGTAGGTGAGAGTAGATATAATATTATATAAGAAAAGCTAAATACATAAATGACATAATATGACCTAATAAAATCTTGTCATAAAAAGAAGATATGCTAATTCTATCTCGTTAATTACATGCGATATATTGTATAACTTCTTTTCCGATATAAGATGAGCCTACGTTTAGCCACTAATTAAAATAGTTCAGTATGACTGACCTTTTTTAGCCATCTTATTTGACTTGAGCTCAACACGAGCGATTTGAGGGATGTAGTTCTTAATCATGGCATTTCGATTTTGTATAATAGAACTATGATTATTCTTATGGTAGAAAAATCGCCGACAAAAAATGTGTATTTGTATGGATGATAGTTGTTGTAGGCTAGAATATATGCGGCGATAGAGATTGAATTTTACGTCTTAGCGTTGCACGAATATCCAGCTCACACACAGAGAACACAAGATTTTTAAGTGGAAAATCCTGGAAAAGGGAAAAAACCACGGGGCTTGCCCCAGTTAAAATGATTCAACTAGAATTTGAGTAGATTACAGAGGGGTGACTTGCCTCCAAGGGCGATCAGATTACAAGTATCAACTGTAGGGTTGAAGTTGGGGGTATGTGAAAGTCCGATGTCTCACTGGCGGAACTTCGGGGTCACCCGGTGATCTGGCAGAATTCCGGGACCTAGATGGTGGTCTGGTAGAACTCTGGGCCTTAGGCGGTGGTCCGGCGGAGTTGAGCATGTAAGGTGGTGGTCCAGCAGAGCTCAGGGCGTCATACGGTGGTCCAGCAAAACTGAGGACGTCAGGTTGTGGTCCGGCGGAGCTCAGGGCATCAGGCGGTGGTCAGGAGGAGCTGAGGACGTCAGGTGGTGGTCCGACGGAGCTCAGGGTGTCAGGCGATGGTCCGACGGAGTTGAGGACATCAGGTGGTGGTCCGGTGGAGCTGAGGACGTCAGGTGGTGGTCCAGCGGAGCTTAGGGCGTCAGGTGGTGGTTCGGCAAAACTCCGGCGGTGGCCGAGGAGGAGCAAGGAGGCAAGAGCGATCTCCGATCTCTCTTTTGATTCCTTAGGATTAGGTGTCCTTTTCAAAGAGGAGAGGGGGCTCTATTTATAAATTTTTGGGAGTGGCATGGCCCGTAAATAGGAGGAAGATCAAGTGTAGTTAGGGAGTGGTTTGAATGGATGGCCGATGTTGAATCCCTTGATCATGGACTGTTTGCTGAACATTTAAAGGTCTTAGAGATATCGGATTTTGGCGATCTTAGGCTCGTTGGATTCGCCTCGTCGAGATGCTCGATTCAACTATGAGCATGTCACATTCAGAGACCGTTTGGTAATCCAAATTATGATTTGAACCTTCCAACAGAGCTTCAGACCCTTGATTTGGACCCATTTGGGCTCGGATTGGGTTGAATTTGATGTCGTTGGGTTCGTATTTCCGAGATGTTCAGTTCGACTGTAAGTTCACTAAAATTGGAGTTTGGATGATCCCAATTTTAATTTTGGAAGTTTCCAATTTGATTTTGCCTCGAGATTCGTGTCCGATTAAGATAATTTTTTGACGATGTATCAATAGTTATCTTAGAAAAACCATTTTTTAGAAAACATAATAAAAAACTTTGGTTGATAAGTTAATTTTTAATTTAGAAGCCTCATATGAAAACTTCAATCATCAATGGTGGTTTATGGATTCAACGCACTACATTGGCTGTTAGGATTATGAGAAGTGATTGTTTGACAACTAATTTGAACAACTTGTGGAGATAATGAAAACTAATGTGCATTCTTTGTCCATTATATAGAAAAAGAAAAGGCACTTTCATCATCCAACTAATGAAGGAGTGCGATGTCCACCTATGTCTTCCACTGCTTCAGATTTCATATTAGAAAAAGTTAAAAAGAAGCTGTTTTCATAGTCTTTGGGCTCGTTTGAGGCAGTTTGTATTTTTCTATTTTTATTTTTAGAAGTTTGTTTTTCCAATTTCAATTTCATTTATTTTTAAGGAAACAGATTTGAATATATATATATATATATATAAAGACTATCATCTAAATGAATATTATTTGTTCGTCATAAAAATAATAAAAAATTTATCCCAAATAAAACCTTAGTACAAAATTATAGTGGTTAATGGTTTGTTTGTGAAAGCTGTAGCATCTTTTAAAGTTGTTTGTGAAGTTGAATTGGGGAAAATAAATTATGGCCTATTTGGGACAACTTTCTTATTGCTTTGCTTTTCATATTATAATCATAATTCTGATTGGTTATTATTCTCATTACTTTCAATAAATTTTTGTCCTAAGAAATTATTTTTTATAATAATTTTTTTAAAAAAATATTTACTTTCCCATAAGATGTTTATTGTTACCTTTACAAAAAAGATACAGCTGTCCCAAATAGACTCTTAGTAACTTTGATTATAAAAAGTAGTTTTCTAACATAAAAATTTCTAAAAAATAATAAAAATTCAATAAAAAAGCAGTAGTTAAATATAATTATATTTGATATTTGAAAAATAAAACAGCAAAAAAACTATCCTAAACATACCCAGCTAGCATTCAAAGAGAAAGAGAAGAATAGAGACAAATAGAGGGAGAGAGAGAGAAAGAGAGAGAGAGAGAGAGAGAGAGAGAGAGAGAGTAAGAAATAACGTTAGTTGTGTTAGCTGTGCTTAAATTTGGTCTGCAAGTAAATTGTTTTCCATTATTCATACTTTTGAGAAAAGCAGTAGTAAAGTCAGTCTGGCTATATTAATTTATATATAAGTGTTTTTATTAACCTATCTAATTGCAAAGTATATATCCCCATCATTTATGCATTTGTTAATTTCAACCAAACACTCTGTTTTAATTTATTATTGATAGCCACCATATATGCGTTGCTGTTATCATATTGATTACTCTATTAGAGGTTCTGATTGCGTCGGAGATTTGAGATTCTTCACTTTAAAATGAAATTTATATATGACGAGATTAAAATAACTTTTTTATATATATATAGTCCAAAATAAAATTAACGTATATAAAGGCTCCACAAAACAAAAGTAAGATTTTATTTTATTTTTTAATGTGGTTGGCATAAAAAAGCAAATAAAATAATAGTGCATTCAGAATAATTATTTGGAGGTGGTCAATGGCCGAGTGGTCAAAAGTAGCAAGCAATGGCGGCAAGTGTTTTCGGTTGAGGCAGCAGTGGCGATGTGGTTGTGATGGCTTCTACTAGCTAGCGATAGCGACACATAGGAGCGACATTAATAATGGCTCCATATGGAGACGAGGGCTGATGAATGACAATGGTGATAGTTGATGATGAATAGCTATGACCAGGCAGTGCGGTGGTGGCCAACGTAAGGCAATGATTTCCGAGTTATGTATTTGAAAAATTTTCAAGATATTTGAATTTCAAATACACTCAAAATGAAATAGATGATGATTATAATGAATGCACTCCCAAAATATATTACATTGAAACACAGTTATCCAAACCAAATAAACCATTAAATATATAGGTTAGCAACTCGATCCTATCCCTGCTATTCATATTTTAAACATTCCGAGTATGGAGGGCACGTGTCTTATGATCTTTTGTCCCCATCCATACTTTATATATTATTCTTGCTCGTGGTGATAATAATTATTTTAATAAAAAGAACACAACTAGAGCTTCTAAACTTTGTCTAAACAGCTATAGAAGCTTATAACACGTGATCAATATTCGGCTAATCACTTAATTAATTTCTTCTTTGAAGAGCAATCCACTGGCTTGAAATACACACCATACACAACTAACTTCCCGGCCAACACAAGCTGTGCTTCTTAGCAATACTTATAAACAAATTTCTAATTAATTAACAAGCAACAGATGCATACATACATAAATACAGAGCATATATATATATATGGGTACATATATATGGACATGCACATCTATTACACAAAGTACTTCGTGACACTTCAAGCCAAGCAGACAGCTAAGAGAATACACTTCAAATAGTAGGGTAGGAAGGCTCCATGGCTAAGCCACATAATCCTTCAGCCGCAGACACGCCCCTCTCGATCCTCATATATCCATTCTCCCCCCAGCTTGTCCCCCATGAGTTCTTCAACAGCCAGTACTTGGTCCCGTCCGTATCGGTTCCGTACCCGATGGCGGCAACACCGTGGTCAAGTTCGGTGTCACACGGCCCAGTGAACAGTCCTCCACTGTATAGCTGGAACAAGAAGTCACCGCCGTCGATGGCGACTGACACTGGCTGCGCAGTCACCGCCTTGAGCAGCGCGGCCTCGTTGTTGGCCGGTACATCCTCAAAGCCGGAGATCTTAACAGCGCTGGTGGACGACTTCTTGGTGTTGCAGGAGCCGTCGGCGGATTTGTAAGGGTAGTTTGCTTCGGTTGTTAGGCCGCCGTTCCCGATTATGAACTTGAATGCGTCGTCCATGAGGCCACCGCTGCATCCCTCATCCTCCCCGTTCACATCACAGTCGACCAGCTCCTGCTCCGAGAGGGATACCAACTTACCGTTCTTTATTTTGTTGATGCTCTCCGTCGCTGCCACAGCCGAGAAAGCCCAGCAGGCACCTGAAATACTCGAGCAAATGAGCAATCATAAATATATAAATATAATAACTTAATGGTCATTACACAAAGAAATCTACATATTCAAACTTTTGTTAAGAACTCACCGCATTGGCCTTGGTCCTTGACAGCAGTGACGGCCCCTTTGGTCCTCCAGTCTAAGGAGTTTGCGGCTGTGATATTCTCGTACCTGAAATGCTTAGGCGCGACTCGATTCGAGCTCGACTTCTTATAGCCGGTGTAGAATGTTCTGAATTCCTGATTGGTTAAATCAGCGAAGCGGTTGGCTCCCAGCTGAAACTTGTGGTTGCCAGCATTGAAGCTCTCTATGAGCTCCATGTTGGCTTTAAATATTTCAAACCGTCGCGCTTTCTCTGCGGCATCACTATACACTTTCCCGTGCTTCGCCATCCACCGTTCGTGCTGCTCAGTCATCGACATCTCGACTGGTAGGAGTCGAGATGCTGACACAACAACGGCCAAAGCCCCGCAGAATGCGAAAGCAAGAAGCAGCTGGCTTCTCGTAGGAGCCATGTGGTATGATGGCGCTTACTAATTAGCGAAAGGATAGTTAATTAGGCTTCGTATGCTCAACAGCTAAGTCTTGGGAGGGTTTATATAGAGGATTTGAACGAGAGTTGGACACTCAATTCCTCTAATAATGGAGGCTGTAGAATTACGTGCTGTTTGCCGTGGGGATTGAGCTGATTGAGACCTTCATCATGGTGAGGAGATTCGCCTTCTTTGTATGAGAGTACGTGCCGTGGGATTCCCTTAATTCTTTCCTTCATTGATTTTGCTTCAATTAACCAACTTCGTTTTCTTTTAGATTTTTATTGCTACTACATGCTCATGCAAAAAATGCGTGTTAGTGTTTTTTTTTTAGTGGTCGGGGAGAATGTGAGCTTTAACTAGTTCAAAAAACTGAGGCTTCATTTGGGACGGCTTTTTTATTGATTTTAAAATAATTTTTTAGTAAAAAATTAAAATTTTTATACTAAAAAGTTATTTTAAGAAGCAACAAAAAAGTCGTCCCAAATGAAACTTAAACTTATACAGCGAGATAGATGTTGGTAAAATGGTTGGAATTAAGAAATTTCAAAATTAAACGTGTTTATGTGGGAGCAAATTTGGGATGAGACTATTAAGTCAAAATACACAATACCTTCATATTTAACAGAGGATGTCTTGAACTATTTGTTAGTTAGTTGCAAATTATTTTTAAAAATTTGAGCCAATTAAATATAATTACAAATCTTTTTTTATTATAAAATAATAATAAATTTTTATTAAATTTGTAATTAAGATTCCATTCACTGGCCCATAGGGGAGAATTATATGGAGTTCTTGTTGTCCCAATCGATGAGACTATCAAAATTGGCCATGTCTACGAGAGTGGGAACTTATGAAACCCATCTTGATATTATTAATCTTACTATTTTTCTAAAGGAGTTATCACTTATTTATATGGAGTTTTTGTGGTCCCAATCGATGCAAAATTGGCCATGTCTAAGAGAGTGGGAACTTATGAAACCCATCTTTATATTATTAATCGAGAAGGAGAGGTATGAGTGGTGTACTTTAACTCTATGCAATTATAACTTTAGATATTAACTTAGAGGGAGGGGCGTAAATGAGTCAAGCCGGATTGATGAGTTAACGGGTCAAATTTGAGCTTGCCCTGACTTGACTTGTTAGCTCACGAGTCGGCTTATTTAAAAAATTATAATATAAATTAAATATATTTAAAATACCTTAGCATTCACTATTTTAAGTACAAAGTTGTTTAAATATTTAAAAATTATATTTCAATTTACATTCTTATATTGGGTGATTTTTTATTATTTTTTTTCTAATTTCGCATTTTTTTATCAATTTATTATAATAATTATTTGAATCATAATCATTTTATCTCTTTCTAGAACTCATAGATAAAGCTCAAGCTCAAGCTGAACTCGATTAATTAATCAAGTTCAATCTCAAGCTAGAGGTGACTCGAGCTCGGCTCGACGCGTTTACACCCCTACTTAAAAGTAAAAGATAATAAACTTGTAATTATGATATATATTAAAGAATAGGTAACATATTTATAGAAATTACATAAAAGGGTTTAGGATTGCGTACATGAAAAATACATATGCAAAACAGATAGATTTTGATTTTATAATTGAATTAGGATACAAATTATCTCCTAATCTCAACATGCATACAAGAAAATGCATGCCAAGGCTTTGCTTTCTCAGGCTGCTCACACACAGTTATAATTTTGGAAGTATCTGTGACGTGATCAGGTTAAAGATTAGAAAAAAAAAAAAAAAAAAAAACAACTTGATTGATACAGGAAGGAAAAAATTTTAAGTGCTTAATGTTGTTATCCACACTTACGACAATAATTATAGTAGGGATTCCTTTCGGGATACGCACCTCGGTTTCTCGGTCGATGCTAGTTTACTTGGAGAAGCCGATGAATGAAAGAAGTTTGCGAGTAGTGAGGTTCTGTTTGTTATTTAGGGAGAGGTGACTTCTCAGTAAAGCTTTGATCTGCAATAATGTTCTGTTTCAGACTTGAACCAGCTATTTGCATATTGTTTGTAAAGTAAGTTTCACAGAAGCAGTAGACAGTAATTATTGCCGAGTTCGATTTGATTTGATATTTTATGCAACTTTGCTTTGATTTGTTGGTTGAGAGTTTTGGCTATCAAGCAAGAGGTCTTGGGTTCATAGCCTGCGTATGTGATGCGTGTGTGAGTTTTCTTTAATTGGCCTTTTTGGAAATATTTTGGAAGAAAGATAGATTGGAGGCAAGCAATGGGCTATGGAGATTTTGAATAGAAGAACAATTTTATTATTGAACTTTTGTTGAGTAGTTTTCAACTTGAGTATACAACATCATGGCATGCATTCCTATTTATAGGTATGAAAGCTCAATTTGGAGACTTCTATTACGCAGCAATTCTAGAGTCCTCTCTAGTTATTACAAATATCCTAGATTTTTTTTACTACCCTACAGTCTTCTACATTGTACAAGATTTTAGAATACTCTAGAATAGTTGAGAAATGATCCTCAAGTTTTATCTTTTTTTTTTAATTAAAACCCACAAAGGACCTACGTGTTAAATAATAAAAAAGGTTACCAGATCTAAAAGGATCAAGAGCTCTCTAAAAATACAACATTTGAAGCAAAACATAATGAGCCTATGATCATATCTATTACAATAATCAAGAGAAAAAGAAAAACTAGGAAGGCAATAAGCTAGCCCTTAAAAGAGAACCCAATCCAAAAATTCAATCACGCACCAAAAGCCAACCAACAAACAGCTTCCAACACATGGACAGGCAGCGGAAAGAGGAAAGAGGTTGGAAGCGGGATGTAGGGGTGTCAATTATTGACACGACCCAACAACCCGACCCGAACCCGACCCAAACCCGACCCGAACCCGACCCAAAAAATTCGGGTTAGGGTCGATCGATCCGTTTAATAAACGGGTCATGTTCGGGTTTCAATTTTCGACCCATTTAAAAAATGGGTCGGGCCCGGGTCAACCTGGTAACCCGAAATTGACACGGATCGCTCCGCCCATTTTAATTTTTCCCGCTTGGCAGGGAATCGAGGGACTGCACCGTGCCGGGATTTGTCAGAGCCTCAGCGGGATTGGACGTAAATCAATCGTCGCGTCATTGGTCACTCACGAATCTCATCACCGTTGCAGGCCTATCGCGCTACTGCCGTCCAGCAGTGCAGCTTTATCAAGCAGCCAAGCACGCTCCCAATCCGGCAAGCCTGGATCGACCTGGCCGCCCAATCCGGCCTCACGACTGCACGAGGCACCTCGACCTGGCCACCCACCGCCTCGCCTAACCCGTCTTCAACATTTCAACCTAACCGACTAGCCCTAGGCCCCTAGCCTACATTAGCCTAGCCACCCAATCTAGCTCGCCCACCCACCGTTTAAACTGGAATTCAAAAATAGCGGGTTGCCGGGTTGTGTCAGGTCAACCCATAACCCATGCGGGTTGGGTCCGGGTTGAAAATCCTGACCTACTTATAAAATCGGGTTGGGTTAGGGTCAACTCGTTTTTGGCCGGGTGTAGGGGTGTCAATTATTAACCCGACCCGACAACCCGACCCGACAACCCGACCCGAACCCGACCCGAAAAATCCAGGTTAGGGTCGACCCGTTTAACAAACGGGTCGGGTTCGGGTCTTAACTTTCAACCCGTTTAAAAAACGGGTCGGGTCCGGGTCAACCCGGTAACCCGAAATTGACCCGGTAACCCGGCTCGGCACCTCCGCCCATTTTTAATTTTTTGGTTTTGCCGCGTGGGATTGGCCTGGGCGGGAATCCAGAATGGCGGAATCAAGGCGGCAAGGCCCGTGGCCCGAGGGATTAGACGTCGGCACGTCGCCTGGCCAATGGCCAGTGGCCAGCCATCTGGACGTCGGCACGTCACAAGCCTCGCCTACGACGCCTAGTCCTCTATACTCGGTAGTCGGTTCACACCGGCGGTCCGGCACCGCCTCAGACCCTCAAGCCGCCGCTCGCGTTGGCAGGTCGGCATCCGGCATCCGCCTCAGCCCTCCGGTCCTACGAGTTGCGGCGTTGGCAGGTCCTCAGTCCGCTTCAGACCCTCAGTCTGCCTCCGACCTCCGTGCAGCATCTCCGGCACCGCCTCGCCTGCCGTCGTGCCGCCTAGTCAAACAGGTCCGCGGGTCGGGTCGGGTCAACCCGGCAACCCGTGCGGGTCGGGTCCGAGTTTGATTACCTGACCCGTTTAACTAAACGGGTCGGGTTCGGGTTGACCCGTTTACGCCCGGGTCAAATCCGATTCGACCCGAACCCGACCCGTTGACCCGAATTGACACCCCTAGCCGGGTGAAGTCGGGTTCGACCCGAACCTGACCCATTGACCCGAATTGACACCCCTAGCGGGGTGCACCCAAATAACCTGCAAGAGAGAAACAACAAGCATGCAAAGAAAATAAGAGAAAACGATATGCTAGAACATGATCACCACAACATGACGCACCAACAGCAGGAGGAGATCAACTGAGAGAACAAACACAAACAACAGAGACTATAAATTGCAAACAAACCACATTAACCAAAAGATATCTTCACAAACATATCCAAGAACAAGACAACTAAGGATCCAAAGACAGGCAGCATAAAACAACAATAAGACAGACCAACTAAACCTTCTACCAACACCAGTAAACATAATCCCCCACCTCCAGCAGCAGTAACCCACCAACCCAAGTTACCAGAACCAAAAGTATGGATCCACATCGAAACAAGGCAACCCAAAACCCAACAAACCCCCTTCAGCTAAGCCCCGCAGTGAGAAAGCCAAAAGAGGATCACATAAGAAAAAATTAAAACAATAGAGCAAAAGGAATTTCACCATTTTTTACTTTTGTATTTCTCTTTATTCTTCCCTGAAGCATTATAAAAACCTGCATTATCAAATTTCACAACATTCAAATTAACATCTTCCTGAGAATCATAAAAGCTACCATCATTCACTTCCTCGGCAACATTATGAGGATCAATATTGTTAACATCTGACAGGTTGAATAACCAATCAGAATGATTAACAGAATTAATAACATTATTAGGATGCTCATGTTGCTCTTTTAGGCTGAATCAATAGATAAAGGGGAGCAAGGAATGCTGATAATAGGCACTTTATTAGAAACATCCAAAAATCCAAAATCATCCACAGGACCATGAAGATAGTGAGATTCGAGATCTACCATTTGATCCCCACCAATAGGATCAACATCACCATCCACATTATTTACATCCACAGCAGGGGTTACTTCCACATTAGAGTGAATCACCGGTATGACATTACTCTCAAGTATAGCATTGGTCGTAGGCAATAAAGTAAGAGTTCCAATAGAAAAATCATCCCTTTGGGCAGCAGAAGGACATCAACAGTATCATTTTTATAAGCCAGATCATTAGAAATAGGGAAAGCAGGACTGATATTAGCATCGATGAGGTTGGCATTAGCCGTTTGCATAATAGGGTCCTTAGACTTAACAGGGTTATTCTTCCTAAGATTAGGGTGCAAAATAAAATACTCATTTTTCACATGTCCAAGGGTCTTATAATGATCGCAAAATGAAGGAACTTCTTCCAAAACCACTTTTTGCACATAGCCAAATTTCTCAGGTCTGATCCAAATGTTGCTCAGATTATTTTTGGTAATATCCAGCTCTACCAAAACCCGAGCAACCGAGGGCCTGGTGTCGTGAGCAGTGATGTTGTCTATTTGTAAGGGTCTGCCAAATAGTGATCCAAACCCGTGGAGGATCCTTAACAAAAATAAGTAAGGTCGTAGATCAGGGAAAGAGATCCAAACCGGCACAATGGGGATTCCTCATGAATGTTAAACATAGGTAACCATTTCATAAGCTTCATAAAATAGTTATACACAAAGTAAGATCGATAAGCAAAACTCTACTATAATTCAAGTCATTGAATAGTTTATCAGCACATGTTGAGCATCCAGTAAAGTAACAGAAAAATCACCGAAAAGTTTGAGATTGAAAAAAAAATTTCTAGAAAGATCCAGTTTAGGATGCCTATTAGAGAATTTACCAACTAGCAAAAAAGTAAAAGGAGCCACTAATGCAAAGTTTTCTTCCACAGAGATCCATAAGGCCTTCAAACCATAGTGGGTAGTTGCCTAGAGATCAGGAAAGGAAGAAGAAGCAGTTGATCAAGACAAAGCATCTTTGACCGATTAAGATGTCGCATTACCAATGAGAAAGCCAGGATCCAAGAGTTTATTTGCCATAAAAGCAAGGAAAATCACAGCAACTCCGCAGAGAAAAAAAAAAACTTCCCTGGACATAGGTAGGAGGTGAACCGAGCAACCAAGTTGGAACGCCCGAGATGAGAGCTGAGGAAAGATAGAGATGTAGAAGCGAAGAAAAATCCAGGCAAAATGGTCAGATCATAAGAGACACGAGGTAGCTAGGGTGATGCCCTAGTAGAGCCCCAAAGACATCGAGAGGAGAAGATAAGCATCAAGTTTTATCACTCCTCCTTGATGTGAATTTTGATAATTCTAATCATGTCATGCAGTTGCTCAAACTTTCCTCTTGGAAGAGCTTTTATAAATATGTGTACTAATTATTCTTCAGTCTTGTAGTGCTTGAGTTTAATCTCCTGGTTGCTCTCAGCTTCTCTGATGAAGTGATATTTGATGTCAATGTATTTGATTTTGCCATGAAATACTCAATTTTTTTTAATTGCAATAGCTAATTTGCTATAACAGTAGATTTTTATGGTTTCATTATGTGGTTCATCCATATCTTCAAAGATGTGTTTTAGCCATATAGCTTGACTTGTAGCTATTATTGCTGCAATATATTCAGCTTCAGCTGATGATTGTGCCACTATTTTTTGCTTCTTTGATCCCCAAGAAAATATTTTATAGTCCAATGTGAATGCATATCCTGATGTGCTCTTCATATCATCCAAAGATCCTGCCGAATCACTATCAGAATAACCCACAAAATTTTAGTTAGTAGTAGATTCATACCAGATACCATAATCCTTTATTCCCTCCAAATATCTAAGGATTATCTTAGCCGCTCCTTGGTGAATTTGGCTTGGACTTTGCATGAATCTTGAAGATAAACTTATTGCATACATAATGTCTAGTCTTATAGCTATTAAATAAAGTAAACTTCCAATGAGACTTTGATAGTTTATATTGTCTACCTTTGGTGCATTATCTTCTTTCATGAGTGCCTGGTTGTCTAGTAGAGTAGCTATTATCTTGCAATCATTAATCTTAAGTTTTTTAGTAGACTTTCTATAAATTTCTTTTGTGAGATGAAATCCCATCTTCTTTCTAGTTTATTTCTATCGCAAGAAAGTAATGCATCAGATCTAAGTCGGTCTTCTCGAATGTCTTCATCATTTCTTCTTTCAAATCCTCCATCATCCTCTCATTATTTCATGTATAGATTAGATCTTCCACATATAGGGAGAGAATGAGTGTATTTTTCATACCTTGAGTCTTAATGTATAGTGTTGGCTCACTTTTGCTCCTCTTGAAACCTTGCTCTTGGAAGTAACTGTCAATTCGACTGTACCAAGATCTTGGATTCTGCTTTAACCCATATAATGCCTTCTTCAGCTTCAAAACTTTATCTTCTTATCTTTTTATAATAAATCCTGAAGGTTGTTCTACATAGATATCTTCTTCTAGATAGCCATTTAAGAATGTTGACTTCATATCTAATTGATAGATCTTCCATCTCTTTTGTGTTGAAAGTGCTATCAATGCTCTTATTATGTCAAGTTTAACAACTGGAGCAAATGTCTCATTGTCCAAACTGTTGTGAGTATCCATTAGCAATTAGTCTTGCTTTTTGTTTTTGAATTGATTCATCTGGGTTGAGCTTTGTCTTGTTGACCTATTTTACTCCAATTACCTATTTTCTTTGTGGAGAGTCTACTATCTCCCATGTATTGTTCTTCTCAATCATCATTATTTTTTCTTCCATAGCTTTTCTCCATACTTCTTGCTTTGAGGCTTCTTCAAAGCTTTGTAGCTCTATGATTGTTAAATTATAATACTCATAAATCTCTGCTAGAGATTTTGTTCTTATAGGCAGTGATTCTGAATATGTAACTTTAGTTGGCTCTTGAGTTGGTGTTTTAGTTGGATCATTGATCTATTCGACTTATTGATGTATTGATGGCAACAAGTTGATACTCTTTCTTTCAACTTCTTCTGCCTTCCAATTATATGTAGCATCTTTGTCAAATTTCACATCCTGACTAATGATAAGTTTCTTTAGTCTTAATTTATAGACTCGATATCCATTAGATTGAATACTATAACCTAAGAAAATTCCTTTTTTTTTATTTTTCATCTAGCTTACTCCTCTTATGTTGCGGAATGTGGACATAACAAATACATCCAAAGACTCTGATATGCTTTACGGATGGCTTTATTCTACTCCAAGCTTTAATTGGTGTCTTGTCTTTCATTGCTTTAGTTGGACATCTTTTTAGAATTAGATAGGCTGTAGTATATACAGCCTCAGCCCAAAAGGACTTTGGAAGACCTTTATCCATCAACATGGCTGTAGCTATTTCCATCACTATCCTATTCTTCCTTTCAAATACTCTAACTTTCTCTGGTGTATGTCCGACTGTGAGTTACCACTCAACACCTTCTTCTTCACAAAACTTGTTGAACTCTTTTGAGATTCTTTTCCTCTATCATTTCTTAGTGTCTTCAAATGATGGTCGCTTTGCTTTTGAACATGAGTCTTGAATTTCTTGAAAATCTTAAATACTTGAGATCTTTAACATATAAAATAAACCCATGTCATTCTTGTCTAGTCATCAATTAAAAGAATGAAGTACCTATTTTTCTCAAACAATGGAGTATGCATTAGCCCACAAACATCTGCGTGGATAAGCTCTAGTGGCTCCTTAGCTCTCCATACTTTACCTAATGGAAATGGTTATTGATGTTGTTTCCCAAGAAAGCATCCTTCACAAGCTCCATCAATCTTCTTTATTATTGGGAGATTTTTTTATCATATTCTTCCGGTGGAGAATCTTCAGCCCATGGAAGTTGAAATGCCCAGGTTGCATGTGCCATAATAGTAAATCATCCACTTGTGTCTTCATTGCAACTTCATTTGTATATCTCCACTAAATTAGGAAGCACCTGTTCTCTTTCATTCTAATCTTTGCTATTTCAAGGGATTTATCTTGCTTGTCATAAATTGTGCAAGTATTTCCCTCAACATATAAAAAATATCTTTTCTTCATCATTTGGCCCATGCTGAGTAGATTTTAATTAATGTTGGAACCAAAAGTACATCATTGATGTATCTCATTCCCTTCTTCGTGTCAATGGCAATGGTGCCTTTGCCTATTGCCTCCATGAAGTCACCAATTCCAATTTTCACCTTTGTCTTGATTTTGTGAAGACTATAAAATATATTCTCATTTTTTGTCATGTGGTTGGTACAACCACTATCAATATATATACCAAGTATCTTTCTTCTCCTCTAATGTGACTTGACAAGTACAGAAGAGATTTTTATCATCTTTCTCTTCTGAAAAATTAGCTTGATAATTTTTCTTCAAATGACACACTTTCTATCTGTCCAATTTTTTTACAATTTGGACATTGTGGTTTTCCTTTAAACCAACAATCCTTCTCCAAATGACTTTTCTTTTGCAAATGCCACATGGAGAATATTTGTCACTCTTTCTTTGATTGTTATTATCTTTAGTGCTTGCCTATGAATTTTTCTCTTCTTCTTTTGATTTATGAGACCGTGGATTTGTCTTAGATTGAAAGGCATTTTCTGTAGATATTTCATTTCGTCTATTCAATCATTTCTCATGTGCTTCAAGAGAGCCCATTAATTCTATTGGTGATAAGGCTTCAATTAATATCCTTTGATTATTCAATTGCATAAATTATTATACCAAAATTTTATGTATAAGAAATTAGTATCTTCTCAACTATTTCCTTGTTAGAAATTGTAGCTCCATAGGCTCTCATTTGGTTAACTATTTCTTATATTCTAGAGAAATAGTCTTTTACGGTCTCATTATCATTCATTTTGATATTCTCAAAATCCCATTTTAGATTATGCAGCTTGATGGCACATACCTTCTTTGTTTTTTGAAACTCCTCCTGCAATATCCCATGCTTGTTTAACAGTCACTGTGCCCATGATTCATAGAAAGATGTCATATGTCATTGCTTGTTGTAAGGAAAATAATGCTTGAGAATCCTTTTTGTTGATTTTTATTCAAGCACCTTCTATTGATTTGCCGAAAGACTCGTCATATCTTCAGCAATATTGAATCCTTCTTCAACGATCTTCCACAAAATTTGGGAGCGAAAATATGTCTTCATTTTGATGGACCAAAAATCATAATTTTCTCCATTGAAGATTGGAATCGGGATGGTAGAGCGGTTGGAGTTTTCCATTAGATTTTAGACAATATTTCTACAATGCCCAATGAGTGATTGAGCGAGGCTCTGATACCAAATGTTGGAAATATTTTAGAAGAAAGGTAGATTGGAGGCAAGCAATGGGGTATGGAGATTTTGGGTAGAAGAACAATTTTATTACAGAACTTTTGTTGACTAGTTTTCATCTTGAGTATACAATCATCAGGACGTTCCTATTTATAGGTATGAAAACTCAATGCAGAGACTTCTATATTACATAGCAACACTAAAGTCTTCTCTAATTATTACAAATATCCTAGATTTTTCGACTACTCTAGAGTCTTCTACATTGTACTAAGATTTTAGAATACTCAATAGTTGAAAAATGAGATCAGTTTTATCAGGCCTAAATGTCTCAAAAAAAGTTAAACTTACATGACTAATTTTATTTGATTGTTGTTGTCGATATGAATAGTTAGAAGAATTGTTGTAATAAATTAGCTGGCTATTTGCAAGAAATTGCTAAGAGTTTAATAATTGAAACTATTTAGTTGCAATGATATGGATGGTGGACTAAAGATAAACGATAATTTTTTTGTTGATAAAAATTATCATGGAGCAATTAAAAGGAAATCCCCATTCAATGTTTTGTTTTTCCATTAAAATTATAATGAATGGATGGGATTTTCTAAAATAAATAAATTATTAGCTTAATTGTCTTAAAAAATAAGCTTGATCAAATAATTAAAAACTTTTTTGAGAAAGGAAATCTAAAGCTTATATGGTTTCCTTAATGAAATAATTCAATAACATTTTCACATAAATAGCACAGAAATAAAAAACAAAAAAAATAATTATATATATATATATATATATATATATATATATATATATATATATATATATATATATATATATATATATTTGGACAGTTAGGGGATTCGAGCCTGGTTGAGATGGGAGGAATGTGTTCCGTCGACCACTTGGCCGCAGACCTGATCTCATGTTATGTTATATCTGGGTTGTTAAACACTAAATATATGCTTGGTAAGATGCGCTTGTAGAGTTAGTAGGTTAATCATGGATTCTTTGAAGTACATGCTACTTTTGATCAGCAAGAATTAATTTTTGCACTTCTTTCGGCTTGGTGTTACTCCCACCTTATTGGACGATGATGAAACTAGATTGGCTTACATCTAGATTTCCTAAATGCGGATATATTATCTATTACCACATCTTCATGTATGTTTACATCATTTTTTGGGAGCTTCATACGAGTTAGTGATAAATTGAAAGATGTTTCTTACCACTATAAAACCTTTTATGATGCATGCTTCTTTGATTTATTTCATATATTTCACTACAAGATAAATGTTTATTTCCGACAGTTAACAGACCACCGAAAATAGCGGCAAAAATACCGATATATTTGGTGATGAAAATTGGTATGAAGTTCTCCGACGGATTTCCGGTAGAATGTCCAACAAAAATCCGCTGGAGAAAGCCCTACTTCAATGTTCCGCTCCTTGCGTTGTCTAATTATGTGAATTTTCTCAGCTGCATGCGAAAACCTCTCACGATCTGCTCCCGTTCGCCCAGCTGCATACGAAAGCCCTCTCTCTTTCTACTCCCGTTTGTCACTCGGTTCAACGACCATTCCCTCGTCCATCCAACTTCATCTCTAAGACCGTTCATCCTCTCTACTCACACTTCACGGTCCGTAAGTTTTCTCAATCATCAAATTGCTTCTCCTTCTTTTACTTCAACCTCCACTCCATGTTATTTTTGGTTGGAGATGGGCTGAAAACCAAATCTCTGGTGAGATTAAATTTTGAAGGCCTCTCTTTATAAAAATTTACAGGAATAACTAAATTTTGTGAGATTTTTACTTTTGTGTGATGAATCGAAAATTGAGATCAGGTTAAACCTGATTTTTTCTAAGTTATTTATGTTAATTGAATACATATATCCATATTATGATGATTCATTATATAATTGAATGAAATCCATTTATTCTTTGAATCAACTTCGCCAAAGTTGAGGTGAATTAGGGTCAAAGTTGTTTTATTTAATTTTTTACAGTTTACCAGTAGTTACAGTTTATGTTGCTAATCTTTATGTATTTCTTACAGATGCCTTCTGGTGATGATTCCCCCTAACGATTGATCACTAACATCTTTGGTAGGTGAAAGAAGGTGACTAGCGGCTCATCCGGAAAGCCTAGAGATATTGAAGGGATCTCTTCTTCTCAGCCTGCCACTTTTTTTTTGTTTTTTTTTTTTGGGTGGGGGGGGGGGGGGGGGGGCGGGGGTGGGGACCCTCGGTGGGGCCTTCGCGTTAATTCAAAATAAGGGCTACAAGATCCTTAAAAGGAACCTCCAGCTCACTAATGCTCAAAAGAGCTACAAAAAAAACCAAAATAAAACCTACGAGCCGGTGGTTCCAAACGCTAAGAATACAAATTATACCTAATAACAATCTAGGGCTGCAAGACGGCAACACCCAAAAAAGGGAGATCCAAATGTAAATAATCAGCACAAACTCCCTGCAAAAAAAGTGAGCAAGAAACTAGTTACCAGTAGAAGTAGAATCCACCATATTCCTGCAAAACTTGATACGCC
Organism: Dendrobium chrysotoxum; assembly: GCA_019925795.1. Taxonomy (NCBI): domain Eukaryota; kingdom Viridiplantae; phylum Streptophyta; class Magnoliopsida; order Asparagales; family Orchidaceae; genus Dendrobium; species Dendrobium chrysotoxum. The sequence continues at coordinate 26,316,090 of CM034311.1, forward strand.
CAAAATTCTCCATCATCATCTGCACAAAAAAGATACTCCAAGGCATCCAGGTAAAGTTGCAATAAATATGGGAACATGTAAAACAATAGTGAAATATAAAACATCCTTTGGGAATAAAGTAATCAAACCCCATATCATTAGGGAAGCCAATTCCAGTGAGAGAGCTAATAGCAACACCTTTGAGTGTTAAGGGAATCTTACTACCACCACGATGAATGATAATATACACAAAAATAATCTGATACATTAATAAGGAATTCCCCACCATGATTACTTCCCAGTTCTCCACAAACATCAGATTATTACAGCTCCCAAAAGCATAACCAACATTGTCAATGTAAACCACCAAACAAAACCCCAAAATAGAAGAACCAGCAATCACAAGCCACCAATTAGCCTCCGGATTAATAACCAAAGACCAAACCCGACAATGACTATGCAGATCAACCAAACACCACCTGCAGCACTTCGCCAGCAACACTAGTAATAAAAGAGAACAGAAGGGAAACTTTAAGACATTACCCATAAAACCCTCCTGCAACATGAACCAGCAGCAAACAGAACTCGACAGTACCCGTAGAAGGAGTGACACAAAAGCCACAAAGATAAAATCCAGATAAAACACCAATAACCCAACACAGCAGCACCAAAGATCACACAACCAAGCCACCCAACCAGAAAGATAGTAGCAGCAACCAACATTCCAGAACCAGTGAGAGAAGCAAAAAGAGGAAAAACAATCAAGCATTTCTAATATAAGGAAGCCCACATCTATCCATGTTAACCAATCCTTTAAGAAGAACTTGAAGATTAGAAGCATCAAATTCTTGGAAAATATTGTTATAACACACAAATTTGGCGAGCCAATCAGCACAAGCATTGCCCTCACAAAAAAATATGAGAAATAGAGTAGTTTAAAGCAGTGAGGGAGTGCTTAATTTTCCTTATGATATAAAAATCATAAGGGTTTCTAGTAAATTCATTCAAAATAATATGAATTAAAAACTTAGCATCAACTTCAATAGCCACATGCTGAATTCCAATTCTAAGAAAAATATTTAACCCATGATGTAAGCCCATCAGCTCAGCAGTAATGACCAAACATAAATTAAGAGGACCAGCATAAGCAATAATAACACCACCATTCATATTACGAATAATACCCCCCATACCTGCAGCAGAAGAACCAACAGAACCATCCGAATTGAGCTTAACAAAAGGTTGAGAAGGTTTAAACCACCTCACAATACGATCACATTTCTCCACAGACTCCTCCACCAGAGAAATACCAAGTTTAATAGCTAATGGACGAGCATGCTTAAAATTTTTAATAGAAATAAGATTGGTCGACTGAAATTGCAAAATTTTATTTCTAATATTGGAAATGATTTGATTGGCATCCATCTTAATCTCATTATGCTTAGAATCATTCCTAGCCTTCCAAATAAACCACATAATAAGAATAGGCAATAAATTATAAATGTGGCCTTTAGTGGTAGTAAACCAATACTTAAGAATTGAAGCAACATTAACATTAATATTGAAGTACCCTTTGTCAGTCAAGTTAAGAAAATGGTACCAAACTTTCTGAGCAATAATCCCATTAATGAAAACATGATTAATATCCTCAACATTAAAGCAACATTGGCATTTAGAAGGAAAAGAGAAACCTTTTCTCCTAAGTAAATTATCAACCGGAAGATATCCCTTTAGACATATCCAAGCCAAAATAGAATAGGATAAAGGAATATTGTTATGCCAAATAGACGCATAAATATGAGAGACATCCCTTTTAATTCTAGTGGCATTCCAAATATTCTTCAAATTAAAGTTACCAGAAGAAGACAACGTAAAAAGAATCTTATCCTTGCAATCAACTTGTAATGGAATATGCAAAATAATATCAATCAAGTCATACGTGATAACCTCTAACAGTTTACTAACATTCCAATGACCATTGTGAATAAACTTGTAAACCTTGGAATTATCAATAGTATGGGTATTCAGATAATTTTCAATAGAGAAAGCACCCAACCAATTATCTTTCCAGAAACAAACATTACCTTTCCCCAGACCCCATTGAATAAACTGCTCAGCCTCCCATTTGATTTTGCAAAGTCTTTTCCAAATGAAAGAGTCAGAAGATTTATAGTTGTAAACCAGAGGATGAAGATCTTTGCAATATTTAACATTCATGAATTAAGCCCATAAGCTATTATTGGCTCGAAAGGAAAACCATAATTTATGAGAAAAAGCATGAGCAGTATCCAAAATACTCTTGCAACCTAAGCCCCCTTCATTGTAAACCCCACACCCTTTATTCCAGGAAGCCCACTTAATACAAGACTGATTGTTATTAGATCCCAAAAAAAAATTATTTATCATACGCTCCAATCTCAGATAAATAGTAGAAGTAGGTTGCAAAGTGTGTAAGATAAAAATAAGAATAGAGTTAAGAACACTTTTGATCAGGACCAACCTACCACCAAGCGAAAGAAATTTAGAAGACCAATTTAAAAGTTTTTTTTGAAACATAGTAAAAATATTATCAAACAAATGAATCCTTTTTCTCCCTTTGAAAAGAGGAGTACCTAAATATTTTATAGGAAGCAGAGTTGAGCTAAAACCCTAAATTCTTTTGATATTATCAATTCTATTCCGATTCACCAACTTACCAGAGAAGAAACTACTCTTGTCCTTATTAATGGACAAACCACTAATATCTTGGAACTGATCCAAGAAATGCATTAAATTTTTAACATTTTTAATAGAGGCATTAGAGAAAACTATAAAGTCATCAGCAAAACTGAGATGAGTAATATAAAAACCATCAATAGTAGGAAAAGAAAGAGTAGGGTACCTGGCATAAAGCTCTTCAAGGCCTCTAGAAAGATACTCCACAGCAATAATAAAAAGAGAAGGCGAAAGGGGATCCCCTTGTCTAAGCCCATGAGAAGAGTTAAAAAAAACCATGCTTTCTACCATTAATCATCACAGAAAAAAAAATAGTTCTCAATACTATTTTTAATAAGCAGAATAAAAGATTGACTGAAACCAAAAAGAGACATCACATTGTAGAGAAAATTCCAATTCAAATTATCATAGGCCTTAGTGATATCCAGTTTGAAAATGATGTTGCCACCAAAAACTTTAGCATTAATATCATGCACCATCTCTTGGGCCAGCAGAATATTATCAAAAATACTCCTACCTTTGACAAAACCAATTTGATTGATAGAAATGATTCTAGGTAAAATGTTCATCAATCTAGAAGCAATGATTTTAGAGACAAGTTTATTTAAGAAAGTATAAAGACTAATAGGTCGAAAGTCATTCCAATTGGTGATAGAATATTTTTTGGGAATTAACACAATATTAGTAGAAGAGAAAAACTTAGGATAAGTATTTCCCTTAAAGAAATCATGCACAGCCTCCACCACATCAACCTTAATAATGTCCCAGGTTTTAATAAAGAATTTCATAGTGAAACCATCAGGACCAGCAATAGAGTCTCCATTCATGTTCTTAACATTCATCAAAATTTCATCCTCAGAAGGAATTTAAGTAAGAAAATTGTTGTCTTCCTCACCCAGAACACGAGGGATCACAAAGGGATTAACAATAGGGCCAATCGAGCTATCTTTATTAAAAACTTCTCTAAAATGATCCACCCCAGAGTTAATAATTAAGTCTTACGTATCATAAACACATCCGTTATTGTTAACAATTTTGTGGATATGACTCCTCATTTTATTCTTGTTAGCCAGAGTATGAAAGAAATTAGTATTTCTATCCCCCTCCAAAATTAATTTAGAAGAAGGCTTGTGTCTATAATAAATTTCTTCTTAGTTTTGCAATTGAAAAAGAGTAATTTTAACATTATCAAGATTAGACAGATTATCACTAATGGGATTATCCAAATACATCTTTTCCAATTCCATCATCTTATCTTCAGCTTCCTTAATGTTAGAAAATAGATTCTTAAAAACATTTTTATTCCACCAATTAAGGATAAATTTTAATCTGCTCAACTTGGCCCAAAGACGATACATGCCCTTGATACCATTATCAGGAGATATGACGGCATGCCAATTATTATTAACCACATTCATAAAATCCTTATGAGTTAACCACATGTTTTAGAATCTAAAAGTAGAGGGGTAATTAGAAGTAGTAGCAGATATGTTAATAAGTAAAGGAGCATGATCAGAAAAAGTTCTACTTAAATGCTGAACATGAGTCACAGGGGAATCCTTGATCCATTCATTATTAAAAAGAATCCTATCAAGTCTTTGCCATATCGTAGTTCTATTCCACGTAAAAGCACCACCAGTAAAACCAATGTCATGTAAATTACAATCAGCTATCATAAAATTGAAATCTTCCATAGCACAACTGTTAGGAGGGTTGCCTCCCACTCTTTCATTAACATTAGAAACAATATTAAAATCCCCACCCACACACCAAGGGCCATTTCAATTAAGTGCAAAATCAGATAAAAGTTCCCAAAGAGGAAGCCTACCCAATCTAGTACAAGCAGCATAAACAAAAGATGCGTTGAAATTAACATTGAAATAAGAGATTTGCACATGAACAACTTGGGCAAAATCCAAAATAATGTTGATATTAAACTGACTCTTCCACATAATCTAAATTTTATTAGAACAACTAGCAAACATCATATCAAAACCCAAACGTGAAGCAGTAAAAGCAAGCTTTAGAGCCCACCCAAACTTCATTAGCATGTTTGTTAGTGATATCAATTTCGACTAAAACCCTAGCCACAGACGGACGGGTTCTAGACGTAATGGCCTGATCGATTTGCAAGGGACAACCAAAAATGGAACCAAGAGCATGTAACACTTTAGCATTAAAAAAGTGAAGCCTAAGATTAGGAAAAGAGATCCCAATAGGAACAATAGGGGATTCTTCTCTAACATCGAAGAATGGCGTCCATTTTAAAATACGCATCTGACAATTAAGAATAAAGTAAGATCTATGCGCAAACACCCGACTATAATCTAAATCATCAGATAGTTGAATCACAACATGCTTAGGGTCCAACAAACTAACAGAGAAAAAACCAGAGAGTTTCAGACCACTGAAAAAAGCTTGAATAGAATCAAGATTAGGTCTATGGATCCCAAATTTACCCACCAGTGTGAATTGAAAAGGAGAAGCCAGTTTAAGGACTTCTTTATCATAAAGTAAGACAGCCGGAACACCATTAAAAGTTGATTGAGTTAGAGATGGAAGAGTATCACCTGCCATGGAACCAGAGAGAACATCCTTAAATGATCGCGACTTAGGAGGAGAAGGCTCTCCCGAGTCTAGGTTAAAGAAACCTTTCTTGGTGTCTTGCCACTGGGAGATGGTCCCCCAAGGCGTCGAGGAGGAAACCCCCGCCATCGAACGAAGCCCTAACAGGGCGAAGCGCCAGAACAAGGACCAGAGTACACTTGAGCAGAGGAAACCAACTCAAAATGGAGGGGAGAAACATAGAAGCGAAGCTTGCAGGGATGAAATCCTAGAATCGCCCGAGACGATGCTAGGGAAAAGTTACGAGAGAGGTTATGTTTGAGAGATAGAGATGAGGTTGATGCTGGAGCAATTGACTCAGCCTGCCACTTAAACCCAACCAAGCCTATCTTTATCTACTCCTCCAACTGATAGTCCTTAATTTTACTCCATGGAATCATACTTTCCTTCACGAGACCCCACGCACAGTACTCCCTTCTACCCCTACTATCCCCCACCATATTCTTAAGGAATCCCTTCCACTTCCATATCCACCATATGCCTGTCATTCTACTACCCACCACCCCCTCAGCCTTCTGAAGGTGGACCTTTAACCCCGACTGCAACATAATAGGCGTCAAATGTGTGTATGTTTATTGAGCCTGAGGATGACACGTGTGTATTGCATTTTTAACATTACTAAGATAATTTGAGAAATATTTTTCTACCAAACATGTTTTGTGCAGGTTTTATCCATCGAAGCAACCTACACACAAGATATGGGACATCAAATGGAGCAAGCTTGACGCTCCTTATATTTTTTGGAAGAAAATCCTAAAGGAAGTACATGACATGTTGTTTAGGGAGTTTGAAGTTAGTAATTAGTAGTATCGGTAAAAAACTATGCATTTTAATTAAGCTGATAAAAAATATTCTATGTTATACCTTTTTATATGTAGAGAGATTTCTACTGGTTTCCCCAGCACATTGATAAGATCAAAAAAAATTAAGAAGCACAGATCAATTCACCTGCGAGATTTATTTATGGACATTATAAAGTCGGGCGAGCAATCGCTTTAGATTAGTGAGAGTGAATGGGTCGACCTGAACAGTGCTTGGGGCAGCCCAGATTATGCTAAGAGGAGGGACTAGAATAGATAAAACTAAGCTTCTGATGTTGGGTGAATGTGTAGTGCCCTCCATATTAAGAGCTAAATTCCATACACTGAGCACATGCACTACAAGAAAAATGACATTTTGCAACGGCCATTTTTCTCCGGAAAATGACTAAAATCCATTGATAATTGATATTTCTGGTAGATTTCTGACAGAAAATTTTTTGCGGGTAAAATACGCATTGAAAAATAAACAAGAGCATAAAAAAGCCGTTGGAAACATTTTCGGCGAACTTGAGGAGGAAATAATCTGTCAAAAAATTTTTTGGAGGATTTTTGACAAAAATTTGCTTAAAAATTTTTTTTAAAAAAATTATTCAATTTCTATCCGAGCAGGCCAGCCCACCCACGCCCACCAACCCGCTACCCACACAAGGTTCTAGCTAGCTCTAGCCACCCCACCCGCCATTGCTGTCCGCCAGACTCCAGTCCAGCCTTCCCGCTGCATGCATACCCTCCCTGAGTCTGTGAGGGGATTCGAAGCAGGGGGCCCCTTTAGAATTCCAGTGTTGGTCCATTAAGCTGCGAAAGAATTGTTGTTAAAAGAGCTACTCTTTTTTATTTAAATTATAACTTATAGAATAATAAAATTAATGATTAATTAAATTAAAATCTTTTAATAATTTTTTTAATAGTCATTAAATTTTATTTTTATTAAATAATTTGATTTTTTAATCAATTTAAAATTATTAATTTATTTAACATTACTTGTTAAATTAGTTAATTAGTCAATTTAAACTAATTAATTTAACTTTACAATAATTACTAAAACTATTTATTTAATTTATAAAAAATTATTATAATTATTTTTTAAAAAAAGAAATTCTGCAAGAAATCCGTCGAAAATATTCCAACAAAAATTTTCAGAAATTCATTAAAAATATTTCATTGGAAATTAGTAAGAAATACATTAGAAAATCTATCGGAATGTCCGACAGAAAAATTACGCTAGAAATTCTGCCAGTAATTTATATTTTCTCTGTAGCGAGGCGACATTTAGTAAGAATTTTAATAATTTACTTAATTATGAATGCTAATATAAGTATATTGCAGAGAGAGATACTCGATAGAGAACCATCCGCTATTGAGTTACACAATCATACCCATAAGTGCTAAAAGGACCAGTAGTGGGTGGACGAGTGACCGATGAGAGCCTATGTGAGTATATAAAGTTACAATTTTAAGCATCAATTATAAATTGAATAATCTTATGCTATCTTTTGTAGGATGAGTATACACGGCTTCGAGAAAACCAGCTTGGAGCTAGTGAGGGATCCTCTAAGGGATCTACAGATTATTCTGACTACCGCATTTAGTTGTAGGCGATACATGGAATGCAGAAGAGACGAGTTTATGGATTAGGCTTGCAAGCCTACACATATGAGGGATAGTTCTCTGATGGGTCCAACTTCTTAGGAAACAGTCATGAGAGTTTGTATAGCCAATAGGTGGTTGCCCTTACAACGGAGCTAGAACATGTCTGAAAATTATAAGCTGACATGCAAATGAAGATGCAGATGCAAAAAAGTTAGATATTGGAGGAGCAGCAGATAATGAGGGAATCGTTTAGTGGAAAGCAGCCAGCATCGGTATAGGAGGAGAATGACGAAACATATTCTGGCTAAACTATACATATTTGAAGATTTTATTTTGAGTTTTTATTGTATAAGAATTGGATGTTTATTGTAGAAGTATTTGGTAATTGTGTAATATTTACTTTTGATTAAATGCGTTATTATTTTAGCATCAATATTTTTGTACAATGTTGAAATGTGAGGATACTATATTTATATTTTGACTATTTATGATTTAAGAACTATTGTGTTGTACCATAGTGAGGTAAGTGCTATTTTCTTTTGTTGTGATATAGGTTTTCGACTGATTTTTGAGGGATTATTCGTCGAAAATGACGATACGAAGAATTTCCAAGAAATTTTAGGCAGAATTTCTGTCAAAACTATCCGCCAAAAATTCTGGCGATTTTCTCGCCAGAGAAATCCACTAGTATTTTTGATGGAAAAATGTCTGCCGGTAATTGAATTAAAAAAATGTCATTTTTTGTCCACGATTCCTTCAGAAATTCATCAAATTTCCATTGGAATGGTTTAGACAAAAAATTTTTGCTTGAGGCATATTTCCAACGTGCATTTTATCGACCGTAAGTTTTCTACCTGAAAACTATTTTTTTTGGCACATTTTGCTCATTTTCCAAAGGATATGGCTGCCAGAAATGAGTGTTTTTTTCTAGTAGTGTTTTGAGGCTATAATGATGCATGCCTCATCATTTAATTTTGCCTATTGAAAGATTTTTGTATTTTGTACATTCCACTTTTAATATAAGTTTAACAAATGTTCATAATTTTTCCTTGAAAAAAGAAAGAATTAAAGAAAATCCTGATCATAGTGATCTCCCAACTCGCTCTCCTCTTCATTAAACCTTCTTATACAGAGATCTCAAATATTCATTCCATGGGTTAACTCATGATTTATCATTATAAGAGTTATCATGTGCTACAAGAAACTAAGCCATTAGTGACCATCAAAAGCGGTTTCTAAAAATAAAAATTTTGTCGCTATAGCTAATAGCGACCCAAAAAATTGGGGATACTGGTTAGTTGCACTAGCCTCGTCGTTGTGGCTTTCAGCGACCAAAAAAATTATTTGGTTGCTAAATTATTGACCAGTTACTAACATAGGTGTCGCTAAGTTGTTTATATTAGTGATATGTTGCCAGAAAATCGTCTTGATCGGGCATGAATCTCAATGCAAATATGAATTGTGAACTTCTAAACTAAAATTCAGAACTTTCCGAATTCTGATTTTAGCAAGCTTATACTCAAATTGAATGTTTTGAGGAGACGAACCCAATGACACCAAATTCAGTTCAATCTGAGCCCAAATGAGCACAAATCGAAGGACCAAAGCCTATTTGAAAGCTTCAAACATTAATTGGATAACCAGATGATATCCAAATATGACTTTCTTATAGTCGAATTGAGCGACTCAAAAAAAAAAAAACTAAACGAGTCCAAGATCACTCAATTCTGACATCTCTAAGTCATTTAAATGCTTGATAAATGCTCTGTGATCAAGAGGATCACTATGAGTTGTCCAATAAGAACACTCTCAACTTGGCATGGATCTTTTCCATATTTCTGTATTAGCCATGACATTCACAAAAAACTATAAATATCCCCTTATTCTTCACATGAGGGAGGAAAAAATAAGAAAGGAGAAAATTTGGAGCTCTCTTTCCACAGATCGACAGCTGTCGGATCACTTCCCAGCCACTGATCATCACTAAATTTCTGCCCATTCGTTGTAGCTGCCGGTTCTCTTCTCGTCCACTCATAGTTGTCAGACTTCCGCTAGTTTGTTGGAAGCTGTCGAATTTCTTCCCGACCACCGTGCGTCAACGGATTTCCTCCTGCTCGTTGGTAGCCGTTGGATCTCTTCTTGACCACCGATCGTCATTGTACTTCCGCTCGATTGTTGGTCTCTGCCAGATCCCCTTTCGACTTACAACTATCACCAAACTTATGCATGTTCGCTGGTTGCCGACAGATCTCTTTCTGACCCTCGATGGTCTCCAAATTTTCATCTGTCTATTGAATATATTCGGATCCCCAACCATTACTGGACCTCAGCCGAATATTCTCTCAATTGATGCTGCCATATTTTTAATATATATTCAAACAATATCAGGAGTTCCCATATGAAGTTTGATCAATTCTCTTATACATTGTATTCTCCTCTTCCTTAAATTAGGGGATAGTTCGACCTTTGTAATCAACTTATACATTAGTGGAACATTTCAACTGGATAAGACCCTGTGATTTTGTCCCTTTTTACGGTTTTTCATATAAAAATTCTTGTATTTCTCTATCATCTTAATTGCTTGTTTGTGTGCTGAATTTTTGTAAATCACTAAGGCATAAAATCTTTTCACTCTACCGTCTAGAATTTCTCAGCAAGCAACAACTAGCAATCATTTTTATGCTAATGAACATTTATTTGGATATTATTTATTGAGTTTGGTTGCTAAGTTCATTGATTATATTAATATTATAGCAACCTAAATAAAAGTTAGTCATTAAATGAGCAATCAAATAAATCATGCATGCACCCTTAAATTTTGTTTATATAGTTGAAGTTAATGCATGTATATTGATTTTGGAGGTCTCTTCAAAACCATGAGTTGTAGTACAAGAAGTACCAAACCTAGTGATTTCATATTCACCATCATTAAAATGGACAGAAGCATTAGCATTTCTAATAAATTTTTGCTTTCAAGATTTTTGGAATGATAAATGGTGATAACAGTCAGTCGAGAGTTAAAATATTAGTGAAATGGCGATTCATTGAATTCCTAATAATTCAATAAAAGAGTTTCAATGAAGCCACGGGCAATGGAGAAGAATTAATGAAAGAAGGATAATTTTCACTAGAATATGGGAGAAAAGTATCAATATAATATGCGATTTCTTTGAGATTTTTCTAAAAGATGATTGATTGAATGAAGAAATCTGTAAATCAAAATAATTTGAATTTATTCTAATTTTTTTGAGAGGAAGCATAAGCATGTGTTCTTAAATTCCGATATAGTTCAAAAGAAATTTGAGTTGACATAGTTTTACTATTCAAAATGCTCGACAAACTTAATATGAATCATTATATTTATGAATTAATATATTGGTCCTTACTAAAATGATAAGTTCACCAACAGTTAGTTAAGAGCATCATATCATAATGATAATATATAGACAAGATATAAGAGCCTTTCTACATAATATTCTAAATCAAACAGGCTAGACTAGATATTCATGAAATGCAATAAGAATGAACAAACGACTAGATGGATACATGAGAAGCTTCATATAATGTATACAGTAAAAGTAGGATACGTGATCAAATAAAAGTACATGATTATAATTGGACATAGATGGAAGCATACATCAAGTGTTTCGATTGGCTAATTTCTCCTCCCTTCCAAATGACGCAACAGTGTATGCATGTTTGTTGATAAAATAATTAATTAATGGTCGGGTAAGAAGGATGCATCGCAAGTCCACAGAGTCCTTCGACAGCATCAATGTCCCTCTGCATCTTAATGTAGCCATGGTCACCCCAGCTAGTTCCCCATGAGTTCTTCAATAGCCAGTACTTGGTTCCATCTTTGTTGATGCCATAGCCGATGGCTGTTACTGCATGGTCGAGTTCGGTGTCACAAGGGCCAGTGAAGATGCCACCTGCATAATGTTGGAAGTTGGGGTCGCCGCCATGGAGAACCACAGAGACTGGCTGAATAGAGACAGCTTTAAGCAGTGATGCCTCGCTGTTACTTGGAACATCCTCAAAGCCGGTGATCTTCACGGCACTGTTGGACTCCTTATTGGAGTTACAGGAACCATCGACTGCCTTGTATGGGTAGTTGATCTCAGTGTTGATGCCTCCATTGTCGATGATGAATTGAAAAGCATGATCCATGAGGCCCCCGTTGCAACCGTGGTTCTGGCCATTCACATCGCAATCAATGAGCTCTTGCTCCGAGAGGGAAATTAGCTTCCCATTCTTGATCTGGTTGATGCCCTCTGTGGCCGCCACCGTCGAGAATGCCCAACATGCTCCTGCTTATCATATATTTGTTATTCAGTTATGCTCATATGGACTTGAATATATATATATATATATATATATATATATATATATATATATATATATATATATATATATATATATATATATATTTCATGTAAGGGGATTAATCCTCACCGCATTGGCCTTGATCCTTTATAGGAGTGACGGCTCCCTTGCTTCTCCAATCTAAGTTAGTTGCTGATACCGACACATTCTCAAACCAAAAGTTCCTAGGCGTTGCACGAGATGAGGTCGAGCGCTTGTATCCAAAAAGGTAAATAGCATTGAACTCCTCATTAGTCAAATCTGTGAACTGATTGCGTCCAAGCCAGTACTCGCGTTTCCTGGCATTAAAGCTCTCTATGTGCTCCATATTGGACTTGAAGATCTCGAACCGTTGAGCCTTTTCAGCTGCATTTCTATACCCCTTCCCATACTGCGCCATCCACTCTTCGTGGCGTTTCACCATCGATGATGTCCCTCCAGGTAGAATGCGGGATGCCGAAGTGGCAGCAGCCAATGCTCCAAATAGAAGGAAAGCCAGCAATGACAGCTTTCTCATGATCAGTGCCATGGGCCTAGTTAATTAACTGAATCATGTAGTTGGTGCAGAAGGCTAACTAGTTTGCATGGGTTTATATAGAAGCTAATTTGAGAATGCGAGGGCTAGATGTTTATTTTCTAAAGCTTGATCTAAGCGAGCATACGTATCCATGCAACTACATACTGCTTGCCGTGTAATATATGCAAGTACCGTAGCGTATCTTCCTCCATCTAATAACGGATAGATTCTTCTTAGTTAGTTTACAAACTACAAATTTCTCTTAAAAACTAATAAATTATCTAACCTATACATTTTTCATAAGATAATTAAAGGGTCAGTGTATGTATGAATCCATATAACATTAAATTTCAGGCTATCTCATTACGTTATGTAGCAAGGTGAAATCACCGATCGCCTGGGTGCTAATTAGTCAAATTAAACCTTTAGTTAATTTACTAATATTGTTCCAACTAACTGCAACGTTGCCTGATATCATTAAGATTTGGTTCACATTTGTTGACCCCTGTATCTAAAACCACGCATAAAAGGACAAAAATGATGAACCAAATAGTGCGCGGGTTGGTCCGACACCTTACTTGAAGGGTCAAATGATCTCCGAATGCTAGACGGACTACGTCGTTGCGTCTGGAATGTCATCAACATCAGAGATCTATATTTTATTTAATTAATTTGAATCAACCGGGGTGGTGGCATGCAAATCAAAGCAATCCTAATGCGATACAATAATGCGCATTTCAAGGAAAATTGGCCTCGTCGTCGCACAAATGACGTCTGATTGCAAAACGGATTGCTTCGTTGCGTCCGGAACATCATCAATATCAAAGACCTATATTTTATTTATTTAATTTAGATCGATCGGGGTGGTGGTACGCAAATCAAAGCAATCCTAATGCGATGCGATAACATGCATTTCAAAGAAAATTGGCCTCGTCGTCACCCAAATGATGTCCGATTGCGAAACGGACATCCCCATCACGTCCGGAATGCTCTCAACCTTTAAAAACTAATTTATTTTATTTTATTTGAAGCATTCGGATTGGCGGCGCGACCGAGGTGATTCAAATACAATAACGTGCATTTTAAGAAAAGTGGCCTCGTTATCACCCAAATGATGTTCGATGGCGAAACAGACTTTGCCACCGCGTCCAGAATGCTATCAACCTCTAAAAACTAAATTTTGTTTATTGAATTTGAAGCATTTGGATTGGTGGCACGAATCCTGAGGTAATTCAAATGTAAGGACGTGCATATCGGCAAAATTTGCCTCTTCGGAGACGGTATGATGTCCGATCTCAAAATGAACTGCGCCACAGCGTTCGAAACATCGTCAACATTCAAAATATGTATTTTATAAATTCAATTGGGATCATCCGTGGTGGTGGCATGCAAAACAAAGCAATCTTAATGCAATCTAAATACAAGGGCGTGTATGCTAAGGAATTTAGCCCTCGGCGTTGACCAATCGATCCCCGATCGACGAACGGATTTTGCCGCCGCATCCAGAACATCGTCGACATTAAAGGTATACATTTTATTCAATTAAGTTGGATCATTCTAGATGGTGGAATGATCTCCGAGGTGATTCAAATATAATAACACATATTTTGAGAGAAATTTAGCCGTCAGGGTCGACCAAACGATCTCGGATCGACGAACAGACTTCGCCACAGCGTCCGGAATGCTTTTAACCTTTAAAAACTATGTTTTGTTTATTCAATTCGAAGCATTCAGATTGGCGGCGCAACCGTAGTGATTCAAATGCAGCAGCGCGTAGTTCAAGAAAATCGACCTCGTCGTCGACCTAATGAGCTCTGATCGACAAACGGACTTTGCCACTACGTCCGAAACATCCCAAATTCATAAGAAGGACTTTTAATTTGATTGAATTAAATGACGTATGAGAAGGTCGACATGAATTGCGAGGCAAAAGCACAAATCACAAGGTAATGATGCGCATGCTAAGGAATTTAGCCATCGGCATCGACCAAATGATCTCCGATCGACGAACAGACTGTGTCATTGCATCCGGAACACTGTCAATACTCTAAATTGACTGTCAATTTGTCTAAACTAAAATTATGCCGTGACCGACGAGGGTTCTAATATGATAACGTGTATTTCGAGGAAATTAATGCTCGACGTCGACCAAATGACGTCCGATTGTAAAACAGACTGCATCATCATGACCAAAACATCAAAAATATCCTAAATCCACTATCAATTTATCTAATTTTGATATTTAAAAAGTTTGGCACGTATTACGAGGTGAAATACACACAAATTTCAAGGAAATCGGGCAAATCAAGATTTTTTCGGTGACTGGTGTATCACTGCCATCTTTAATTAACATAATTACCAATTATGGAAAACCATTATTATCGTTGCTCATGAATCTAGCCAAAAAGAGAAAAGAAATCGGAGGAAATCAAATCAAATTAAATGCATACCTCGTAGCAATCAAGCTCATTGCCAGAAATCCCAGAAATTCTGTGGCGACAGCAGCAACTCAATCTATGTCCGGTTTTTTAAACGAGGTAGGAGGGCCTTTCACTTGTTTTCAAGACACCTAGAAGCAGAAACAAAAGAAAAGAATCCCATAACTTATCTCTTGTCAAACTACATCTTGCGAAATCCCTCCTCCCAGCTTTGTCCTTCCTACTATTCCAATCCAACCCACATCTCTACAGCACACTCCATATAGCAATAGCTCCTCCAAACTCTAGAGCTCTGTTGAAGCCGAACAACAGTAGGAGGTGAGACCTTCCTTTTTCATGTGAAGCCCTCTCACAACCTGTAGCCGAACTCCACCTTACAGTTGCAACCGAACAACCTCTCCACTCAAACAAAGACTTCTTCCATCCGCCACTATTCTGAAATCTCTGCACCCATCCCTTCTCTTCAGCATAAGCAAAGCCCACAATCATGCAGCCAAACTCCAAGCACCTCCTGTGTTCCTCCAATCCTTCAAAAGTCGAGCCACTCGTCCACATGCTTCAAACTGCCATTTTCAACTCCTATGCTGAAAACTTCTTCTGGAATCATTCTTATGGACAAGTCAGATTCTGAGAAGGTGAATAGCCTCAAGTCGGTTTATCTTGAGAAGATAGTTCCAATTCTTGAAGAGGATTTCGGTTACAGTAACATGCATGAGGCACCATGGAGGGCAACTCCCTCTTCATTCCCTCCAGTTTGTCAGAATGGGAGTATTTAAATTCCTAGGATGACAAAAATATTATAGTGCTTACACTGTTCTTATTCACAATCTTTTCTGTAATTGTTTTATACACGAGGTACGATGCTTGTTCTTTCTAGGGATGGCCGATGCTTCTTATAAGATGCTATTCAGATCATCATATAAATGGCAGCTGCAAATGAAGTCAGACGTACATGGGTGGACCACATGAGGATTTTGGAATAAAATACAATATGGAAAATGGTGGATCTGCTCCAGAGGCCATTATTGATAAAACTTATGCCAATACGAAGACAATAAAAAAAAAGTACCTCATTACAAAGAACCTTCCAGATGTAGATATTTCTACCTTCGAAGTGGTCAAATTTACAAGACCTTGAAGAAAGGGAAGAAGCCACGGCCAGATGAAAGAACTGACTATGGTGCACATAATGGGGTTCAGCTAATGGATGATGGTAAATTTCATATTACTGAGTTTAAGGCAGAGCATAACCATGAGCTGGTAGAAATTCAATTGGAATCAAGTAATGAATTGGTAGTGGATGTTAAAATTCATAAGAGAAATTTTGGTGGGAGGTTTGCAGGAAGGCTTATTCACAAGAGTTATAATCCTTCTAATTGTTTGAGCAATTTAGTGCCTTTAGAAAATGCTGATAATGAGGATTGGGTGCCCAAAGTTGATATGAAATTTGAGGATGATGAGGAGGTATTTGAGTTTTATATAAATTATGCAGCCAGAATAGGATTTAGTGTCAGAAAGAATATGATGAAACGAAGGACTTCAGGCATTGTGTATTCAAGAGCATATGTTTATCATGAAAGAGTTTAAAAAAAAGAGAAAAAAAGAGAAAAGGGAGACTTTTGCAAAATTAGGAAAATCCGCTTCGACGCTCGCAACACGACGAAAGACCACCCATGCACGCTTTTCTCTAGCGTGGTGGGAGGAAATTCGTCGTGTAGCTAGCGACGAAGCAGAAAATCCCCCCCTAAAGTTCTATTTTCAATGTCTGCGGCACGTCGAGGGACCTCCTATGCACGCTTTTCTCTAGCGTGGTGGGAGGGAACTCGGTGCGGCGCTTACGACGAGGTAGGCGGGCCTTGTGCACGATTTTCTCTAGCGTGGCGGGGACGAATATATAAAATTGTGCTTCTTTTTAAACAAGTGCCTAAAGACCCATGCACGCATTTCTCTGGCGTGGTGGGATTGAAGACATTCGGCCTCGGTGTCATTCGACACCACCCATGCACGATTTTCTCTAGCGTGGCGGTGGCCCCCAAACTCCTGAAATTTCCCCTAAACGAGGGAGACGCCGGGAGGCTGCTGAAATTTTGTCTGAAAAAGGAAAAGGACTTGAAAAGTTTTGAACAACAGGGGACTTGATTTTGGACCAGATGTAGATATTTCTACCTTCGAAGTGGTCAAATTTACAAGACCTTGAAGAAAGGGAAGAAGCCACGGCCAGATGCAAGAACTGACTATGGTGCACATATTGGGGTTCGGCTAATGGATGATGGTAAATTTCATATTACTGAGTTTAACGCAGAGCATAACCATGAGCTGGTAGAAATTCAATTGGAATCAAGTAATGAATTGGTAGTGGATGTTAAAATTCATAAGAGACATTTCGGTGGGAGGTTTGCAGGAAGGCTTATTCACAAGAGTTATAATCCTTCTAATTGTTTGAGCAATTTAGTGCCTTTAGAAAATGCTGATAATGAGGATTGGGTGCCCAAATTTGATATGAAATTTGAGGATGATGAGGAGGTATTTGAGTTTTATATAAATTATGCAGCCAGAATAGGATTTAGTGTCAGAAAGAATATGATGAAACGAAGGACTTCATGCATTGTGTATTCAAGAGCATATGTTTATCATGAAAGAGTTTAAAAAAAAAGTGAAAAAAAGAGAAAAGGGAGACTTTTGCAAAATTAGGAAAATCCGCTTTGACGCTCGCAACACGACGAAAGACCACCCATGCACGCTTTTCTCTAGCGTGGTGGGAGGAAATTCGTCGTGTAGCTAGGACGAAGCAGATAATCCCCCCCTAAAGTTCTATTTTTGATGTCTGCGGCACGTCGAGGGACCTCCTATGCACGCTTTTCTCTAGCGTGGTGGGAGGGAACTCGGTGCGGCGCTTACGACGAGGTAGGCGGGCCTTGTGCATGATTTTCTCTAGCGTGGCGGGGACGAATATATAAAATTGTGCTTCTTTTTAAACAAGTGCCTAAAGACCCATGCACGCATTTCTCTGGCGTGGTGGGATTAACGACATTCGGCCTCGGTGTCATTTGACACCACCCATGCACGATTTTCTCTAGCGTGGCGGTGGCCCCCAAACTCCTGAAATTTCCCCTAAACGAGGGAGACGCCGGGAGGCTGCTGAAATTTTGTCTGAAAAAGGAAAAGGACTTGCAAACTTTTGAACAGCAGGGGACTTGATTTTGGACCAGATGTAGATATTTCTACCTTCGAAGTGGTCAAATTTACAAGACCTTGAAGAAAGGGAAGAAGCCACGGCCAGATGCAAGAACTGACTATGGTGCACATATTGGGGTTCGGCTAATGGATGATGGTAAATTTCATATTACTGAGTTTAAGGCAGAGCATAACCATGAGCTGGTAGAAGTTCAATTGGAATAAAGTAATGAATTGGTAGTGGATGTTAAAATTCATAAGAGAAATTTCGGTGGGAGGTTTGCAGGAAGGCTTATTCACAAGAGTTATAATCCTTCTAATTGTTTGAGCAATTTAGTGCCTTTAGAAAATGCTGATAATGAGGATTGGGTGCCCAAAGTTGATATGAAATTTGAGGATGATGAGGAGGTATTTGAGTTTTATATAAATTATGCAGCCAGAATAGGATTTAGTGTCAGAAAGAATATGATGAAACGAAGGACTTCAGGCATTGTGTATTCAAGAGCATATGTTTATCATGAAAGAGTTTTAAAAAAAAGAGAAAAAAAGAGAAAAGGGAGACTTTTGCAAAATTAGGAAAATCCGCTTCGACGCTCGCAACACGACGAAAGACCACCCATGCACGCTTTTCTCTAGCGTGGTGGGAGGAAATTCGTCGTGTAGCTAGCGACGAAGCAGATAATCCCCCCCTAAAGTTCTATTTTTGATGTCTGCGGCACGTCGAGGGACCTCCTATGCACGCTTTTCTCTAGCGTGGTGGGAGGGAACTCGGTGCGGCGCTTACGACGAGGTAGGCGGGCCTTGTGCACGATTTTCTCTAGCGTGGCGGGGACGAATATATAAAATTGTGCTTCTTTTTAAACAAGTGCCTAAAGACCCATGCACGCATTTCTCTGGCGTGGTGGGATTGAAGACATTCGGCCTCGGTGTCATTCGACACCACCCATGCATGATTTTCTCTAGCGTGGCGGTGGCCCCCAAACTCCTGAAATTTCCCCTAAACGAGGGAGACGCCGGGAGGCTGCTGAAATTTTGTCTGAAAAAGGAAAAGGACTTGCAAACTTTTGAACAGCAGGGGACTTGATTTTGGACCACAGGGAATAGAACTTAAAGCACTAAATCATACTCAAACTAATTAAATGAATCCATAAATCATTAAATAATGAATAAACAAATGCTAAGTGAACTTGTGGAAGACATTGAAATGAATCTCAACACAAAAGCAGGGGACTCATGGAGGAAGATATTCGAACATAATAAACATGTCAATAAGGATTAAGTGAGACATATAACAATGTGCTTATGATCAACAACACAATCTTTGTGAAGATTAAGAAGTGACCACCTCAAATGTAAGGAAAATATTAATGACCAATGGTATCATATTCAACATACCTGTTGCAATCCATCTTGCAAGCATGCCCTCACTTCTAAATGACAAAGTATTATGAAGAATATGATTTGGTCACAAAGCTATGGCAGGAACTATTTGTAGCATGATGACAATTAAAATGCAAACAAGGACTTATGACACACTACAGGAAAACTATCTGTTACCGTCGAATTTTCCGGCGGATGGTATCCGTCGGAAACTAGCGACGCAATTACCAGTGGATTTGTCGCCGGTAATTATGCGACGAAATTTCTGGCGGATTATCCGTCGCTTCTTTACCGGCGGATAATATGCCGCAATTGCGCTGGAAAAGTTTCATTTTCTGACGTAATATCCGCCGGAAATTACCGGCGGTCGTACCGGCGTATTTTCCACCGGCTTACTTAAACTCGACGAACTATAATCGGCGGATGTTCCGCCGGTAATATTGCCGACGGAGTATCCTCTTCTCCTTCTTTTTTCATAGTTATTTGCGATTTTTTCGAGTTTGTTTTCGGTTTTTGGTTTGATTTTTGGATATGTTGTGATGGCTAATGTTTCTTTCAAGAGGAGTGATCCTAGCTTTCTTGCTTCCAAAAAATTTATCAAAATTCTAGGATGCTTTATATGGATTTGATTCTTTGAATGGTTTCTCAGAGCTAAAGGTTACTACTCTTAAGGGTTTACATGCTTTATGGATTTCAGAGAAAGAATTGTTTTTAAAAGAGCTACTCTTTTTTATTTAAATTATAACTTATAGAATAATTAAATTAATAATTAATTAAAATATAACCTTTTGATAATACTTTTTAATACTTATTAAATTTTATTTTTATTAAATAATAAGATTTTTAATCAGTTTAAAATTATTAAATTATTTAACATTACTTATTAAATTAATTAATTTAAACTAATTAATTTAACTTTATAATAATTACTAAAACTATTTATTTAATTTATAAATTTTTATTATAATTATTTTTTTAAAAAAATAAATTCTGCCAAAAATCTATCGGAAATATTCCAACAAAAATTTCTGCTGGAAATTCGTCGATAATTCATTAAAAATATTTCATCAGAAATCAACAAAAAATATGTTGGAAAGTACACCTGAATGTTTGACCAAAAAATTTTGCTAGTAATTTGTATTTGTTCTATAGTGAGTCGACATTGGTAAGAATTTTAACAAATTTTAATAATTCATTTAGTTATGAATATTGATGTAAGTATATTATAGAGAGAGGTACTCAGTAGAGAACTATCCACTATTGAGTTGCATAGTCATACCCATAAGTGCTAGAAGGAATAGTAGTAGGTGGACGAGTGAGCGAGGAGAGCCTATGTAATTATATAAGTTTATAACTTTAAGCATTAATTATAAATTAATTAATTTTATGTTATCTATTGTAGGATGAGTATACACAGCTTCGAGAAAACCAGTCTGGAGTAGATGAGAGATCCTCGAGGGGATCTGCAGATTATTCTGACTACTGCATTTGGTTATAGGTGATAGATGGAATGCAAAAGATATGAGTTTATGGATTAGGCTCACAAGCCTACTCATATGAGGGATAGTTCTATGGTGGGTCTAATTTCTCAGGAAGCGGTCATGAGAGTTTGTATAGTCAATAGGTGGTTGCCCATACAACAGAGCTAGAGCATGTCCAAAAATTACAAACTGACATGCAAATGTAGATGAAAATGCAACAAAGTCAGATAATGGAGGAGTAGTATGGAATGAGGGAACAGTTTAGTAAAAAATAGCTAGCATCGATAGAGAAGGAGAATGACAATTAGATTCTGGCTAGACTCTATACGCGCTTGAAGATTTTATGTTGAGTTCTTATTGTATAAGAACTAAACGTTTATTATAGTACTATTTTGTAATTATAGAACATTTACTTTTGATTAAATGCGTTATTGCTTTAGTATCCATATTTTTGTGCAATGTTGAAATGTGAGAATACTATATTTATGTTTTGAATATTTATGATTGCAGAACTATTATGTTGTACAATAGTGAGGTAAGTGTTATTTTCTTTTGTTGAGAATATAGGTTTTTGATAGATTTTTGAGGGATTATTCATTGAAAATGATGATATGAAGAATTGCCAAGACATTTCTGGCAGAATTTATGTTGGAACTATCTGCCAGAAATTCCGACAGTTTACTCACTAGAAATATCCACTGGTAATTCCAACATTTATATGTCGATAATTGAATTTGAAAAAGATGTTGTTTTTGGTCTACAACTCCATAAGAAATTCATGTAGCCGACCCCACGTAGTTGGATAAAGGCTTGATATTGTTGTTGTGGTTCCATCAAAAATTCATCGGATTTCTGTCAGAAATGGTTTCGACAAAATTTTCCGCTAGAGGCATATTTTTGACGTGCATTTTACCATCCGAAAATTTTCTGCAGGAAAACTATTTTTTTGGAACGTTTTGCTCATTTTCCAATGGATATGGCCGCCAAAAATGAGCATTTTTTCTAATAGTATTTTGAGGCTTTAATGAGGTGCATGCCTCATCATTTAATTTTTTCTATTGAAAGATTTGTGTATTTTGTACATTCCACTTTTAATATAAGTTTAACAAATGTTCATAAATTTTCCTTGAAAAAAGAAAGGATTAAAGAAAATCCAGATCATAGTGATGTCCCAACTCCCCCTCCTCTTCTTTAATCCTTGGTATACAGAGATCTCAAATATTCATTCCATCGGTTAACTCATGATTTATCATTATAAGATCATGTGATACAAGAAAATAAACCATTAGCGACTATCAAAAGCGGTTAATTTCTAAAAATAAAAATTTTATCGCTATAGCTAATAGCGACCAAAAAAATTGGGGATACTGGTTTGTTACACTAGCCTCGTCCCTGTGGCTTTTAGCGACCAAAAAAATTATTTGGTTGCTAAATTATTGACCAGTTACTAATATAGGTTTCGCTAAGTTGTTAATATTACGGATATGTCGCTAGAAAATTTTCTTAATTGAGCATGAATCTTAATGGAAATATGAGTTGAGAACTTCTAAACTAAATTCAGAACCATCCAAACTCTGATTTTAGCAAGCTTATAATCAAATTGAATGTTTTGAGGAGGCGAACTCAATGACACCAAATTCAGTTCAATCAAAGCCCAAATGAGCCCAAATCGAAGGACCAAAGCCTACTTGGAAGCTTCAAAGGATTAATTGGATAACCAGATGATATCCAAATATGACTTGCTTATAGTCGAATCCAGCAGCTCGACGAGAAGAACCCAATTAACGAGTCCAAAATCACTCAATTCTGACATCTATAAGGCATTTAAATGCTTGACAAATGCTCTGTGATCAAGAGGATCACTATGAGTCGTCCGATAAGAATACTCTCAACTTGTCATGGATCTTCTCCCTATTTAATTATTAGCAATGCCACTCATAAAAAATTATAAATAGTCTCTCATTCTTCACATAAGGGAGGAAAAAAGAATAAAGGAGAAATTTCGGAGCTTTCTTGCCATCGATAGCCATTGGATCTCTTCCCAACCACTGATCATCGTCAGACTTCCGCCCATTTGTTGTTAGCTGCCGGATCTCTTCTTGTCCACTGATAGTTGTCAGACTTAAGCTCGTTCATTGGTAACTGTCGGATTTCTTCCCGTCCACCAACCATCGCCAGATTTCCTCCCGTTAGTCGGTAGCCGTCGGATCTCTTCCAAACCACCGATCGTCATTATACTTCGGATCATTTGTTGGTCACTGCCAGATCCCCTTCTGACTTATGACCATCGTCAAACTTATGCATGTTTGTTGGTTGCAACAGATATCTTTCTAACCACCGATGGTCTCCAAATTTATGTCCTTCTATTGAATATATTCGGATCCCCAACCATACCAGAACTCAACCGAATATTCTCTCAATTGATGCTGTCATATTTTTAATATATATTCAATCAATATCGGGAGTTCCCATATGAAGTTTGATCAATTCTCTTATGCATTGTATTCTCCTCATCCTTAAATTAGGGGACAGTTCGACCTCTGTATTAATCTACTTATACATTAGTGGAATCATTTCAACTGGACAAGACCCCGTAATTTTGTCCCTTTTTATGATTTTCCACATAAAAATTCTAGTATTTCTCTATCATCTTAATTGTTTGTTTGTGTGCTAAATTTTCGTAAATCACTATAACATAAAATCTTTTCACTCTACCGCCTAGAATTTCTCAGTCAGCAACAATCAGCAATCATTTTTTTATGCTAACGAACATTTATTTGGATACTATTTATTGAGTTTGGTTGCTAAGTTCATTGATTATATTAATATTATAGCAACCTAAATAAAAGTTAGTCATTAAATGAACAATCAAATAAATCATGCATGCACCCTTGAATTTTGTTTATATAGTTGAAGTTAATGCATGGATATTGATTTTGGAGGTCTCTTCAAAACCATGAGTTGTAGTACAAGAAGTACCAAACCAAGTCATTTTACATTCACCATTATTAAATTGACAGAAGCATTAGCATTCTAATAAATGTTATGGGAGTGCTTTCAAGATTTTTGGAATGATAAATGGTGATAACAGTCAGTCGAGAGTTAAAATATCAGTGAAATGGCGATTCATTGAATTTCTAATAATTCAATAAAAGAGTTTCAATGAAGCCACGGGCAATGGAGAAGAATTAATGAAAGAAGGATAATTTTCACTAGAATATGGGAGAAAAGTATCTAATATAATATGCGATTTCTTTGAGATTTTTCTAAAAGATGATTGATTGAATGAAGAAATCTGTAAATCAAAATAATTTGAATTTAGTCTAATTTTTTTGAGAGGAAGCATAAGCATGTGTTCTTAAATTCTGATATAGTTCAAAAGAAATTTGAGTTGACATAGTTTTACTATTCAAAATGCTCGACAAACTTAATATGAATCATTATATTTATGAATTAATATATTGGTTCTTACTAAAATGATAAGTTCACCAATAATTAGTTAAGAGCATCATATCATAATGATAATATATAGACAAGATATAAGAGCCTTTCTACATAATATTCTAAATCAAACAGGCTAGACTAGATATTCATGAAATGCAATAAGAATGAACAAACGACTAGATGGATACATGAGAAGCTTCATATAATGTATACAGTAAAAGTAGGATACGTGATCAAATAAAAGTACATGATTATAATTGGACATAGATGGAAGCATACATCAAGTGTTTCGATTGGCTAATTTCTCCTCCCTTCCAAATGACGCAACAGTGTATGCATGTTTGTTGATAAAATAATTAATTAATGGTCGGGTAAGAAGGATGCATCGCAAGTCCACAGAGTCCTTCGACAGCATTAATGTCCCTCTGCATCTTAATGTAGCCATGGTCACCCCAGCTAGTTCCCCATGAGTTCTTCAATAGCCAGTACTTGGTTCCATCTTTGTTGATGCCATAGCCGATGGCTGTTACTGCATGGTCGAGTTCGGTGTCACAAGGGCCAGTGAAGATGCCACCTGCATAATGTTGGAAGTTGGGGTCGCCGCCATTGAGAACCACAGAGACTGGCTGAATAGAGACAGCTTTAAGCAGTGATGCCTCGCTGTTACTTGGAATATCCTCAAAGCCGGTGATCTTCACGGCACTGTTGGACTCCTTATTGGAGTTACAGGAACCATCGACTGCCTTGTATGGGTAGTTGATCTCAGTGTTGATGCCTCCATTGTCGATTATGAATTGAAAAGCATGATCCATGAGGCCCCCGTTGCAACCGTGGTTCTGGCCATTCACATCGCAATCAATGAGCTCTTGCTCCGAGAGGGAAATTAGCTTCCCATTCTTGATCTGGTTGATGCCCTCTGTGGCCGCCACCGTCGAGAATGCCCAACATGCTCCTACTTATCATATATTTGTTATTCAGTTATGCTCATATGGACTTGAATAAATATATATATATATATATATATATATATATATATATATATATATATATATATATATATATTTCATGTAAGGGGATTAATCCTCACCGCATTGGCCTTGATCCTTTATAGGAGTGACGGCTCCCTTGCTTCTCCAATCTAAGTTAGTTGCTGATACCGACACATTCTCATACCGAAAGTTCCTAGGCGTTGCACGAGATGAGGTCGAGCGCTTGTATCCAGAAAGGTAAATAGCATTGAACTCCTCATTAGTCAAATCTGTGAACTGATTGCGTCCAAGCCAGTACTCGCGTTTCCTGGCATTAAAGATCTCTATGTGCTCCATGTTGGACTTGAAGATCTCGAACCGTTGAGCCTTTTCAGCTGCATTTCTATACCCCTTCCCATACTGCGCCATCCACTCTTCGTGGCGTTTCACCATCGATGATGTCCCTCCAGGTAGAATGCGGGATGCCGAAGTGGCAGCAGCTAATGCTCCAAATAGAAGGAAAGCCAGCAATGACAGCTTTCTCATGATCAGTGCCATGGGCCTAGTTAATTAACTGAATCGTGTAGTTGGTGCACAAGGCTAACTAGTTTGCATGGGTTTATATAGAAGCTAATTTGAGAATGCGAGGGCTAGATGTTTATTTTCTAAAGCTTGATCTAAGCGAGCATACGTATCCATGCAACTACATACTGCTTGCCGTGTAATATATTCAAGTACCGTAGCGTATCTTCCTCCATCTAATAACGGATAGATTCTTCTTAGTTAGTTTACAAACTGCAAATTTCTCTTAAAAACTAATAAATAATCTAACCTATACATTTTTCATGAGATAATTAAAGGGTCAGTGTACGTATGAATCCATATAACATTAAATTTCAGGCTATCTCATTACGTTATGTAGCAAGGTGAAATCACCGATCGCCTGGGTGCTAATTAGTCAAATTAAACCTTTAGTTAATTTACTAATATTGTTCAAACTAACTGCAACGTTGCCTGATATCATTAAGATTTGGTTCACATTTGTTGACCCCTGTATCTAAAACCACGCATAAAAGGACAAAAATGATGAACCAAATAGTGCGCGGTTGGTCCGACACCTTACTTGAAGGGTCAATTGATCTCCGAATGCTAGACGAACTGCGTCATTGCGTCTGGAATGTCATCAACATCAGAGATCTATATTTTATTTAATTAATTTGAATCAACCGGGGTGGTGGCATGCAAATCAAAGCAATCCTAATGCGATACAATAACGCGCATTTCAAGGAAAATTGGCCTCGTCGTCACACAAATGACGTCCGATTGCAAAACGGATTGCTTCGTTGCATCTGGAACATCATCAATATCAAAGATCTATATTTTATTTAATTAATTTAGATCGACCGGGGTGGTGGTACGCAAATCAAAGCAATCCTAATGCGATGCGATAACATGCATTTCAAAGAAAATTGGCCTCGTCGTCACCCAAATGATGTCCGATTACGAAACGGACTTCCCCATCACGTCCGGAATGCTCTCAACCTTTAAAAACTAATTTATTTTATTTTATTTGAAGCATTCAGATTGGCGGTGCGACCGAGGTGATTCAAATACAATAACGTGCATTTTAAGAAAAGTGGCCTCGTCATCACCCAAATGATGTTCGATGGCGAAACAGACTTCGCCACCGCGTCCAGAATGCTATCAACCTCTAAAAACTAAATTTTTTTTATTGAATTTGAAGCATTTGGATTGGTGGCACGAATCCTGAGGTAATTCAAATGTAAGGACGTGCATATCAGTAAAATTTGCCTCTTCGGAGACGGCATGATGTCCGATCTCAAAATGAACTGCGCCACAGCGTTCGAAACATCGTCAACATTCAAAATATGTATTTTATAAATTCAATTGGGATCATCCGTGGTGGTGGTATGCAAAACAAAGCAATCTTAATGCAATCTAAATACAAGGGCGTGTATGCTAAGGAATTTAGCCCTCGGCGTTGACCAATCGATCCCCGATCGACGAACGAATTTTGTCGCCGCATCCAGAACGTCATCGACATTAAAGGTATACATTTTATTCAATTAAGTTGGATCATTCTAGATGGTGGAATGATCTCCGAGGTGATTCAAATATAATAACACGTATTTTGAGAGAAATTTAGCCCTCAGGGTCGACCAAATGATCTCGGATCGACGAACAGACTTCGCCACAGCGTCCGGAATACTTTCAACCTTTAAAAACTATATTTTGTTTATTCAATTCGAAGCATTCAGATTGGCGGCGCAACCGTAGTGATTCAAATGTAGCAGCGCGCAGTTCAATAAAATCGACCTCATCGTCGACCTAATGAGCTCTGATCGATGAACGGACTTTGTCACTACGTCCGAAACATCCCAAATACATAAGAAGGACTTTTAATTTGATTGAATTAAATGACGTATGAGAAGGTCGACATGAATTGCGAGACAAAAGCACAAATCACAAGGTAATGATGCGCATGCTAAGGAATTTAGCCATCGGCATCAACCAAATGATCTCCGATCGACGAACAGACTGTGTCATTACATCCGGAACACTGTCAATACTCTAAATTGACTGTCAATTTGTCTAAACTAAAATTATACCGTGACCGACGAGGGTTCTAATATGATAACGTGTATTTTGAGGAAATTAACGCTCGACGTCGACCAAATGACGTCCGATTGTAAAACGAACTGCATCATCATGACCGAAACATCAAAAATATCCTAAATCCACTATCAATTTATCTAATTTTGATATTTAAAAAGTTTGGCACGTATTACGAGGTGAAATACACACAAATTTTAAGGAAATCGTGCAAATCAAGATTTTTTCGGTGACTGGTGTATCACTGCCATCTTTAATTAACATAATTATCAATTGTGGAAAACCATTATTATCGTTGCTCATGAATCTAGCCAAAAAGAGAAAAGAAATCGGAGGAAATCAAATCAAATTAAATGCATACCTCGTAGCAATCAAGCTCATTGCCAGAAATCCCAGAAATTCTGTGGCGACAGCAGCAACTCAATCTATGTCCGGTTTTTTAAACGAGGCAGGAGGGCCTTTCACTTGTTTTCAAGACACCTAGAAGCAGAAACAAAAGAAAAGAATCCCATAACTTATCTCTTGTCAAACTACATCTTGCGGAATCCCTCCTCCCAGCTTTGTCCTTCCTACTATTCCAATCCAACCCACATCTCTACAGCACACTCCATATAGCAATAGCTCCTCCAAACTCTAGAGCTCTGTTGAAGCCGAACAACAGTAGGAGGTGAGACCTTCCTTTTTCATGTGAAGCCCTCTCACAACCTGTAGCCGAACTCCACCTTACAGTTGCAACCGAACAACCTCTCCACTCAAACAAAGACTTCTTCCATCCGCCACTATTCTGAAATCTCTGCACCCATCCCTTCTCTTCAGCATAAGCAAAGCCCACAATCATGCAGCCAAACTCCAAGCACCTCCTGTGTTCCTCCAATCCTTCAAAAGTCGAGCCACTCGTCCACATACTTCAAACTGCCATTTTCAACTCCTATGCCAAAAACTTCTTCTGGAATCATTCTTATGGACAAGTCAGATTCTGAGAAGGTGAATAGCCTCAAGTCGGTTTATCTTGAGAAGATAGTTCCAATTCTTGAAGAGGATTTCGGTTACAGTAACATGCATGAGGCACCATGGAGGGCAACTCCCTCTTCATTCTCTCCAGTTTGTCAGAATGGGAGTATTTAAATTCCTAGGATGACAAAAATATTATAGTGCTCACACTGTTCTTATTCACAATCTTTTCTGTAATTGTTTTATACATGAGGTACGATGCTTGTTCTTTCTAGGGATGGCCGATGCTTCTTATAAGATGCTATTCAGATCATCATATAAATGGCAGCTGCAAATGAAGTCAGACGTACATGGGTGGACCACATGAGGATTTTGGAATAAAATACAATATGGAAAATGGTGGATCTGCTCCAGAGGCCATTATTGATAAAACTTATGCCAATACGAAGACAATAAAAAAAAGTACCTCATTACAAAGAACCTTCCAGATGTAGATATTTCTATCTTCGAAGTGGTCAAATTTACAAGACCTTGAAGAAAGGGAAGAAGCCACGGCCAGATGCAAGAACTGACTATGGTGCACATATTGGGGTTCGACTAATGGATGATTGAAAGTTCGAAAGGGATGTTAAGCCCTAGTGAACTAGTGCCGAGGCTAACCAAGAGGGGGGGGTGAATTGGTTATTTAAAAATTTCACGATAACTACAAAAATCTTTTCGAAACTTAGCAGCGGAAACAAGTAAACAATAACGAAAAGATCAACCAACGATATTCACCCAAGCAGTTTATATTGAAAAGTAAAATGCAAAACTGAATCAGAAAAGCAAACCAGATTTTATAGTGGTTCGGTCAACTTGACCTACGTCCACTCCCCGGAGCCTCCCCTCCGGGTATTGCACTAAACGAAAGTGACTCTCCTTTTGCTCCCACAGCAAGGCGGAGAAGCCTGTACAAAACACCTCCTTTTCACCACACGGTGAGGCAGAGAACCCGACCTCCTTTCGCTTCCTCCTGAAGCAGGCAGAGAACCTTCGAACTCCTTTTGCTTCCACCTGAAGCGGGCAGAGAACCCACGAACTCCTTTCGCTTCCTCCTGAAGCGGGCAGAGAACCCGGATCTTCTTGCGAACGATCCTCCCACGAAGAACACCGACTAGACGACAGACGACGAGCGGAGAAGACGACTCTGATCCGTGCTTGGAGCAACCTTAGTGAATCCCTCACTAACTCCCCCTCACAAGATCTCTTCTCTCTCTCCCAACTCTCTCTCTCTCTAGGATTTCTCAGGGAAGGAAGGCAGCAAAAGATTTTTCCAAATCTAGGAAAAAGTTCTTTTAAAGGAGGGCTTAAAATTTGCCCTAAATCTCAACTTGTCGGCCAAGATCATCCAGGACGATCGGTAGATCGTCCTGTACGATCAGTTCAAATTCACCTGTTTCAGCCTGGACGATCTGGCTCTTCTGGACGATCAGTAGAAAAAGTTGTTCATATCGTCCCGTACGATCCTGCGATCGTCCGGGACGATTAGTTCAAATTGAAGGAAATCGTCCAGAAGACAGTTCGGGTCGTCCAGAGAAAACTGCGCTGGACGACCAAAAAATGACTTGATCGTCCCGGACAATATGGGAATCGTCCGGTACGATTAGTTCAAAAAGGCCCCAAATCGTCCTGTACATAGTTCTGGACGTACAGCTGAAATGCACAAGACGATCACGATTGTCCGGGACGATCCTGCGATCGTCCAGGACGATGTGATCGTATCAATTAAACATTAATTGCTTTCCTTAATTACCAGACTAATTTAGGCATGATTGTAGTGAATCGTCCAGGACGATACACGTATCGTCCGGGACGATCAGACCAAAATACTTAAAATAAAACTTGCCTAACTTAATCTGGCGGCTGAGAATTTCTGATTTGGGCATATCGTCCCGTACGATCCATATATCGTCCAGGACGATCGGCTCAAACAGTCCTTCTTAACTTAGTCGCCCTAATTAGGGTTTCTGTTTTAACTGGATCGTCCAGGACGATGTTGATATCGTCCAGGACGATCTGAACAAAATTGCAACAGAAACTCTAATTCACTCAATCTCTCTCCCTGAGTGTGTGTGTGTAAGGTTACTTAGCTAGGGAATCAGTTACATTACAATTGACTCAATAAAAGGAAAAATCATACATTTGACACACTTGGACCCGATCTTGAGTTGGCTTGAGTAGCTTGCGGTCTTTTGTGCCTGAAACTGATTAGCCAAGAAAAACACACTGGAAACATGTTTGTCATCATCAAAACCAGATTTGCAACAATCTCCCCCTTTTTGATGATGGCAAACATTTGTAAAGTAGTCTGAAAATAAAATGAAACTAAGAAATCAAACAAAACAAACATTTTTTTTAAATTTTCATTTAACAGCTCAAACAATACAGACAACATGAAAACGAAACATAGAAACAGACACGACACGACTACAACTGACTCCCCCTTTTGACATCACAAAAAGGAGGAGGGAGAAACATAAACACGGAAATAAAACATAAAATAAAACAAATACAGAACAACAACACGACAGTGAAATCAAAATCACAAAAAGACGAATAAAACTTACGTAAAAAACACATAGAAGTTTTTTTTTTTTTGATCAATCTGCTCGAGTAAATCAGAATTTTTCCTTGATTTTATATTCAAAAACCAATAAGAGAACGATTGACAACGCTGAAATCCAGAAAAGGTTGAAAAAATCGACTTTCGTAACTCCGACCCCGGGCACCTTATCGATGTGAACCTCTTTCAAAATAAAAATCCGATTCAGAAGAAAAGACATTAGATTTGAAAAGAGATCCTTTCAAGCCTCGTTCCAGAAAAATATCTGATATAATAGTGTTGCAAAGTAAAAAATCAGAAATCAAGATTTTCAAACTCAAGCTTTTTGAACGTATTAAGTGACACACGAGTTTTTTTCTAAGACATTTAAAGATCTGAAAGAGAAGAAAGCTTAGGTTGGGCTCATTTTGTGCCTCTTTTTTTTTTCAATTTATTTGGCGCACTGCGCATCTTTTGATTTTTTTTTTTTTGATACACTTTGTGTATTTGGCATTTTCGCATCTTTTCAGTTTTGGGCTCATTTTATGCCTCTTTTTCAATTTGGTTGGCGCACTGCGCATCTTTTGTAAGCTTTCTCCTTTTCATAATCATTAAAGAGTCTCAGCTGTGAATCTATCTTCCAGACATAGGAGATGACTCTCCACAGTAGGGAAGAATGATTCACAAAACAAAAAAGCACACATCATATGATAAATGCAATCACTTGGTTTTAGAAAATCAAACTAATGACTCAAGACTTTGAAAAACACTATTGATATGAGGCAGATTACTGTAGGAAGATAAAATAATCTCTATTTCAAAAAACTAACATTTCAATTTTGAAGAAGATTTTTATCCAAAAGAAACCATACACCAGTAAAGGAGTTAGAGGAAGAGAAACAATCATCAATGTTTCTTCCCTTTAACAGATTCAATGGAATCAATCACTGCTTACCAGCTTCCAAATCAAAATAAGGTAAAAAACTCCCAGTCAGAAATTCAGATTATCAGAAGTAGTGAGCGGTGATCAGATTTTGAAAAACATAAAACAGTAAGTGCAAGATATGAGCTAGTGAATAAAAAACAAGTATAAAATCATATCAGAGTAAATACTTAAAACAAACTAACAATAAGGCTAAAACAGAAATCAGCAAAAGACATAAAATCAACTGAAAGTAAATAATCAAAGCCAAAAACTAACTAACAGAAATCAGAAATCAAAAGAAAAACTAAACCTAACTAACAGAAATCAGAATACCAATCAGAAAGATAATAAATCAGCAGTCATCAGAATCAAGCATTTATATCAATCACTCCTAATCTGGTTCTCAAAATGCTGAATGAGTCAAAGGCCAGTGGTTTAGTGAATATGTCAGCCAGCTGATTTTCAGTTGCTACATGATGTAGCTCAATGTCCCCTTTTGTAACATGGTCCCTAATGAAGTGATGCCTAATGTCAATGTGTTTGGTCCTAGAATGTTGGATTGGATTCTTAGAGATACAGATGGCACTGGTATTATCACACAGAACAGAAATTGTGCCAACGGGTACTCCTAAATCCAAGACTTATTGTTTCAACCACAGAACTTGGGCCACACAACTTCCTAAGGCAATGTACTCAGCTTCAGCAGTGGAAAGTGCAACTGAGTTCTGTTTTCTACTGGACCAGGAGACTAACGACTGTCCTATAAATTGACAAGTCCCAGAAGTACTCTTCCTATCCACCCTACACCCCGCAAAGTCAGAATCAGAATATCCAATGATCTCAAAAGAGGTGCTGTGCCTAGGGTACCAAATTCCTAGGTTTGGGGTTCCTAAAAGATATCTAAGAATTCTCTTAACAGCAGTCAGGTGGGACTCTTTAGGATCAGCCTGAAACCTAGCACAAAGACAGACACTAAACATGATATCAGGTCGGCTAGCAGTCAGGTAAAGCAGTGACCCTATTATCCCTCTATACTTCTTCTGATCAACAGATTTTCCCTTTGAATCCTTATCTAGCTGAACTGAGGAGGGCATGGGAGTATTGATTGGCTTGGCTTTGTCCATTTCATATTTCTTCAAAATGTCCTTAGTGTATTTTGATTGATTGAGAAAGGTTCCATCATCCGTTTGCCTTATGCTAAACCCCAAAAAGTAGGACAATTCTCCCATCATACTCATCTCAAACTCTTTACTCATTGTTTTAGAAAACTCTTCACATAAGTATTTATCAGAAGATCCAAAAATTATATCATCAACATAGATCTGGACAATGAGTAAGTCATCTCCTAATCTCCTCAGAAAAAGGGTGGTGTCTACGCTCCCCTTAACAAACTCTCTTTCTAACAGGAATGTGCTAAGCCTCTCATACCAAGCTCTGGGTGCCTGTTTCAATCCATATAAGGCCTTTTTTAATTTATAGACATGACTTGGATATTGGGAACTCTCAAAACCTGGGGGTTGTTCTACAAAAACATCTTCTTTAATTACCCCATTTAAAAAGGCACTCTTGACATCCATTTGAAACAGCTTAAATCCCTTATAACAGGCAAAGGCTAGTAACACTCTAATGGCTTCCAATCTAGCTACAGGGGCAAAAGTTTCCTCAAAATCTATCCCTTCTATCTGATTATACCCCTTAGCCACCAATCTTGCCTTATTTCTCACCACCACACCAGAATCATTCATCTTATTCTTAAAGACCCACTTGGTTCCCACAATACTTTGATTTTTAGGTCTTTCTACTAACTCCCAAACATCATTCCTTACAAATTGATTCAATTCTTCCTGCATAGCTAAAATCCAAAATTCATCCGACAGGGCTTGATTGATGTTGGTGGGTTCAGTCATTGAGATAAAGGCAGAATGGTTTACTTCCTTCCTAAGTCCATGCCTAGTCCTAACACCTTCAGAAGGGTCTCCTAAGATCAGTTCTTTAGGATGACTCGAAGAATATCTCCAATCTCTAGGCAATGGGGTTTGAGGTTCTACCCTTTCCTCCAAATTTGTATTTCCAACTCCTTGGGTAACCTCAACAATCTCTTCATCTTCTACTTCATATCTAGACTCCTTAGGATCAGATTCATCAAACACTACATGGGTTGTTTCTTCCACCACCAAAGTCCTCCTATTGAACACCCTAAAGGATTTCCCCACACTTGAATATCCTAAGAACACTCCTTCATCAGATTTGGGGTCAAATTTTCCTAAGGGTGACTTCCCGTTGTTTAGAATGAAAACCTTACAGCCAAAGACATGGAGGTGGGACAGATTTGGTGTTCTACCCTTAATGATCTCATAAGGTGTCTTGTTCAGTTTGACTCTCACATTCACCCTATTCAGCACATAACAGGCAGTGTTCACCGCTTCAGCCCAAAAGTATTTTGGAAGTGAATACTCGGCAAGCATGGCTCTAGCGGCTTCCACTAAGGTCCTGTTCTTCCTTTCAGCTACCCCGTTCTGCTGAGGGGTCCTAGGAGCTGAAAAATTGTGACTAATCCCATGATTCTCACAAAAACTTCTAAATCTTTCATTTTCAAACTCCCCTCCGTGATCACTATGGATGGTAATAATCTCACATCCTAACTTCTTCTGAATCCAAGTAGAGAAAGATCTAAACTCATCAAATGACTCAGATTTGTGTGACAAAAACTTAACCCAAGTGAACCTTGAATAATCATCAACAATCACAAAACCATAGACTCTCCCCCCTAAGCTGGCAGTGCTAATGGGTCCAAAGAGGTCCATGTGAAGAACTTCTAAAGGTCTAGAGGTGCTAATGTCCTTAACAGAGTGAAAAGAGGACTGGACTTGCTTCCCCAACTGACAGGCATCACACAGGTGATCCTTAGTGAACTTAAGCTTGGGCACACCTCTAACTAAGTCCTTTTGGGTGACTCTCCTAAGGGTTTTCATACTGGCATGACACAATCTCCTATGCCATAACCAAGACTCATCAGCAGCAGTTTTTAAGCAAATTGAATTATCAGATTTAATGCTACTTACATCCAGCTTGTAGACGTTGTTGATCCTTTGCCCCTGCAAAACAACTTCATCATTTAA
Organism: Dendrobium chrysotoxum; assembly: GCA_019925795.1. Classification (NCBI taxonomy): domain Eukaryota; kingdom Viridiplantae; phylum Streptophyta; class Magnoliopsida; order Asparagales; family Orchidaceae; genus Dendrobium; species Dendrobium chrysotoxum. The sequence continues at coordinate 26,351,797 of CM034311.1, forward strand.
GCTTAAAATGCAGCCAGTGGGCAGGAATTTGATGCTGTATCCCTTGTCGCAGAGTTGACTGATGCTCAGCAGGTTGTGTTTCAGTCCATCTACAAGCAAAACATTATCAATCATAAAGTTTTTTGAATCACCAATTATACCTGTGCCTACCACCTTCCTGGTGGTGTTATCTCCAAGTGTAACCTTGCCTCCAGCTCTGGCCTCCAGCGAAATGAACTGATTTGCATCTCCAGTCATATGTCTAGAACATCCGCTGTCCAGGTACCACATGCTCTCACGAGGTCTTGTGTGAGAGCACTCCTACAAAATCATCAAATGTCAGTCTTAGGAACCCAAACAGGTTTGGGTTCCTTCTTATGAAAAGAAGAATGCGATGCATGTGTGCTGTGCTGTGCAACAGGCAGTTTGGGTCTCCACACCCAATGTGTACTACGGTGAACAGTACAAGTGTGTGATATGTGTCCTAACATGCCACATGAAAAACATCTAACACCAGGAAAATGATTAACTAAACGTCGTGAGTGATAGTGCCTCTTCCTAGTAGTGTATGAAACATGCTTTGAAGAACTTGCAACAGAATTTTTAAAAGGTGGCGGTGCATAAAATTGTTCAAAAGTAGGCGGTGTTTTGTTATTTTCAAAAGAACTGATTTTACTTTCAAAAACTCAATGTGTTTGTTTAAACTTCCAATTTCAAACGTTTTTGCACTTTCAATACTTTCTAACTCAGATGCCAAATCATTCACTTTCTTAAAAGCAAGTTCTAATTCAACATGTGCTGTTTTTAACAAGTTATGCTCTACAATTAAATCAGAATGCTTTTTATTCAGTTCATCAAACTCATCTAGTAAAGACATGTGATTGCTATCAATGGTGGAATGATCCTTAATCAACACTTCATGCTCTTTTTGCAAAGTCAGATAATCTAGTTTCAAACTAGCATGGGTTTTCTTAAGCTTCCTATACGATGTATGAATCTTTTCAGAAACTTCAAATAACTGATCGTAAGTAAGCTCACATACCTCTTCCTGGTCGGACTGACCAGGGTGATCATCAGCCATCAAACACAAGTTTGTTTCCTCCTCTTCAGCTTCAGTCTCAGAAGAGTCGGATGCAGAGTCTGCCCAGAACGCCTTCTGAATCCGCTTCTTGTCCTTTCTATACTTTGGTTTCTCCTCACCCTTCTCCTTGCTTGAGTGAGCTTTAAGTGTTGGACAATCAGCCTTAATGTGTCCGGGCTTCCTGCATTCAAAACAAACCGATTCAGATGAACCCTTAAAGTTTTTATTGAACTTACCCTTGTTCCACTTCTGATGGTTCTTCTGTTTCTTCCTTAGAAAGCTTTTGAATTGCCTTGTGATTAAGGCAACATCATCGCTATCAGACCCGGAAGTGCTAGCATCTGAATCTTTGGCCTTTAGTGCCACTGTCTTCTCTTTCTTGCGTTCACCTGCATCAAGTTGCCTTTGGTTCACCCCTTGCTCGTAAGCAATGAGTGATCCAAGTAAGCTGTCAATAGAGTAAGTATTTAAATCTTTGGATTCAGTAATAGCAGTAATCTTAGCATCATAAGAAGCAGGCAAACATCTGAGAATCTTGTTCACTCTTTCGTAGTTGGTAAGTTCTCTACCTAAAGCATGCAAAGAGGTAACAATCTGAGTGAACCTTGTGTACATTTCTGAAATAGTCTCACTAGGTTTCATGCGAAAAAGTTCGTAATCATGTAACAAGATGTTTAACCTAGACTGTTTGACTTCAGTTGTACCTTCATATGTTATACATAATCTATCCCAAATCTCTTTTCCCGTTGTACAAGTAGAAACACGCATATAGTCCTCAGATTTTAAAGCACAAAAGAAACAGTTCAAACATTTGGCATTTAACTGTGCTAAATCACGATCATCAAACGTCCAATCAGCAAACGGCAATTCAGTTTTCACATTGTTAACCATTCGAAAAGGTGGTTCGTATCCGTCCTTAACTAACATCCACATGCGATAATCAATAGACTGAAGAAAAGTAGACATGCGTGTTTTCCAAAAATCAAATGGAATGTTATCAAACAACGGTGGTCTAGTTATAGAATAACCTTCAGCAGTATTACGATTGTTACAGTTAGCCATGGATCAAATTCAAAAGTTTTTAAACAGAAATTTTGAATCCCTCTCTGATACCACTTGAAAGTTCGAAAGGGATGTTAAGCCCTAGTGAACTAGTCCCGAGGCTAACCAAGAGGGGGGGTGAATTGGTTATTTAAAAATTTCACGATAACTACAAAAATCTTTTCGAAACTTAGCAGCGGAAACAAGTAAACAATAACGAAAAGATCAACCAACGATATTCACCCAAGCAGTTTATATTGAAAAGTAAAATGCAAAACTGAATCAGAAAAGCAAACCAGATTTTATAGTGGTTCGGTCAACTTGACCTACGTCCACTCCCCGGAGCCTCCCCTCCGGGTATTGCACTAAACGAAAGTGACTCTCCTTTTGCTCCCACAGCAAGGCGGAGAAGCCTGTACAAAACACCTCCTTTTCACCACACGGTGAGGCAGAGAACCCGACCTCCTTTCGCTTCCTCCTGAAGCAGGCAGAGAACCTTCGAACTCCTTTTGCTTCCACCTGAAGCGGGCAGAGAACCCACGAACTCCTTTCGCTTCCTCCTGAAGCGGGCAGAGAACCCGGATCTTCTTGCGAACGATCCTCCCACGAAGAACACCGACTAGACGACAGACGACGAGCGGAGAAGACGACTCTGATCCGTGCTTGGAGCAACCTTAGTGAATCCCTCACTAACTCCCCCTCACAAGATCTCTTCTCTCTCTCCCAACTCTCTCTCTCTCTAGGATTTCTCAGGGAAGGAAGGCAGCAAAAGATTTTTCCAAATCTAGGAAAAAGTTCTTTTAAAGGAGGGCTTAAAATTTGCCCTAAATCTCAACTTGTCGGCCAAGATCGTCCAGGACGATCGGTAGATCGTCCTGTACGATCAGTTCAAATTCACCTGTTTCAGCCTGGACGATCTGGCTCTTCTGGACGATCAGTAGAAAAAGTTGTTCATATCGTCCCGTACGATCCTGCGATCGTCCGGGACGATTAGTTCAAATTGAAGGAAATCGTCCAGAAGACAGTTCGGGTCGTCCAGAGAAAACTGCGCTGGACGACCAAAAAATGACTTGATCGTCCCGGACGATATGGGAATCGTCCGGTACGATTAGTTCAAAAAGGCCCCAAATCGTCCTGTACATAGTTCTGGACGTACAGCTGAAATGCACAAGACGATCACGATCGTCCGGGACGATCCTGCGATCATCCAGGACGATGTGATCGTATCAATTAAACATTAATTACTTTCCTTAATTACCAGACTAATTTAGGCATGATTGTAGTGAATCGTCCAGGACGATACACGTATCGTCCGGGACGATCAGACCAAAATACTTAAAATAAAACTTGCCTAACTTAATCTGGCGGCTGAGAATTTCTGATTTGGGCATATCGTCCCGTACGATCCATATATCGTCCAGGACGATCGGCTCAAACAGTCCTTCTTAACTTAGTCGCCCTAATTAGGGTTTCTGTTTTAACTGGATCGTCCAGGACGATGTTGATATCGTCCAGGACGATCTGAACAAAATTGCAACAGAAACTCTAATTCACTCAATCTCTCTCCCTGAGTGTGTGTGTGCAAGGTTACTTAGCTAGGGAATCAGTTACATTACAATTGACTCAATAAAAGGAAAAATCATACATTTGACACACTTGGACCCGATCTTGAGTTGGCTTGAGTAGCTTGCGGTCTTTTGTGCCTGAAACTGATTAGCCAAGAAAAACACACTGGAAACATGTTTGTCATCATCAAAACCAGATTTGCAACAATGATGGTAAATTTCATATTACTGAGTTTAAGGCAGAGCATAACCATGAGCTGGTAGAAATTCAATTGGAATCAAGTAATGAATTGGTAGTGGATGTTAAAATTCATAAGAGAAATTTTGGTGGGAGGTTTGCAGGAAGGCTTATTCACAAGAGTTATAATCCTTCTAATTGTTTGAGCAATTTAGTGCCTTTAGAAAATGCTGATAATGAGGATTGGGTGCCCAAAGTTGATATGAAATTTGAGGATGATGAGGAGGTATTTGAGTTTTATATAAATTATGCAGCCAGAATAGGATTTAGTGTCAGAAAGAATATGATGAAACGAAGGACTTCAGGCATTGTGTATTCAAGAGCATATGTTTATCATGAAAGAGTTTAAAAAAAAAGAGAAAAAAGAGAAAAGGGAGACTTTTGCAAAATAGGAAAATCCGCTTCGACGCTCGCAACACGACGAAAGAACACCCATGCACGCTTTTCTCTAGCGTGGTGGGAGGAAATTCGTCGTGTAGCTAGCGACGAAGCAGATAATCCCCCCCTAAAGTTCTATTTTCGATGTCTGCGGCACGTCGAGGGACCTCCTATGTACGCTTTTCTCTAGCGTGGTGGGAGGGAACTCGGTGCGGCGCTTACGACGAGGTAGGCGGGCCTTGTGCATGATTTTCTCTAGCGTGGCGGGGACGAATATATAAAATTGTGCTTCTTTTTAAACAAGTGCCTAAAGACCCATGCACGCATTTCTCTGGCGTGGTGGGATTGAAGACATTCGGCCTCGGTGTCATTCGACACCAGCCATGCACGATTTTCTCTAGCGTGGCGGTGGCCCCCAAACTCCTGAAATTTCCCCTAAACGAGGGAGACGCCGGGAGGCTGCTGAAATTTTGTCTAAAAAAGGGAAAGGACTTGCAAACTTTTGAACAGCAGGGGACTTGATTTTGGACCAGATGTAGATATTTCTACCTTCGAAGTGGTCAAATTTACAAGACCTTGAAGAAAGGGAAGAAGCCACGGCCAGATGCAAGAACTGACTATGGTGCACATATTGGGGTCGGCTAATGGCTGATGGTAAATTTCATATTACTGAGTTTAAGGAAGAGCATAACCATGAGCTGGTAGAAATTCAATTGGAATCAAGTAATGAATTGGTAGTGGATGTTAAAATTCATAAGAGAAATTTCGGTGGGAGGTTTGCAGGAAGGCTTATTCACAAGAGTTATAATCCTTCTAATTGTTTGAGCAATTTAGTGCCTTTAGAAAATGCTGATAATGAGGATTGGGTGCCCAAAGTTGATATGAAATTTGAGGATGATGAGGAGGTATTTGAGTTTTATATAAATTATGCAGCCAGAATAGGATTTAGTGTCAGAAAGAATATGATGAAACGAAGGACTTCAGGCATTATGTATTCAAGAGCATATGTTTATCATGAAAGAGTTTAAAAAAAAAAGAGGAAAAAAGAGAAAAGGGAGACTTTTGCAAAATTAGAAAAATCCGCTTCGACGCTCGCAACACGACGAAAGACCACCCATGCACGCTTTTCTCTAGCGTGGTGGGAGGAAATTCGTCGTGTAGCTAGTGACGAAGCAGATAATCCCCCCCTAAAGTTCTATTTTCGATGTCTGCGGCACGTCGAGGGACCTCCTATGCACGCTTTTCTCTAGCGTGGTGGGAGGGAACTAGGTGCGGCGCTTACGACGAGGTAGGCGGGCCTTGTGCACGATTTTCTCTAGCGTGGCGGGGACGAATATATAAAATTGTGCTTCTTTTTAAACAAGTGCCTAAAGACCCATGCACGCATTTCTCTGGCGTGGTGGGATTGAAGACATTCGGCCTCGGTGTCATTCGACACCACCCATGCACGATTTTCTCTAGCGTGGCGGTGGCCCCCAAACTCCTGAAATTTCCCCTAAACGAGGGAGACGCCGGGAGGCTGCTGAAATTTTGTCTGAAAAAGGAAAAGGACTTGCAAACTTTTGAACAACAGGGGACTTGATTTTGGACCAGATGTAGATATTTCTACCTTCGAAGTGGTCAAATTTACAAGACCTTGAAGAAAGGGAAGAAGCCACGGCCAGATGCAAGAACTGACTATGGTGCACATATTGGGGTTCGGCTAATGGATGATGGTAAATTTCATATTACTGAGTTTAAGGCAGAGCATAACCATGAGCTGGTAGAAATTCAATTGGAATCAAGTAATGAATTGGTAGTGGATGTTAAAATTCATAAGAGAAATTTCGGTGGGAGGTTTGCAGGAAGGCTTATTCACAAGAGTTATAATCCTTCTAATTGTTTGAGCAATTTAGTGCCTTTAGAAAATGCTGATAATGAGGATTGGGTGCCCAAAGTTGATATGAAATTTGAGGATGATGAGGAGGTATTTGAGTTTTATATAAATTATGCAGCCAGAATAGAATTTAGTGTCAGAAAGAATATGATGAAACGAAGGACTTCAGGCATTGTGTATTCAAGAGCATATGTTTATCATGAAAGAGTTTAAAAAAAAAGAGAAAAAAAGAGAAAAGGGAGACTTTTGCAAAATTAGGAAAATCCGCTTCGACGCTCGCAACACGATGAAAGACCACCCATGCACGCTTTTCTCTAGCGTGGTGGGAGGAAATTCGTCGTGTAGCTAGCGACGAAGCAGATAATCCCCCCCTAAAGTTCTATTTTCGATGTCTGCGGCACGTCGAGGGACCTCCTATGCACGCTTTTCTCTAACGCGGTGGGAGGGAACTCGGTGCGGCGCTTACGACAAGGTAGGCGGGCCTTGTGCACGATTTTCTCTAGCGTGGCGGGGACGAATATATAAAATTGTGCTTCTTTTTAAACAAGTGCCTAAAGACCCATGCACGCATTTCTCTGGCATGGTGGGATTGAAGACATTCGGCCTCGGTGTCATTCGACACCACCCATGCACGATTTTCTCTAGCGTGGCGGTGGCCCCCAAACTCCTGAAATTTCCCCTAAACGAGGGAGAGGCCGGGAGGCTGCTGAAATTTTGTCTGAAAAAGGGAAAGGACTTGCAAACTTTTGAACAGCAGGGGACTTGATTTTGGACCAGATGTAGATATTTCTACCTTCAAAGTGGTCAAATTTACAAGACCTTGAAGAAAGGGAAGAAGCCACGGCCAGATGCAAGAACTGACTATGGTGCACATATTGGGGTCGGCTAATGGATGATGGTAAATTTCATATTACTGAGTTTAAGGCAGAGCATAACCATGAGCTGGTAGAAATTCAATTGGAATCAAGTAATGAATTGGTAGTGGATGTTAAAATTCATAAGAGAAATTTCGGTGGGAGGTTTGCAGGAAGGCTTATTCGCAAGAGTTATAATCCTTCTAATTGTTTGAGCAATTTAGTGCCTTTAGAAAATGCTGATAATGAGGATTGGGTGCCCAAAGTTGATATGAAATTTGAGGATGATGAGGAGGTATTTGAGTTTTATATAAATTATGCAGCCAGAATAGGATTTAGTGTCAGAAAGAATATGATGAAATGAAGGACTTCAGGCATTGTGTATTCAAGAGCATATGTTTATCATGAAAGAGTTAAAAAAAAAAGAGAAAAAAAAAGAAAAGGGAGACTTTTGCAAAATTAGGAAAATCCGCTTCGACGCTCGCAACATGACGAAAGACCACCCATGCACGCTTTTCTCTAGCGTGGTGGGAGGAAATTCATCGTGTAGCTAGCGACGAAGCAGATAATCCCCCCCTAAAGTTCTATTTTCGATGTCTGCGGCACGTCGAGGGACCTCCTATGCACGCTTTTCTCTAGCGTGGTGGGAGGGAACTCGGTGCGGCGCTTACGACGAGGTAGGCGGGCCTTGTGCACGATTTTCTCTAGCGTGGCGGGGACGAATATATAAAATTGTGCTTCTTTTTAAACAAGTGCCTAAAGACCCATGCACGCATTTCTCTGGCGTGGTGGGATTGAAGACATTCGGCCTCGGTGTCATTCGACACCACCCATGCACGATTTTCTCTAGCGTGGCGGTGGCCCCCAAACTCCTGAAATTTCCCCTAAACGAGGGAGACGCCGGGAGGCTGCTGAAATTTTGTCTGAAAAAGAGAAAGGACTTGCAAACTTTTGAACAGCAGGGGACTTGATTTTGGACCAGATGTAGATATTTCTACCTTCAAAGTGGTCAAATTTACAAGACCTTGAAGAAAGGGAAGAAGCCACGGCCAGATGCAAGAACTGACTATGGTGCACATATTGGGGTCGGCTAATGGATGATGGTAAATTTCATATTACTGAGTTTAAGGCAGAGCATAACCATGAGCTGGTAGAAATTCAATTGGAATCAAGTAATGAATTGGTAGTGGATGTTAAAATTCATAAGAGAAATTTCGGTGGGAGGTTTGCAGGAAGGCTTATTCACAAGAGTTATAATCCTTCTAATTGTTTGAGCAATTTAGTGCCTTTAGAAAATGCTGATAATGAGGATTGGGTGCCCAAAGTTGATATGAAATTTGAGGATGATGAGGAGGTATTTGAGTTTTATATAAATTATGCAGCCAGAATAGGATTTAGTGTCAGAAAGAATATGATGAAATGAAGGACTTCAGGCATTGTGTATTCAAGAGCATATGTTTATCATGAAAGAGTTAAAAAAAAAAGAGAAAAAAAGAGAAAAGGGAGACTTTTGCAAAATTAGGAAAATCCGCTTCGACGCTCGCAACATGACGAAAGACCACCCATGCACGCTTTTCTCTAGCGTGGTGGGAGGAAATTCATCGTGTAGCTAGCGACGAAGCAGATAATTCCCCCCTAAAGTTCTATTTTCGATGTCTGCGGCACGTCGAGGGACCTCCTATGCACGCTTTTCTCTAGCGTGGTGGGAGGGAACTCGGTGCGGCGCTTACGACGAGGTAGGCGGGCCTTGTGCATGATTTTCTCTAGCGTGGCGGGGACGAATATATAAAATTGTGCTTCTTTTTAAACAAGTGCCTAAAGACCCATGCACGCATTTCTCTGGCGTGGTGGGATTGAAGACATTCGGCCTCGGTGTCATTCGACAGCACCCATGCACGATTTTCTCTAGCGTGGCGGTGGCCCCCAAACTCTTGAAATTTCCCCTAAACGAGGGAGACGCCGGGAGGCTGCTGAAATTTTGTCTAAAAAAGGAAAAGGACTTGCAAACTTTTGAACAGCAGGGGACTTGATTTTGGACCATAGGGAATAGAACTTAAAGCACTGAATCATACTCAAACTAATTAAATGAATCCATAAATCATTAAATAATGAATAAACAAATGCTAAGTGAACTTGTGGAAGACATTGAAATGAATCTCAACACAAAAGCAGGGGACTCATGGAGGAAGATATTCGAACATAATAAACATGTCAATAAGGATTAAGTGAGACATATAACAATGTGCTTATGATCAACAACACAATCTTTGTGAAGATTAAGAAGTGACCACCTCAAATGTAAGGAAAATATTAATGACCAATGGTATCATATTCAACATACCTGTTGCAATCCATCTTGCAAGCATGCCCTCACTTCTAAATGACAAAGTATTATAAAGAATATGATTTGGTCACAAAGCTATGGCAGGAACTATTTGTAGCATGATGACAATTAAAATGCAAACAAGGACTTATGACACACTACAGGAAAACTATCTGTTACCGTCGAATTTTCCGGCGGATGGTATCCGTCGGAAACTAGCAACGCAATTACCAGTGGATTTGTCGCCGGTAATTATGCGACGAAATTTCTGGCGGATTATCCGTCGCTTCTTTACCGGCGGATAATATGCCGCAATTGCGCTGGAAAAGTTTCATTTTCTGACGTAATATCCGCCGGAAATTACCGGCGGTCGTACCGGCGTATTTTCCACCGGCTTACTTAAACTCGACGAACTATAACCGGCGGATGTTCCGCCGGTAATATTGCCGACGGAGTATCCTCTTCTCCTTCTTTTTTCATAGTTATTTGCGATTTTTTCGAGTTTGTTTTCAGTTTTTGGTTTGATTTTTGGATATGTTGTGATGGCTAATGTTTCTTTCAAGAGGAGTGATCCTAGCTTTCTTGCTTCCAAAAAATTTATCAAAATTCTAGGATGCTTTACATGGATTTGATTCTTTGAATGGTTTCTCAGAGCTAAAGGTTACTACTCTTAAGGGTTTACATGCTTTATGGATTTCAGAGAAAGAATTGTTTTTAAAAGAGCTACTCTTTTTTATTTAAATTATAACTTATAGAATAATTAAATTAATAATTAATTAAAATATAACCTTTTGATAATACTTTTTAATACTTATTAAATTTTATTTTTATTAAATAATAAGATTTTTAATCAGTTTAAAATTATTAAATTATTTAACATTACTTATTAAATTAATTAATTTAAACTAATTAATTTAACTTTATAATAATTACTAAAACTATTTATTTAATTTATAAATTTTTATTATAATTATTTTTTTAAAAAAATAAATTCTGCCAGAAATCTATCGGAAATATTCCAACAAAAATTTCTGCTGGAAATTCGTCGATAATTCATTAAAAATATTTCATCAGAAATCAACAAAAAATATGTTGGAAAGTGCACCTGAATGTTTGACCAAAAAATTTCGCTAGTAATTTGTATTTTTTCTATAGTGAGTCGACCTTGGTAAGAATTTTAACAAATTTTAATAATTCATTTAGTTATGAATATTGATGTAAGTATATTATAGAGAGAGCTACTCAGTAGAGAACTATCCACTATTGAGTTGCATAGTCATACCCATAAGTGCTAGAAGGAATAGTAGTAGGTGGACGAGTGAGCGAGGAGAGCCTATGTGATTATATAAGTTTATAACTTTAAGCATCAATTATAAATTGATTAATTTTATGTTATCTATTGTAGGATGAGTATACACAGCTTCGAGAAAACCAGTCTGGAGTAGATGAGAGATCCTCGAGGGGATCTGCAGATTATTCTGACTACTGCATTTGGTTGTAGGCGATAGATGGAATGCAAAAGATATGAGTTTATGGATTAGGCTCACAAGCCTACTCATATGAGGGATAGTTCTATGGTGGGTCTAATTTCTCAGGAAGAGGTCATGAGAGTTTGTATAGTCAATAGGTGGTTGCCCATACAACAGAGCTAGAGCATGTCCAAAAATTACAAACTGACATGCAAATGTAGATGAAAATGCAACAAAGTCAGATAATGGAGGAGTAGTATAGAATGAGGGAACAGTTTAGTGAAAAATAGCTAGCATCGATAGAGAAGGAGAATGACAATTAGATTCTGGCTAGACTCTATACGCGCTTGAAGATTTTATGTTGAGTTCTTATTGTATAAGAACTAAACGTTTATTATAGTACTATTTTGTAATTATAGAACATTTACTTTTGATTAAATGCGTTATTGCTTTAGTATCCATATTTTTGTGCAATGTTGAAATGTGAGAATACTATATTTATGTTTTGAATATTTATGATTGCAGAACTATTATGTTGTACAATAGTGAGGTAAGTGTTATTTTCTTTTGTTGAGAATATAGGTTTTTGATAGATTTTTGAGGGATTATTCATTGAAAATGATGATATGAAGAATTGCCAAGACATTTCAGGCAGAATTTATGTTGGAACTATCTGCCAGAAATTCCGACAGTTTACTCACTAGAAATATCCACTGGTAATTCCAACATTTATATGTCGATAATTGAATTTGAAAAAGATGTTGTTTTTGGTCTACGACTCCATAAGAAATTCATGTAGCCGACCCCACGTAGTGGGATAAAGGCTTGATATTGTTGTTGTGGTTCCATCAAAAATTCATCTGATTTCTGTCAGAAATGGTTTCGACAAAATTTTTCGCTAGAGGCATATTTTTGACGTGCATTTTACCATCCGAAAATTTTCTGCAGGAAAACTATTTTTTTGGAACATTTTGCTCATTTTCCAATGGATATGGCCGCCAAAAATGAGCATTTTTTCTAATAGTATTTTGAGGCTTTAATGAGGTGCATGCCTCATCATTTAATTTTTTCTATTGAAAGATTTGTGTATTTTGTACATTCCACTTTTAATATAAGTTTAACAAATGTTCATAAATTTTCCTTGAAAAAAGAAAGAATTAAAGAAAATCCAGATCATAGTGATGTCCCAACTCCCCCTCCTCTTCTTTAATCCTTGGTATACAGAGATCTCAAATATTCATTCCATCAGTTAACTCATGATTTATCATTATAAGATCATGTGATACAAGAAAATAAACCATTAGCGACTATCAAAAGTGGTTAATTTCTAAAAATAAAAATTTTATCGCTATAGCTAATAGCAACCAAAAAAATTGGGGATACTGGTTTGTTACACTAGCCTCGTCCCTGTGGCTTTTAGCGACCAAAAAAATTATTTGGTTGCTAAATTATTGACCAGTTACTAATATAGGTTTCGCTAAGTTGTTAATATTACGGATATGTCGCTAGAAAATTTTCTTAATTGAGCATGAATCTTAATGGAAATTTGAATTGAGAACTTCTAAACTAAATTCAGAACCATCCAAACTCTGATTTTAGCAAGCTTATAATCAAATTGAATGTTTTGAGGAGGCGAACTCAATGACACCAAATTCAGTTCAATCAAAGCCCAAATGAGCCCAAATCGAAGGACCAAAGCCTACTTGAAAGCTTCAAAGGATTAATTGGATAACCAGATGATATCCAAATATGACTTGCTTATAGTCGAATCCAGCAGCTCGACGAGAAGAACCCAATTAATGAGTCCAAAATCACTCAATTCTGACATCTCTAAGGCATTTAAATGCTTGACAAATGCTCTGTGATCAAGAGGATCACTATGAGTCGTCCGATAAGAATACTCTCAACTTGTCATGGATCTTCTCCCTATTTAATTATTAGCAATGCCACTCATAAAAAATTATAAATAGTCTCTCATTCTTCACATAAGGGAGGAAAAAAGAATAAAGGAGAAATTTTGGAGCTTTCTTGCCATCGATAGCCATTGGATCTCTTCCCAACCACTGATCATCGTCAGACTTCCACCCATTTGTTGTTAGCTGCCGGATCTCTTCTTGTCCACTGATAGTTGTCAGACTTCTGCTCCTTCATTGGTAACTGTCGGATTTCTTCCCGGCCACCAACCATCGCCAAATTTCCTCCCGTTAGTCGGTAGCCGTCGGATCTCTTCCAAACCACCGATCGTCATTATACTTCGGATCATTTGTTGGTCACTGCCAGATCCCCTTCTGACTTATGACCATCGTCAAACTTATGCATGTTTGTTGGTTGCAACAGATATCTTTCTAACCACCGATGGTCTCCAAATTTATGTCCTTCTATTGAATATATTCGGATCCCCAACCATACCAGAACTCAACCGAATATTCTCTCAATTGATGCTGTCATATTTTTAATATATATTCAATCAATATCGGGAGTTCCCATATGAAGTTTGATCAATTCTCTTATGCATTGTATTCTCCTCATCCTTAAATTAGGGGACAGTTCGACCTCTGTATTAATCTACTTATACATTAGTGGAATCATTTCAACTGGACAAGACCCTGTGATTTTGTCCCTTTTTACGATTTTCCACATAAAAATTCTAGTATTTCTCTATCATCTTAATTGTTTGTTTGTGTGCTAAATTTTCGTAAATCACTATAACATAAAATCTTTTCACTCTACCGCCTAGAATTTCTCAGTCAGCAACAATCAGCAATCATTTTTTTATGCTAACGAACATTTATTTGGATACTATTTATTGAGTTTGTTTGCTAAGTTCATTGATTATATTAATATTATAGCAACCTAAATAAAAGTTTTTCATTAAATGAATAATCAAATAAATCATGCATGCACCCTTGAATTTTGTTTATATAGTTGAAGTTAATGCATGGATATTGATTTTGGAGGTCTCTTCAAAACCATGAGTTGTAGTACAAGAAGTACCAAACCAAGTCATTTTACATTCACCATTATTAAATTGACAGAAGCATTAGCATTCTAATAAATGTTATGGGAGTGCTTTCAAGATTTTTGGAATGATAAATGGTGATAACAGTCAGTCGAGAGTTAAAATATCAGTGAAATGGCGATTCATTGAATTCCTAATAATTCAATAAAAGAGTTTCAATGAAGCCACGGGCAATGGAGAAGAATTAATGAAAGAAGGATAATTTTCACTAGAATATGGGAGAAAAGTATCTAATATAATATGCGATTTCTTTGAGATTTTTCTAAAAGATGATTGATTGAATGAAGAAATCTGTAAATCAAAATAATTTGAATTTAGTCTAATTTTTTTGAGAGGAAGCATAAGCATGTGTTCTTAAATTCCGATATAGTTCAAAAGAAATTTGAGTTGACATAGTTTTACTATTCAAAATGCTCAACAAACTTAATATGAATCATTATATTTATGAATTAATATATTGGTTCTTACTAAAATGATAAGTTCACCAACAGTTAGTTAAGAGCATCATATCATAATGATAATATATAGACAAGATATAAGAGCCTTTCTACATAATATTCTAAATCAAACAGGCTAGACTACATATTCATGAAATGCAATAAGAATGAACAAACGACTAGATGGATACATGAGAAGCTTCATATAATGTATACAGTAAAAGTAGGATACGTGATCAAATAAAAGTACATGATTATAATTGGACATAGATGGAAGCATACATCAAGTGTTTCGATTGGCTAATTTCTCCTCCCTTCCAAATGACGCAACAGTGTATGCATATTTGTTGATAAAATAATTAATTAATGGTCGGGTAAGAAGGATGCATCGCAAGTCCACAGAGTCCTTCGACAGCATCAATGTCCCTCTGCATCTTAATGTAGCCATGGTCACCCCAGCTAGTTCCCCATGAGTTCTTCAACAGCCAGTACTTGGTTCCATCTTTGTTGATGCCATAGCCGATGGCTGTTACTGCATGGTCGAGTTCGGTGTCACAAGGGCCAGTGAAGATGCCACCTGCATAATGTTGGAAGTTGGGGTCGCCGCCATGGAGAACCACAGAGACTGGCTGAATAGAGACAGCTTTAAGCAGTGATGCCTCGCTGTTACTTGGAACATCCTCAAAGCCGGTGATCTTCACGGCACTGTTGGACTCCTTATTGGAGTTACAGGAACCATCGACTGCCTTGTATGGGTAGTTGATCTCAGTGTTGATGCCTCCATTGTCGATGATGAATTGAAAAGCATGATCCATGAGGCCCCCGTTGCAACCGTGGTTCTGGCCATTCACATCGCAATCAATGAGCTCTTGCTCTGAGAGGGAAATTAGCTTCCCATTCTTGATCTGGTTGATGCCCTCTGTGGCCGCCACCGTCGAGAATGCCCAACATGCTCCTGCTTATCATATATTTGTTATTCAGTTATGCTCATATGGACTTGAATATATATATATATATATATATATATATATATATATATATATATATATATATATATTTCATGTAAGGGGATTAATCCTCACCGCATTGGCCTTGATCCTTTATAGGAGTGACGGCTCCCTTGCTTCTCCAATCTAAGTTAGTTGCTGATACCGACACATTCTCATACCGAAAGTTCCTAGGCGTTGCACGAGATGAGGTCGAGCGCTTGTATCCAGAAAGGTAAATAGCATTGAACTCCTCATTAGTCAAATCTGTGAACTGATTGCGTCCAAGCCAGTACTCGCGTTTCCTGGCATTAAAGCTCTCTATGTGCTCCATGTTGGACTTGAAGATCTCGAACCGTTGAGCCTTTTCAGCTGCATTTCTATACCCCTTCCCATACTGCGCCATCCACTCTTCGTGGCGTTTCACCATCGATGATGTCCCTCCAGGTAGAATGCGGGATGCCGAAGTGGCAGCAGCCAATGCTCCAAATAGAAGGAAAGCCAGCAATGACAGCTTTCTCATGATCAGTGCCATGGGCCTAGTTAATTAACTGAATCGTGTAGTTGGTGCAGAAGGCTAACTAGTTTGCATGGGTTTATATAGAAGCTAATTTGAGAATGCGAGGGCTAGATGTTTATTTTCTAAAGCTTGATCTAAGCGAGCATACGTATCCATGCAACTACATACTGCTTGCCGTGTAATATATGCAAGTACCGTAGCGTATCTTCCTCCATCTAATAACGGATAGATTCTTCTTAGTTAGTTTACAAACTGCAAATTTCTCTTAAAAACTAATAAATAATCTAACCTATACATTTTTCATAAGATAATTAAAGGGTCAGTGTACGTATGAATCCATATAACATTAAATTTCAGGCTATCTCATTACGTTATGTAGCAAGGTGAAATCACCGATCGCCTGGGTGCTAATTAGTCAAATTAAACCTTTAGTTAATTTACTAATATTGTTCGAACTAACTGCAACGTTGCCTGATATCATTAAGATTTGGTTCACATTTGTTGACCCCTGTATCTAAAACCACGCATAAAAGGACAAAAATGATGAACCAAATAGTGCGCGGGTTGGTCCGACACCTTACTTGAAGGGTCAAATGATCTCCGAATGCCAGACGGACTGCATCGTTGCGTCCAGAATGTCATCAACATCAGAGATCTACATTTTATTTAATTAATTTGGATCAACCGGGGTGGTGGCATGCAAATCAAAGCAATCCTAATGCGATACAATAACGCGCATTTCAAGGAAAATTGGCCTCATCATCGCACAAATGATGTCCGATTGAAAAACGGATTGCGTCGTTGTGTCCGGAACATCGTCAATATCGAAGATCTATATTTTATTTAATTAATTTGGATCAACCGGGGTGGTGGTACGCAAATCAAAGCAATCCTAATGCGATGCGATAACATGCATTTCAAAGAAAATTGGCCTCGTCATCACCCAAATGATGTCCGATTGCAAAACGGACTTCCCCATCGTGTCCGGAATGCTCTCAACCTTTAAAAACTTTTTTTTCTTTATTTTATTTGAAGCATTCGGATTGGCGGCGCGACCGAGGTGATTCAAATATAATAACATGCATTTCAAGAAAAGTGGCCTCGTCATCACCCAAATGATGTCCGATGGCAAAACGAACTTCGCCACCGCGTCCGAAACGCTATCAACCTCTAAAAACCACATTTTGTTTATTGAATTTGAATCATTTGGATTGGTGGCACGAATCTTGAGGTAATTCAAATGTAAGGATGTGCATATCGGTGAAATTTGCCTCTTCGGAGACGGCATGATGTCCGATCTCAAAACGGATTGCGCCACAGCGTTCGAAACATCGTCAACATTCAAAATATGTATTTTCTAAATTTAATTGGGATCATCCATGGTTGTGGCATGCAAATCAAAGCAATCTTAATGCAATCCAAATACAAGGGCGCGTATGCTAAGGAATTTCGCCCTCGGCGTTGACCAACCGATCCCCGATCGACGAACGAATTTCACCGCCGCATCCGGAATGTCATCGACGTTAAAGGTATACATTTTATTCAATTAATTTGGATCATTCTAGATGGTGGAATGATCTCCGAGGTGATTCAAATATAATAACACATATTTTGAGGGAAATTTAGCCCTCAGCATCGACCAAACGATCTCGGATCGACGAACAGACTTCGCCACAGCGTCCGGAATGCTTTCAACCTTTAAAAACTATATTTTGTCTATTCAATTCGAAGCATTCAGATTGGCGACGCAATCATAGTGATTCAAATGCAGCAGCGCGCAGTTCAAGAAAATCGACCTCGTCGTCAACCTAATGAGCTCTGATCGATGAACGGACTTTGCCACTACGTCCGGAACATCCCAAATACATAAAAAAGACTTTTAATTTAATTGAATTAAATGACGTATGAGAAGGTCGACATGAATTGCGAGGCAAAAGCACAAATCACAAGGTAATGATGCGCATGCTAAGGAATTTAGCCATCGACATCGACCAAATGATCTCCGATCGACGAACAGACTGTGTCATTGCATCCGGAACACTGTCAATACTCTAAATTGACTGTCAATTTGTCTATACTAAAATTATGCCGTGACCGACGAGGGTTCTAATATGATAACGTGTATTTCGAAAAAATTAACGCTCGACGTCGACCAAATGACGTCCGATTGTAAAATAGACTGCATCATCATGACCGAAACATCAAAAATATCCTAAATCCACTATCAATTTATCTAATTTTGATATTTAAAAAGTTTGGCATGTATTACGAGGTGAAATACACACAAATTTCAAGGAAATCATGCAAATCAAGATTTTTTCGGTGACTGGTGTATCACTGCCATCTTTAATTAACATAATTACCAATTATGGAAAACCATTATTATCGTTGCTCATGAATCTAGCCAAAAAGAGAAAAGAAATCGGAGGAAATCAAATCAAATTAAATGCATACCTCGTAGCAATCAAGCTCATTGCCAGAAATCTCAGAAATTTTGTGGCGACAGCAGCAACTCAATCTATGTCCAGTTGTTTAAACGAGGCAGGAGGGCCTTTCACTTATTTTCAAGACACCTAGAAGCAGAAACAAAAGAAAAGAAACCCATAACTTATCTCTTATCAAACTACATCTTGCGGAATCCCTCCTCCCAGCTTTGTCCTTCCTACTATTCCAATCCAACCCACATCTCTACAGCACACTCCATATAGCAATAGCTCCTCCAAACTCTAGAGCTCTGTTGAAGCCGAACAACAGTAGGAGGTGAGACCTTCCTTTTTCATGTGAAGCCCTCTCACAACCTGTAGCCAAACTCCACCTTACAGTTGCAACCGAACAACCTCTCCACTCAAACAAAGACTTCTTCCATCCGCCACTATTCTGAAATCTCTGCACCCATCCCTTCTCTTCAGCATAAGCAAAGCCCACAATCATGCAGCCAAACTCCAATCACCTCCTATGTTCCTCCAATCCTTCAAAAGTCGAGCCACTCGTCCACATGCTTCAAATTGCCATTTTCAACTCCTATGCCGAAAAATTCTTCTGGAATCATTCTTATGGACAAGTCAGATTCTGAGAAGGTGAATAGCCTCAAGTCGGTTTATCTTGAGAAGATAGTTCCAATTCTTGAAGAGGATTTCGGTTACAGTAACATGCATGAGGCACCATGGAGGGCAACTCCCTCTTCATTCTCTCCAGTTTGTCAGAATGGGAGTATTTAAATTTCTAGGATGACAAAAATATTATAGTGCTTACACTGTTCTTATTCACAATCTTTTCTGTAATTGTTTTATACACGAGGTACGATGCTTGTTCTTTCTAGGGATGGCCGATGCTTCTTATAAGATGCTATTCAGATCATCATATAAATGGCAGCTGCAAATGAAGTCAGACGTACATGGGTGGACCACATGAGGATTTTGGAATAAAATACAATATGGAAAATGGTGGATCTGCTCCAGAGGCCATTATTGATAAAACTTATGCCAATACGAAGACAATAAAAAAAAGTACCTCATTACAAAGAACCTTCCAGATGTAGATATTTCTACCTTCGAAGTGGTCAAATTTACAAGACCTTGAAGAAAGGGAAGAAGCCACGGCCAGATGCAAGAACTGACTATGATGCACATATTGGGGTTCGGCTAATGGATGATGGTAAATTTCGTATTACTGAGTTTAAGGCAGAGCATAACCATGAGCTGGTAGAAATTCAATTGGAATCAAGTAATGAATTGGTAGTGGATGTTAAAATTCATAAGAGAAATTTCGGTGGGAGGTTTGCAGGAAGGCTTATTCACAAGAGTTATAATCCTTCTAATTGTTTGAGCAATTTAGTGCCTTTAGAAAATGCTGATAATGAGGATTGGGTGCCCAAAGTTGATATGAAATTTGAGGATGATGAGGAGGTATTTGAGTTTTATATAAATTATGCAGCCAGAATAGGATTTAGTGTCAGAAAGAATATGATGAAACGAAGGACTTCAGGCATTGTGTATTCAAGAGCATATGTTTATCATGAAAGAGTTTAAAAAAAAAGAGAAAAAAAGAGAAAAGGGAGACTTTTGCAAAATTAGGAAAATCCGCTTCGACGCTCGCAATACGACGAAAGACCACCAATGCACGCTTTTCTCTAGCGTGGTGGGAGGAAATTCGTCGTGTAGCTAGCGATGAAGCAGATAATCCCCCCCTAAAGTTCTATTTTCGATGTCTGCGGCACGTCGAGGGACCTCCTATGCACGCTTTTCTCTAGCGTGGTGGGAGGGAACTCGGTGCGGCGCTTACGACGAGGTAGGCGGGCCTTGTGAACGATTTTCTCTAGCGTGGCGGGGATGAATATATAAAATTGTGCTTCTTTTTAAACAAGTGCCTAAAGACCCATGCACGCATTTCTCTGGCGTGGTGGGATTGAAGACATTCGGCCTCGGTGTCATTCGACACCACCCATGCACGATTTTCTCTAGCGTGGCGGTGGCCCCCAAACTCCTGAAATTTCCCCTAAAAGAGGGAGACGCCGGGAGGCTGCTGAAATTTTGTCTGAAAAAGGAAAAGGACTTGCAAACTTTTGAACAGCAGGGGACTTGATTTTGGACCAGATGTAGATATTTCTACCTTCGAAGTGGTCAAATTTACAAGACCTTGAAGAAAGGGAAGAAGCCACGGCCAGATGCAAGAACTGACTATAGTGCACATATTGGGGTTCGGCTAATGGATGATTGTAAATTTCATATTACTGAGTTTAAGGCAGAGCATAACCATGAGCTGGTAGAAATTCAATTGGAATCTAGTAATGAATTGGTAGTGGATGTTAAAATTCATAAGAGAAATTTCGGTGGGAGGTTTGCAGGAAGGCTTATTCACAAGAGTTATAATCCTTCTAATTGTTTGAGCAATTTAGTGCCTTTAGAAAATGCTGATAATGAGGATTGGGTGCCCAAAGTTGATATGAAATTTGAGGATGATGAGGAGGTATTTGAGTTTTATATAAATTATGCAGCCAGAATAGGATTTAGTGTCAGAAAGAATATGATGAAACGAAGGACTTCAGGCATTGTGTATTCAAGAGCATATGTTTATCATGAAAGAGTTTAAAAAAAAGAGAAAAAAAGAGAAAATGGAGACTTTTACAAAATTAGGAAAATCCGCTTCGACGCTCGCAACACGACGAAAGACCACCCATGCTCGCTTTTCTCTAGCGTGGTGGGAGGAAATTCGTCGTGTAGCTAGCGACGAAGCAGATAATCCCCCCCTAAAGTTCTATTTTCGATGTCTGCGGCACGTCGAGGGACCTCCTATGCACGCTTTTCTCTAGCGTGGTGGGAGGGAACTCGGTGCGGTGCTTACGACGAGGTAGGCGGGCCTTGTACACGATTTTCTCTAGCGTGGCGGGGACGAATATATAAAATTGTGCTTCTTTTTAAACAAGTAGCTAAAGACCCATGCACGCATTTCTCTGGCGTGGTGGGATTGAAGACATTCGGCCTCGGTGTCATTCGACACCACCCATGCACGATTTTCTCTAGCGTGGCGGTGGCCCCCAAACTCCTGAAATTTCCCCTAAACGAGGGAGACGCCGGGAGGCTGCTGAAATTTTGTCTGAAAAAGGAAAAGGACTTGCAAACTTTTGAACAGCAGGGGACTTGATTTTGGACCAGATGTAGATATTTCTACCTTCGAAGTGGTCAAATTTACAAGACCTTGAAGAAAGGGAAGAAGCCACGGCCAGATGCAAGAACTGACTATGGTGCACATATTGGGGTTCGGCTAATGGATGATGGTAAATTTCATATTACTGAGTTTAAGGCAGAGCATAACCATGAGCTGGTAGAAATTCAATTGGAATCAAGTAATGAATTGGTAGTGGATGTTAAAATTCATAAGAGAAATTTCGGTGGGAGGTTTGCAGGAAGGCTTATTCACAAGAGTTATAATCCTTCTAATTGTTTGAGCAATTTAGTGCCTTTAGAAAATGCTGATAATGAGGATTGGGTGCCCAAAGTTGATATGAAATTTGAGGATGATGAGGAGGTATTTGAGTTTTATATAAATTATGCAGCCAGAATACGATTTAGTGTCAGAAAGAATATGATGAAACGAAGGACTTCAGGCATTATGTATTCAAGAGCATATGTTTATCATGAAAGAGTTTATAAAAAAAGAGAAAAAAAGAGAAAAGGGAGACTTTTATAAAATTAGGAAAATCCGCTTCGACGCTCGCAACACGACAAAAGACCACCCATGCACGCTTTTCTCTAGCGTGGTGGGAGGAAATTCGTCGTGTAGCTAGCGACGAAGCAGATAATCCCCCCCTAAAGTTCTATTTTCGATGTCTGCGGCACGTCGAGGGACCTCCTATGCACGCTTTTCTCTAGCGTGGTGGGAGGGAACTCAGTGCGACGCTTACGACGAGGTAGGCGGGCCTTGTGCACGATTTCTCTAGCGTGGCGGGGACGAATATATAAAATTGTGCTTCTTTTTAAACAAGTGCCTAAAGACCCATGCACGCATTTCTCTGGCGTGGTGGGATTGAAGACATTCGGCCTCGGTGTCATTCGACACCACCCATGCATGATTTTCTCTAGCGTGGCGGTGGCCCCCAAACTCCTGAAATTTCCCCTAAACGAGGGAGACGCCGGGAGGCTGCTGAAATTTTGTCTGAAAAAAGAAAAGGACTTGCAAACTTTTGAACAGCAGGGGACTTGATTTTGGACCACAGGGAATAGAACTTAAAGCACTAAATCATACTCAAACTAATTAAATGAATCCATAAATCATTAAATAATGAATAAACAAATGCTAAGTGAACTTGTGGAAGACATTGAAATGAATCTCAACACAAAAGCAGGGGACTCATGGAGGAAGATATTCGAACATAATAAACATGTCAATAAGGATTAAGTGAGACATATAACAATGTGCTTATGATCAACAACACAATCTTTGTGAAGATTAAGAAGTGACCACCTCAAATGTAAGGAAAATATTAATGACCAATGGTATCATATTCAACATACCTGTTGCAATCCATCTTGCAAGCATGCCCTCACTTCTAAATGACAAAGTATTATGAAGAATATGATTTGGTCACAAAGCTATGGCAGGAACTATTTGTAGCATGATGACAATTAAAATGCAAACAAGGACTTATGACACACTACAGGAAAACTATCTGTTACCGTCGAATTTTTCGGCGGATGGTATCCGTCGGAAACTAGCGACGCAATTACCAGTGGATTTGTCGCCGGTAATTATGCGACGAAATTTCTGGCGGATTATCCGTCGCTTCTTTACAGGCGGATAATATGCCGCAATTGCGCTGGAAAAGTTTCATTTTCCGACGTAGTATACCGAATGACGGGCACGTATTAGTGAAAATATAGGCTACATCGATAGATGAAGGAGAATGGCTAATTAGTTTACATGGGATAGACTACTATCTCGCTTGAGATTTTATGTTGAGTTCTTATTGTATAAGAACTAAACGTTTATTATAGTACTATTTTGTAATTATAGAACATTTACTTTTGATTAAATGCGTTATTGCTTTAGTATCCATATTTTTGTGCAATGTTGAAATGTGAGAATACTATATTTATGTTTTGAATATTTATGATTGCAGAACTATTATGTTGTACAACAGTGAGGTAAGTGTTATTTTCTTTTGTTGAGAATATAGGTTTTTGATATATTTTTGAGGGATTATTCATTGAAATGATGATATGAAGAATTGCCAAGACATTTCAGGCAGAATTTATGTTGGAACTATCTGCCAGAAATTCCGACAGTTTACTCACTAGAAATATCCACTGGTAATTCCAACATTTATATGTCGATAATTGAATTTGAAAAAGATGTTGTTTTTGGTCTACGACTCCATAAGAAATTCATGTAGCCGACCCCACGTAGTGGGATAAAGGCTTGATATTGTTGTTGTGGTTCCCATCAAAAATTCATCGGATTTCTGTCAGAAATGGTTTCGACAAAATTTTCCGCTAGAGGCATATTTTTGACGTGCATTTTACCATCCGAAAATTTTCTGCAGGAAAACTATTTTTTGGAACAATTTGCTCATTTTCCAATGGATATGGCCGCCAAAAATGAGCATTTTTTCTAATAGTATTTTGAGGCTTTAATGAGGTGCATGCCTCATCATTTAATTTTTTCTATTGAAAGATTTGTGTATTTTGTACATTCAACTTTTAATATAAGTTTAACAAATGTTCATAAATTTTCCTTGAAAAAAGAAAGGATTAAAGAAAATCCAGATCATAGTGATGTCCCAACTCCCCCTCCTCTTCTTTAATCCTTGGTATACAGAGATCTCAAATATTCATTCCATCGGTTAACTCATGATTTATCATTATAAGATCATGTGATACAAGAAAATAAACCATTAGCGACTATCAAAAGCGGTTAATTTCTAAAAATAAAAATTTTATCGCTATAGCTAATAGCGACCAAAAAAATTGGGGATACTGGTTTGTTACACTAGCCTCGTCCCTGTGGCTTTTAGCGACCAAAAAAATTATTTGGTTGCTAAATTATTGACCAGTTACTAATATAGGTTTCGCTAAGTTGTTAATATTACGGATATGTCGCTAGAAAATTTTCTTAATTGAGCATGAATCTTAATGGAAATTTGAATTGAGAACTTCTAAACTAAATTCAGAACCATCCAAACTCTGATTTTAGCAAGCTTATAATCAAATTGAATGTTTTGAGGAGGCGAACTCAATGACACCAAATTCAGTTCAATCAAAGCCCAAATGAGCCCAAATCGAAGGACCAAAGCCTACTTGGAAGCTTCAAAGGATTAATTGGATAACCAGATGATATCCAAATATGACTTGCTTATAGTCGAATCCAGCAGCTCGACGAGAAGAACCCAATTAACGAGTCCAAAATCACTCAATTCTGACATCTCTAAGGCATTTAAATGCTTGACAAATGCTCTGTGATCAAGAGGATCACTATGAGTCGTCCGATAAGAATACTCTCAACTTGTCATGGATCTTCTCCCTATTTAATTATTAGCAATGCCACTCATAAAAAATTATAAATAGTCTCTCATTCTTCACATAAGGGAGGAAAAAAGAATAAAGGAGAAATTTTGGAGCTTTCTTGCCATCGATAGCCATTGGATCTCTTCCCAACCACTGATCATCGTCAGACTTCCACCCATTTGTTGTTAGCTGCCGGATCTCTTCTTGTCCACTGATAGTTGTCAGACTTAAGCTCGTTCATTGGTAACTGTCGGATTTCTTCCCGGCCACCAACCATCGCCAGATTTCCTCCCGTTAGTCGGTAGCCGTCGGATCTCTTCCAAACCACCGATCGTCATTATACTTCGGATCATTTGTTGGTCACTGCCAGATCCCCTTCTGACTTATGACCATCATCAAACTTATGCATGTTTGTTGGTTGCAACAGATATCTTTCTAACCACCGATGGTCTCCAAATTTATGTCCTTCTATTGAATATATTCGGATCCCCAACCATACCAGAACTCAACCGAATATTCTCTCAATTGATGCTGTCATATTTTTAATATATATTCAATCAATATCGGGAGTTCCCATATGAAGTTTGATCAATTCTCTTATGCATTGTATTCTCCTCATCCTTAAATTAGGGGACAGTTCGACCTCTGTATTAATCTACTTATACATTAGTGGAATCATTTCAACTGGACAAGACCCTGTGATTTTGTCCCTTTTTACGATTTTCCACATAAAAATTCTAGTATTTCTCTATCATCTTAATTGTTTGTTTGTGTGCTAAATTTTCGTAAATCACTATAACATAAAATCTTTTAACTCTCTACCGCCTAGAATTTCTCAGTCAGCAACAATCAGCAATCATTTTTTTATGCTAACGAACATTTATTTGGATACTATTTATTGAGTTTGGTTGCTAAGTTCATTGATTATATTATTATTATAGCAACCTAAATAAAGTTAGTCATTAAATGAATAATCAAATAAATCATGCATGAACCTTGAATTTTGTTTATATAGTTGAAGTTAATGCATGGATATTGATTTTGGAGGTCTCTTCAAAACCATGAGTTGTAGTACAAGAAGTACCAAACCAAGTCATTTTACATTCACCATTATTAAATTGACAGAAGCATTAGCATTCTAATAAATGTTATGGGAGTGCTTTCAAGATTTTTGGAATGATAAATGGTGATAACAGTCAGTCGAGAGTTAAAATATCAGTGAAATGGCGATTCATTGAATTCCTAATAATTCAATAAAAGAGTTTCAATGAAGCCACGGGTAATGGAGAAGAATTAATGAAAGAAGGATAATTTTCACTAGAATATGGGAGAAAAGTATCTAATATAATATGCGATTTCTTTGAGATTTTTCTAAAAGATGATTGATTGAATGAAGAAATCTGTAAATCAAAATAATTTGAATTTAGTCTAATTTTTTTGAGAGGAAGCATAAGCATGTGTTCTTAAATTCCGATATAGTTCAAAAGAAATTTGAGTTGACATAGTTTTACTATTCAAAATGCTCGACAAACTTAATATGAATCATTATATTTATGAATTAATATATTGGTTCTTACTAAAATGATAAGTTCACCAACAGTTAGTTAAGAGCATCATATCATAATGATAATATATAGACAAGATATAAGAGCCTTTCTACATAATATTCTAAATCAAACAGGCTAGACTACATATTCATGAAATGCAATAAGAATGAACAAACGACTAGATGGATACATGAGAAGCTTCATATAATGTATACAGTAAAAGTAGGATACGTGATCAAATAAAAGTACATGATTATAATTGGACATAGATGGAAGCATACATCAAGTGTTTCGATTGGCTAATTTCTCCTCCCTTCCAAATGACGCAACAGTGTATGCATGTTTGTTGATAAAATAATTAATTAATGGTCGGGTAAGAAGATGCATCGCAAGTCCACAGAGTCCTTCGACAGCATCAATGTCCCTCTGCATCTTAATGTAGCCATGGTCACCCCAGCTTGTTCCCCATGAGTTCTTCAACAGCCAGTACTTGGTTCCATCTTTGTTGATGCCATAGCCGATGGCTGTTACTGCATGGTCGAGTTCGGTGTCACAAGGGCCAGTGAAGATGCCACCTGCATAATGTTGGAAGTTGGGGTCGCCGCCATGGAGAACCACAGAGACTGGCTGAATAGAGACAGCTTTAAGCAGTGATGCCTCGCTGTTACTTGGAACATCCTCAAAGCCGGTGATCTTCACGGCACTGTTGGACTCCTTATTGGAGTTACAGGAACCATCGACTGCCTTGTATGGGTAGTTGATCTCAGTGTTGATGCCTCCATTGTCGATGATGAATTGAAAAGCATGATCCATGAGGCCCCCGTTGCAACCGTGGTTCTGGCCATTCACATCGCAATCAATGAGCTCTTGCTCCGAGAGGGAAATTAGCTTCCCATTCTTGATCTGGTTGATGCCCTCTGTGGCCGCCACCGTCGAGAATGCCCAACATGCTCCTGCTTATCATATATTTGTTATTCAGTTATGCTCATATGGACTTGAATATATATATATATATATATATATATATATATATATATATATATATATATATATATACATATATTTCATGTAAGGGGATTAATCCTCACCGCATTGGCCTTGATCCTTTATAGGAGTGATGGCTCCCTTGCTTCTCCAATCTAAGTTAGTTGCTGATACCGACACATTCTCATACCGAAAGTTCCTAGGCGTTGCACGAGATGAGGTCGAGCGCTTGTATCCAGAAAGGTAAATAGCATTGAACTCCTCATTAGTCAAATCTGTGAACTGATTGCGTCCAAGCCAGTACTCGCGTTTCCTGGCATTAAAGCTCTCTATGTGCTCCATGTTGGACTTGAAGATCTCGAACCGTTGAGCCTTTTCAGCTGCATTTCTATACCCCTTCCCATACTGCGCCATCCACTCTTCGTGGCGTTTCACCATCGATGATGTCCCTCCAGGTAGAATGCGGGATGCCGAAGTGGCAGCAGCCAATGCTCCAAATAGAAGGAAAGCCAGCAATGACAGCTTTCTCATGATCAGTGCCATGGGCCTAGTTAATTAACTGAATCGTGTAGTTGGTGCAGAAGGCTAACTAGTTTGCATGGGTTTATATAGAAGCTAATTTGAGAATGCGAGGGCTAGATGTTTATTTTCTAAAGCTTGATCTAAGCGAGCATACGTATCCATGCAACTACATACTGCTTGCCGTGTAATATATGCAAGTACCGTAGCGTATCTTCCTCCATCTAATAACGGATAGATTCTTCTTAGTTAGTTTACAAACTGCAAATTTCTCTTAAAAACTAATAAATAATCTAACCTATACATTTTTCATAAGATAATTAAAGGGTCAGTGTACGTATGAATCCATATAACATTAAATTTCAGGCTATCTCATTACGTTATGTAGCAAGGTGAAATCACCGATCGCCTGGGTGCTAATTAGTCAAATTAAACCTTTAGTTAATTTACTAATATTGTTCGAACTAACTGCAACGTTGCCTGATATCATTAAGATTTGGTTCACATTTGTTGACCCCTGTATCTAAAACCACGCATAAAAGGACAAAAATGATGAACCAAATAGTGCGCGGGTTGGTCCGACACCTTACTTGAAGGGTCAAATGATCTCCGAATGCCAGACGGACTGCGTCGTTGCGTCCGGAATGTCATCAACATCAAAGATCTACATTTTATTTAATTAATTTGGATCAACCGGGGTGGTGGCATGCAAATCAAAGCAATCCTAATGCGATACAATAACGCGCATTTCAAGGAAAATTGGCCTCATCATCGCACAAATGATGTCCGATTGAAAAACGGATTGCATCATTGTGTCAAGAACATCGTCAATATCGAAGATCTATATTTTATTTAATTAATTTGGATCAACCGGGGTGGTGGTACGCAAATCAAAGCAATCCTAATGCGATGCGATAACATGCATTTCAAAGAAAATTGGCCTCGTCGTCACCCAAATGATGTCCGATTGCAAAACGGACTTCCCCATCGCGTCCGGAATGCTCTCAACCTCTAAAAACTATTTTTTTATTTTATTTGAAGCATTCGGATTGGCGGCGCGACCGAGGTGATTCAAATATAATAACATGCATTTCAAGAAAAGTGGCCTCGTCATCACCCAAATGATGTCCGATGGCGAAACGAACTTCGCCACCGCGTCCGAAACGCTATCAACCTCTAAAAACCACATTTTGTTTATTGAATTTGAAGCATTTGGATTGGTGGCACGAATCTTGAGGTAATTCAAATGTAAGGACGTGCATATCGGGGAAATTTGCCTCTTCGGAGATGGCATGATGTCCGATCTCAAAACGGATTGCGCCACAGTGTTCGAAACATCGTCAACATTCAAAATATGTATTTTCTAAATTTAATTGGGATCATCCGTGGTTGTGGCATGCAAATCAAAGCAATCTTAATGCAATCCAAATACAAGGGCGCGTATGCTAAGGAATTTAGCCCTCGGCGTTGACCAACCGATCCCCGATCGACGAACGGATTTCACCGCCGCATCCGGAACGTCATCGACGTTAAAGGTATACATTTTATTCAATTAATTTGGATCATTCTAGATGGTGGAATGATCTCCGAGGTGATTCAAATATAATAACACGTATTTTGAGGGAAATTTAGCCCTCAGCATCGACCAAACGATCTCGGATCGACGAACAGACTTCGCCACAGCGTCCGGAATGCTTTCAACCTTTAAAAACTATATTTTGTTTATTCAATTCAAAGCATTCAGATTGGCGGCGCAATCGTTGTGATTCAAATGCAGCAGCGCGCAGTTCAAGAAAATTGACCTCGTCGTCGACCTAATGAGCTCTGATCGACGAACGGACTTTGCCACTACGTCCGGAACATCCCAAATACATAAGAAAGACTTTTAATTTGATTGAATTAAATGACGTATGAGAAGGTTGACATAAATTGCGAGGCAAAAGCACAAATCACAAGGTAATGATGCGCATGCTAAGGAATTTAGCCATCGGTATCGACCAAATGATCTCCGATCGACGAACAGACTATGTCATTGCATCCGGAACACTGTCAATACTCTAAATTGACTGTCAATTTGTCTAAACTAAAATTATGCCGTGACCGACGAGGGTTCTAATATGATAACGTGTATTTCGAGAAAATTAACGCTCGACATCGACCAAATGACGTCCGATTGTAAAATAGACTGCATCATCATGACCGAAACATCAAAAATATCCTAAATCCACTATCAATTTATCTAATTTTGATATTTAAAATGTTTGTCACGTATTACGAGGTGAAATACACACAAATTTCAAGGAAATCGTGCAAATCAAGATTTTTTCGGTGACTGGTGTATCACTGCCATCTTTAATTAAAATAATTACCAATTATGGAAAACCATTATTATCGTTGCTCATGAATCTAGCCAAAAAGAGAAAAGAAATCGGAGGAAATCAAATCAAATTAAATGCATACCTCGTAGCAATCAAGCTCATTGCCAGAAATCCCAGAAATTCTGTGGCGACAACAGCAACTCAATCTATGTCCGATTGTTTAAACGAGGTAGGAGGGCCTTTCACTTGTTTTCAAAACACCTAGAAGCAGAAACAAAAGAAAAGAATCCCATAACTTATCTCTTGTCAAACTACATCTTGCGGAATCCCTCCTCCCAGCTTTGTCCTTCCTACTATTCCAATCCAACCCACATCTCTACAGCACACTCCATATAGCAATAGCTCCTCCAAACTCTAGAGCTCTGTTGAAGCCGAACAACAGTAGGAGGTGAGACCTTCCTTTTTCATGTGAAGCCCTCTCACAACCTGTAGCCGAACTCCACCTTACAGTTGCAACCGAACAACCTCTCCACTCAAACAAAGACTTCTTCCATCCGCCACTATTCTGAAATCTCTGCACCCATCCCTTCTCTTCAGCATAAGCAAAGCCCACAATCATGCAGCCAAACTCCAAGCACCTCCTGTGTTCCTCCAATCCTTCAAAAGTCGAGCCACTCGTCCACATGCTTCAAACTGCCATTTTCAACTCCTATGCCGAAAACTTCTTCTGGAATCATTCTTATGGATAAGTCAGATTCTGAGAAGGTGAATAGCCTCAAGTCGGTTTATCTTGAGAAGATAGTTCCAATTCTTGAAGAGGATTTCGGTTACAGTAACATGCATGAGGCACCATGGAGGGCAACTCCCTCTTCATTCTCTCCAGTTTGTCAGAATGGGAGTATTTAAATTCCTAAGATGACAAAAATATTATAGTGCTTACACTGTTCTTATTCACAATCTTTTCTGTAATTGTTTTATACACGAGGTACGATGCTTGTTCTTTCTAGGGATGGCCGATGCTTCTTATAAGATGCTATTCAGATCATCATATAAATGGCAGCTGCAAATGAAGTCAGACGTTCATGGGTGGACCACATGAGGATTTTGGAATAAAATACAATATGGAAAATGGTGGATCTGCTCCAGAGGCCATTATTGCTAAAACTTATGCCAATACGAAGACAATAAAAAAAAGTACCTCATTACAAAGAACCTTCCAGATGTAGATATTTCTACCTTCGAAGTGGTCAAATTTACAAGACCTTGAAGAAAGGGAAGAAGCCACGGCCAGATGCAAGAACTGACTATGGTGCACATATTGGGGTTCGGCTAATGGATGATGGTAAATTTCATATTACTGAGTTTAAGGCAGAGCATAACCATGAGCTGGTAGAAATTCAATTGGAATCAAGTAATGAATTGGTAGTGGATGTTAAAATTCATAAGAGAAATTTCGGTGGGAGGTTTGCAGGAAGGCTTATTCACAAGAGTTATAATCCTTCTAATTGTTTGAGCAATTTAGTGCCTTTAGAAATTGCTGATACTGAGGATTGGGTGCCCAAAGTTGATATGAAATTTGAGGATGATGAGGAGGTATTTGAGTTTTATATAAATTATGCAGCCAGAATAGGATTTAGTGTCAGAAAGAATATGATGAAATGAAGGACTTCAGGCATTGTGTATTCAAGAGCATATGTTTATCATGAAAGAGTTAAAAAAAAAAGAGAAAAAAAGAGAAAAGGGAGACTTTTGCAAAATTAGAAAAATCCGCTTCGACGCTCGCAACATGACGAAAGACCACCCATGCACGCTTTTCTCTAGCGTGGTGGGAGGAAATTCATCGTGTAGCTAGCGACGAAGCAGATAATCCCCCCCTAAAGTTCTATTTTCGATGTCTGCGGCACGTCGAGGGACCTCCTATGCACGCTTTTCTCTAGCGTGGTGGGAGGGAACTCGGTGCGGTGCTTACGACGAGGTAGGCGGGCCTTGTGCACGATTTTCTCTAGAATGGCGGGGACGAATATATAAAATTGTGCTTCTTTTTAAACAAGTGCCTAAAGACCCATGCACGCATTTCTCTGGCGTGGTGGGATTGAAGACATTCGGCCTCGGTGTCATTCGACACCACCCATGCATGATTTTATCTAGCATGGCGGTGGCCCCCTAACTCCTGAAATTTCCCCTAAATGAGGGAGACGCCGGGAGGCTGCTGAAATTTTGTCTGAAAAAGGAAAAGGACTTGCAAACTTTTGAACTGCAGGGGACTTGATTTTGGACCACAGGGAATAGAACTTAAAGCACTGAATCATACTCAAACTAATTAAATGAATCCATAAATCATTAAATAATGAATAAACAAATGCTAAGTGAACTTGTGGAAGACATTGAAATGAATCTCAACACAAAAGCAGGGGACTCATGGAGGAAGATATTCGAACATAATAAACATGTCAATAAGGATTAAGTGAGACATATAACAATGTGCTTATGATCAACAACACAATCTTTGTGAAGATTAAGAAGTGACCACCTCAAATGGAAGGAAAATATTAATGACCAATGGTATCATATTCAACATACCTGTTGCAATCCATCTTGCAAGCATGCCCTCACTTCTAAATGACAAAGTATTATGAAGAATATGATTTGGTCACAAAGCTATGGCAGGAACTATTTGTAGCATGATGACAATTAAAATGCAAACAAGGACTTATGACACACTACAGGAAAACTATCTGTTACCGTCGAATTTTCCGGCAGATGGTATCCGTCGGAAACTAGCGACGCAATTACCAGTGGATTTGTCGCCGGTAATTATGCGACGAAATTTTCGGCGGATTATCCGTCGCTTCTTTACCGGCGGATAATATGCCGCAATTGCGCTGGAAAAGTTTCGTTTTCCGACGTAATATCCGCCGGAAATTACCGGCGGTCGTACCGGCGTATTTTCCACCAGCTTACTTAAACTCGACGAACTATAACCGGCGGATGTTCCGCCGGTAATATTGCCGACGGAGTATCCTCTTCTCCTTCTTTTTTCATAGTTATTTGCGATTTTTTCGAGTTTATTTTCAGTTTTTTGTTTGATTTTTGGATATGTTGTGATGGCTAATGTTTCTTTCAAGAGGAGTGATCCTAGCTTTCTTGCTTCCAAAAAATTTATCAAAATTCTAGGATGCTTTATATGGATTTGATTCTTTGAATGGTTTCCCAGAGCTAAAGGTTACTACTCTTAAGGGTTTACATGCATTATGGATTTCAGAGAAAGAATTGTTTTTAAAAGAGCTACTCTTTTTCATTTAAATTATAACTTATAGAATAATTAAATTAATAATTAATTAAAATATAACCTTTTGATAATACTTTTTAATACTTATTAAATTTTATTTTTATTAAATAATAAGATTTTTAATCAGTTTAAAATTATTAAATTATTTAACATTACTTATTAAATTAATTAATTTAAACTAATTAATTTAACTTTATAATAATTACTAAAACTATTTATTTAATTTATAAATTTTTATTATAATTATTTTTTAAAAAAATAAATTCTGCCAGAAATCTATCGGAAATATTCCAACAAAAATTTCTGCTGGAAATTCGTCGATAATTCATTAAAAATATTTCATCAGAAATCAACAAAAAATATGTTGGAAAGTACACCTGAATGTTTGACCAAAAAATTTCGCTAGTAATTTGTATTTTTTCTATAGTGAGACGACATTGGTAAGAATTTTAACAAATTTTAATAATTCATTTAGTTATGAATATTGATGTAAGTATATTATAGAGAGAGCTACTCAGTAGAGAACTATCCACTATTGAGTTGCATAGTCATACCCATAAGTGCTAGAAGGAATAGTAGTAGGTGGACGAGTGAGCGAGGAGAGCCTATGTGATTATATAAGTTTATAACTTTAAGCATCAATTATAAATTGATTAATTTTATGTTATCTATTGTAGGATGAGTATACACAGCTTCGAGAAAACCAGTCTGGAGTAGATGAGAGATCCTCGAGGGGATCTGCAGATTATTCTGACTACTGCATTTGGTTGTAGGCGATAGATGGAATGCAAAAGATATGAGTTTATGGATTAGGCTCACAAGCCTACTCATATGAGGGATAGTTCTATGGTGGGTCTAATTTCTCAGGAAGCAGTCATGAGAGTTTGTATAGTCAATAGGTGGTTGCCCATACAACAGAGCTAGAGCATGTCCAAAAATTACAAACTGACATGCAAATGTAGATGAAAATGCAACAAAGTCAGATAATGGAGGAGTAGTATAGAATGAGGGAACAGTTTAGTGAAAAATAGCTAGCATCGATAGAGAAGGAGAATGACAATTAGATTCTGGCTAGACTCTATACGCGCTTGAGGATTTTATGTTGAGTTCTTATTGTATAAGAACTAAACGTTTATTATAGTACTTTTTTGTAATTATAGAACATTTACTTTTGATTAAATGTGTTATTGCTTTAGTATCCATATTTTTGTGCAATGTTGAAATGTGAGAATACTATATTTATGTTTTGAATATTTATGATTGCAGAACTATTATGTTGTACAATAGTGAGGTAAGTGTTATTTTCTTTTGTTGAGAATATAGGTTTTTGATAGATTTTTGAGGGATTATTCATTGAAAATGATGATATGAAGAATTGCCAAGACATTTCAGGCAGAATTTATGTTGGAACTATCTGCCAAAAATTCCGACAGTTTACTCACTAGAAATATCCACTGGTAATTCCAACATTTATATGTCGATAATTGAATTTGAAAAAGATGTTGTTTTTGGTCTACGACTCCATAAGAAATTCATGTAGCCGACCCCACGTAGTGGGATA
Source organism: Dendrobium chrysotoxum (assembly GCA_019925795.1). Lineage (NCBI taxonomy): Eukaryota > Viridiplantae > Streptophyta > Magnoliopsida > Asparagales > Orchidaceae > Dendrobium > Dendrobium chrysotoxum. Next base: position 26,386,780 of record CM034311.1, read on the forward strand.
AAGGCTTGATATTGTTGTTGTGGTTCCATCAGAAATTCATCGGATTTCTGTCAGAAATGGTTTCGATAAAAATTTTCCGCTAGAGGCATATTTTTGACGTGCATTTTACCATCCGAAAATTTTCTGCAGGAAAACTATTTTTTTGGAACATTTTGCTCATTTTCCAATGGATATGGCCGCCAAAAATGAGCATTTTTTCTAATAGTATTTTGAGTCTTTAATGAGGTGCATGCCTCATCATTTAATTTTTTCTTTTGAAAGATTTGTGTATTTTGTACATTCCACTTTTAATATAAGTTTAACAAATGTTCATAAATTTTCCTTGAAAAAAGAAAGGATTAAAGAAAATCTAGATCATAGTGATGTCCCAACTCCCCCTCCTCTTCTTTAATCCTTGGTATACAGAGATCTCAAATATTCATTCCATCGGTTAACTCATGATTTATCATTATAAGATCATGTGATACAAGAAAATAAACCATTAGCGACTATCAAAAGCGGTTAATTTCTAAAAATAAAAATTTTATCGCTATAGCTAATAGCGACCAAAAAAATTGGGGATACTGGTTTGTTACACTAGCCTCGTCCCTGTGGCTTTTAGCGACCAAAAAAATTATTTGGTTGCTAAATTATTGACCAGTTACTAATATAGGTTTCGCTAAGTTGTTAATATTACGGATATGTCGCTAGAAAATTTTCTTAATTGAGCATGAATCTTAATGGAAATATGAATTGAGAACTTCTAAACTAAATTCAGAACCATCCAAACTCTGATTTTAGCAAGCTTATAATCAAATTGAATGTTTTGAGGAGGCGAACTCAATGACACCAAATTCAGTTCAATCAAAGCCCAAATGAGCCCAAATCGAAGGACCAAAGCCTACTTGGAAGCTTCAAAGGATTAATTGGATAACCAGATGATATCCAAATATGACTTGCTTATAGTCGAATCCAGCAGCTCGACGAGAAGAACCCAATTAACGAGTCCAAAATCACTCAATTCTGACATCTATAAGGCATTTAAATGCTTGACAAATGCTCTGTGATCAAGAGGATCACTATGAGTCGTCCGATAAGAATACTCTCAACTTGTCATGGATCTTCTCCCTATTTAATTATTAGCAATGCCACTCATAAAAAATTATAAATAGTCTCTCATTCTTCACATAAGGGAGGAAAAAAGAATAAAGGAGAAATTTTGGAGCTTTCTTGCCATCGATAGCCATTGGATCTCTTCCCAACCACTGATCATCGTCAGACTTCCACCCATTTGTTGTTAGCTGCCGGATCTCTTCTTGTCCACTGATAGTTGTCAGACTTCTGCTCCTTCATTGGTAACTGTCGGATTTCTTCCCGGCCACCAACCATCGCCAGATTTCCTCCCGTTAGTCGGTAGCCGTCGGATCTCTTCCAAACCACCGATCGTCATTATACTTCGGATCATTTGTTGGTCACTGCCAGATCCCCTTCTGACTTATGACCATCGTCAAACTTATGCATGTTTGTTGGTTGCAACAGATATCTTTCTAACCACCGATGGTCTCCAAATTTATGTCCTTCTATTGAATATATTCGGATCCCCAACCATACCAGAACTCAACCGAATATTCTCTCAATTGATGCTGTCATATTTTTAATATATATTCAATCAATATCGGGAGTTCCCATATGAAGTTTGATCAATTCTCTTATGCATTGTATTCTCCTCATCCTTAAATTAGGGGACAGTTCGACCTCTGTATTAATCTACTTATACATTAGTGGAATCATTTCAACTGGACAAGACCCCGTGATTTTGTCCCTTTTTACGATTTTCCACATAAAAATTCTAGTATTTCTCTATCATCTTAATTGTTTGTTTGTGTGCTAAATTTTCGTAAATCACTATAACATAAAATCTTTTCACTCTACCGCCTAGAATTTCTCAGTCAGCAACAATCATCAATCATTTTTTTATGCTAACGAACATTTATTTGGATACTATTTATTGAGTTTGGTTGCTAAGTTCATTGATTATATTAATATTATAGCAACCTAAATAAAAGTTAGTCATTAAATGAATAATCAAATAAATCATGCATGCACCCTTGAATTTTGTTTATATAGTTGAAGTTAATGCATGGATATTGATTTTGGAGGTCTCTTCAAAACCATGAGTTGTAGTACAAGAAGTACCAAACCAAGTCATTTTACATTCACCATTATTAAATTGACAGAAGCATTAGCATTCTAATAAATGTTATGGGAGTGCTTTCAAGATTTTTGGAATGATAAATGGTGATAACAGTCAGTCGAGAGTTAAAATATCAGTGAAATGGCGATTCATTGAATTCCTAATAATTCAATAAAAGAGTTTCAATGAAGCCACGGGCAATGGAGAAGAATTAATGAAAGAAGGATAATTTTCACTAGAATATGGGAGAAAAGTATCTAATATAATATGCGATTTCTTTGAGATTTTTCTAAAAGATGATTGATTGAATGAAGAAATCTGTAAATCAAAATAATTTGAATTTAGTCTAATTTTTTTGAGAGGAAGCATAAGCATGTGTTCTTAAATTCCGATATAGTTCAAAAGAAATTTGAGTTGACATAGTTTTACTATTCAAAATGCTCGACAAACTTAATATGAATCATTATATTTATGAATTAATATATTGGTTCTTACTAAAATGATAAGTTCACCAACAGTTAGTTAAGAGCATCATATCATAATGATAATATATAGACAAGATATAAGAGCCTTTCTACATAATATTCTAAATCAAACAGGCTAGACTAGATATTCATGAAATGCAATAAGAATGAACAAACGACTAGATGGATACATGAGAAGCTTCATATAATGTATACAGTAAAAGTAGGATACGTGATCAAATAAAAGTACATGATTATAATTGGACATAGATGGAAGCATACATCAAGTGTTTCGATTGGCTAATTTCTCCTCCCTTCCAAATGACGCAACAGTGTATGCATGTTTGTTGATAAAATAATTAATTAATGGTTGGGTAAGAAGGATGCATCGCAAGTCCACAGAGTCCTTCGACAGCATCAATGTCCCTCTGCATCTTAATGTAGCCATGGTCACCCCAGCTAGTTCCCCATGAGTTCTTCAACAGCCAGTACTTGGTTCCATCTTTGTTGATGCCATAGCCGATGGCTGTTACTGCATGGTCGAGTTCGGTGTCACAAGGGCCAGTGAAGATGCCACCTGCATAATGTTGGAAGTTGGGGTCGCCGCCATGGAGAACCACAGAGACTGGCTGAATAGAGACAGCTTTAAGCAGTGATGCCTCGCTGTTACTTGGAACATCCTCAAAGCCGGTGATCTTCACGGCACTGTTGGACTCCTTATTGGAGTTACAGGAACCATCGACTGCCTTGTATGGGTAGTTGATCTCAGTGTTGATGCCTCCATTGTCGATGATGAATTGAAAAGCATGATCCATGAGGCCCCCGTTGCAACCGTGGTTCTGGCCATTCACATCGCAATCAATGAGCTCTTGCTCCGAGAGGGAAATTAGCTTCCCATTCTTGATCTGGTTGATGCCCTCTGTGGCCGCCACCGTCGAGAATGCCCAACATGCTCCTGCTTATCATATATTTGTTATTCAGTTATGCTCATATGGACTTGAATATATATATATATATATATATATATATATATATATTTCATGTAAGGGGATTAATCCTCACCGCATTGGCCTTGATCCTTTATAGGAGTGACGGCTCCCTTGCTTCTCCAATCTAAGTTAGTTGCTGATACTGACACATTCTCATACCAAAAGTTCCTAGGCGTTGCACGAGATGAGGTCGAGCGCTTGTATCCAGAAAGGTAAATAGCATTGAACTCCTCATTAGTCAAATCTGTGAACTGATTGCGTCCAAGCCAGTACTCACGTTTCCTGGCATTAAAGCTCTCTATGTGCTCCATGTTGGACTTGAAGATCTCGAACCGTTGAGCCTTTTCAGCTGCATTTCTATACCCCTTCCCATACTGCGCCATCCACTCTTCATGGCGTTTCACCATCGATGATGTCCCTCCAGGTAGAATGCGGGATGCCGAAGTGGCAGCAACCAATGCTCCAAATAGAAGGAAAGCCAGCAATGACAGCTTTCTCATGATCAGTGCCATGGGCCTAGTTAATTAACTGAATCGTGTAGTTGGTGCAGAAGGCTAACTAGTTTGCATGGGTTTATATAGAAGCTAATTTGAGAATGCGAGGGCTAGATGTTTATTTTCTAAAGCTTGATCTAAGCGAGCATACGTATCCATGCAACTACATACTGCTTGCCGTGTAATATATGCAAGTACCGTAGCGTATCTTCCTCCATCTAATAACGGATAGATTCTTCTTAGTTAGTTTACAAACTGCAAATTTCTCTTAAAAACTAATAAATAATCTAACCTATACATTTTTCATAAGATAATTAAAGGGTCAGTGTACGTATGAATCCATATAACATTAAATTTCAGGCTATCTCATTACGTTATGTAGCAAGGTGAAATCACCGATCGCCTGGGTGCTAATTAGTCAAATTAAACCTTTAGTTAATTTACTAATATTTTTTGAAATAACTGCAACGTTGCCTGATATCATTAAGATTTGGTTCACATTTGTTGACCCCTGTATCTAAAACCACGCATAAAAGGACAAAAATGATGAACCAAATAGTGCGCGGGTTGGTCCGACACCTTACTTGAAGGGTCAAATGATCTTCGAATGCCAGACGGACTGCGTCGTTGCGTCCGGAATGTCATCAAAATCAGAGATCTACATTTTATTTAATTAATTTGGATCAACCGGGGTGGTGGCATGCAAATCAAAGCAATCCTAATGCGATACAATAACGCGCATTTCAAGGAAAATTGGCGTCATCATCGCACAAATGATGTCCGATTGAAAAACGGATTGCGTCGTTGTGTCCGGAACATCGTCAATATCGAAGATCTATATTTTATTTAATTAATTTGGATCAATCGGGGTGGTGGTATGCAAATCAAAGCAATCCTAATGCGATGCGATAACATGTATTTCAAAGAAAATTGGCCTCGTCGTCACCCAAATGATGTCCGATTGCAAAACGGACTTCCCCATCGCGTCCGGAATGCTCTCAACCTTTAAAAACTATTTTTTTTTATTTTATTTGAAGCATTCGAATTGGCGGCGCGACCGAGGTGATTCAAATATAATAACGTGCATTTCAAGAAAAGTGGCCTCGTCATCACCCAAATGATGTCCGATGGCGAAACAAAGTTCGCCACCGCGTCCAAAACTGCTATCATCCTCTAAAAACTACATTTTGTTTATTGAATTTGAAGCATTTGGATTGGTGGCACGAATCCTGAGGTAATTCAAATGTAAGGACGTGCATATCGGGGAAATTTGCCTCTTCGGAGACTGCATGATGTCCGATCTCAAAACGAACTACGCCACAGCGTTCGAAACATCGTCAACATTAAAATATGTATTTTCTAAATTTAATTGGGATCATCCGTGGTTGTGGCATGCAAATCAAAGCAATCTTAATGCAATCCAAATACAAGGGCGCGTATGCTAAGGAATTTAGCCCTCGGCGTTGACCAACCGATCCCCGATCGACGAACGGATTTAACCGCCGCATCAAGAACGTCATCGACGTTAAAGGTATACATTTTATTCAATTAATTTGGATCATTCTAGATGGTGGAATGATCTACGAGGTGATTCAAATACAATAACACGTATTTTGAGGGAAATTTAGGCCTCAGCATCGACCAAACGATCTCGGATCGACGAACAGACTTTGCCACAGCGTCCGGAATGCTTTCAACCTTTAAAAACTATATTTTGTTTATTCAATTCGAAGCATTCAGATTGGCGGCGCAACCGTAGTGATTCAAATGCAGCAGCGCGCAGTTCAAGAAAATCGACCTCGTCGTCGACCTAATGAGCTCTGATCAACGAACAGACTTTGCCACTACGTCCGAAACATCCCAAATACATAAGAATGACTTTTAATTTGATTTAATTAAATGACATATGAGAAGGTCGACATGAATTGCGAGGCAAAAGCACAAATCACAAGGTAATGATGCGCATGCTAAGGAATTTAGCCATCGGCATCGACCAAATGATCTCCGATCGACGAACAGACTGTGTCATTGCATCCGGAACACTGTCAATACTCTAAATTGACTGTCGGTTTGTCCAAACTAAAATTATGCCGTGACCGACAAGGGTTCTAATACGATAATGTGTATTTCGAGGAAATTAACGCTCGACGTCGACCAAATGACGTCCGATTGTAAAATGGACTACATCATCATGACCGAAACATCAAAAATATCCTTAATCCACTATCAATTTATCTAATTTTGATATTTAAAAAGTTTGGCACGTATTATGAGGTGAAAAACACACAAATTTCAAGGAAATCGTGCAAATCAAGATTTTTTCGGTGACTGGTGTATCACTGCCATCTTTAATTAACATAATTACCAATTATGGAAAACCATTATTATCGTTGCTCATGAATCTAGCCAAAAAGAGAAAAGAAATCGGAGGAAATCAAATCAAATTAAATGCATACCTCGTAGCAATCAAGCTCATTGCCAGAAATCCCAGAAATTCTGTGGCGACAGCAGCAACTCAATCTATGTCCGGTTGTTTAAACGAGGCATGAGGGCCTTTCACTTGTTTTCGGGACACCTAGAAGCAGAAACAAAAGAAAAGAATCCCATAACTTATCTCTTGTCAAACTACATCTTGCGGAATCCCTCCTCCCAGCTTTGTCCTTCCTACTATTCCAATCCAACCCACATCTCTACAGCACACTCCATATAGCAATAGCTCCTCCAAACTCTAGAGCTCTGTTGAAGCCGAACAACAGTAGGAGGTGAGACCTTCCTTTTTCATGTGAAGCCCTCTCACAACCTGTAGCCGAACTCCACTTTACAGTTGCAACCGAACAACCTCTCCACTCAAACAAAGACTTCTTCCATCCGCCACTATTCTGAAATCTCTGCACCCATCCCTTCTCTTCAGCATAAGCAAAGCCCACAATCATGCAGCCAAACTCCAAGCACCTCCTGTGTTCCTCCAATCCTTCAAAAATCGAGCCACTCGTCCACATGCTTCAAACTGCCATTTTCAACTCCTATGCCGAAAACTTCTTCTGGAATCATTCTTATGGACAAGTCAGATTCTGAGAAGGTGAATAGCCTCAAGTCGGTTTAACTTGAGAAGATAGTTCCAATTCTTGAAGAGGATTTCGGTTACAGTAACATGCATGAGGCACCATGGAGGGCAACTCCCTCTTCATTCTCTCCAGTTTGTCAGAATGGGAGTATTTAAATTCCTAAGATGACAAAAATATTATAGTGCTTACACTGTTCTTATTCACAATCTTTTCTGTAATTGTTTTATACACGAGGTACGATGCTTGTTCTTTCTAGGGATGGTTGATGCTTCTTATAAGATGCTATTCAGATCATCATATAAATGGCAGCTACAAATGAAGTCAGATGTACATGGGTGGACCACATGAGGATTTTGGAATAAAATACAATATGGAAAATGGTGGATCTGCTCCAGAGGCCATTATTGATAAAACTTATGCCAATACGAAGACAATAAAAAAAAAGTACCTCATTACAAAGAACCTTCCAGATGTAGATATTTCTACCTTCGAAGTGGTCAAATTTACAAGACCTTGAAGAAAGGGAAGAAGCCACGGCCAGATGCAAGAACTGACTATGGTGCACATATTGGGGTTCGGCTAATGGATGATGGTAAATTTCATATTACTGAGTTTAAGGCAGAGCATAACCATGAGCTAGTAGAAATTCAATTGGAATCAAGTAATGAATTTGTAGTGGATGTTAAAATTCATAAGAGAAATTTCGGTGGGAGGTTTGCAGGAAGGCTTATTCACAAGAGTTATAATCCTTCTAATTGTTTGAGCAATTTAGTGCCTTTAGAAAATGCTGATAATGAGGATTGGGTGCCCAAAGTTGATATGAAATTTGAGGATGATGAGGAGGTATTTGAGTTTTATATAAATTATGCAGCCAGAATAGGATTTAGTGTCAGAAAGAATATGATGAAACGAAGGACTTCAGGCATTGTGCATTCAAGAGCATATGTTTATCATGAAAGAGTTTAAAAAAAAAGAGAAAAAAAGAGAAAAGGGAGACTTTTGCAAAATTAGGAAAATCCGCTTCAACGCTCGCAACACGACGAAAGACCACCCATGCACGCTTTTCTCTAGCGTGGTGGGAGGAAATTTGTCGTGTAGCTAGCGACGAAGCAGATAATCCCCCCCTAAAGTCCTATTTTCGATGTCTGCGGCACGTCGAGGGACCTCCTATGCACGCTTTTCTCTAGCGTGGTGGGAGGAAACTCGGTGCGGCGCTTACGACTAGGTAGGCGGGCCTTGTGCACGATTTTCTCTAGCGTGGCGGGGACGAATATATAAAACTGTGCTTCTTTTTAAACAAGTGCCTAAAGACCCATGCACACATTTCTCTGGCGTGGTGGGATTGAAGACATTCGGCCTCGGTGTCATTCGACACCACCCATGCACGATTTTCTCTAGCGTGGCGGTGGCCCCCAAACTCCTGAAATTTCCCCTAAACGAGGGAGACGCCGGGAGGCTGCTGAAATTTTGTCTGAAAAAGGAAAAGGACTTGCAAACTTTTGAACTGCAGGGGACTTGATTTTGGACCACAGGGAATAGAACTTAAAGCACTAAATCATACTCAAACTAATTAAATGAATCCATAAATCATTAAATAATGAATAAACAAATGCTAAGTGAACTTGTGGAAGACATTGAAATGAATCTCAACACAAAAGCAGGGGACTCATGGAGGAAGATATTCGAACATAATAAACATGTCAATAAGGATTAAGTGAGACATATAACAATGTGCTTATGATCAACAACACAATCTTTGTGAAGATTAAGAAGTGACCACCTCAAATGGAAGAAAATATTAATGACCAATGGTATCATATTCAACATACCTGTTGCAATCCATCTTGCAAGCATGCCATCACTTCTAAATGACAAAGTATTATGAAGAATATGATTTGGTCACAAAGCTATGGCAGGAACTATTTGTAGCATGATGACAATTAAAATGCAAACAAGGACTTATGACACAATACAGGAAAACTATCTGTTACCGTCGGACTTTCCGGCGGATGGTATCCGTCGGAAACTAGCGACGCAATTACCGGTGGATTTGTCGCCGGTAATTATGCGACGAAATTTCCGGCGGATTATCCGTCGCTTCTTTACAGGCGGATAATATGCCGCAATTGCGGTGGAAAAGTTTCGTTTTCCGACGTAATATCCGCCAGAAATTACCGGCGGTCGTACCGGCGTATTTTCCACCGGCTTACTTAAACTCGACGAACTATAACCGGCGGATGTTCCGCCGGTAATATTGCCGACGGAGTATCCTCTTCTCCTTCTTTTTTCATAGTTATTTGCGATTTTTTCGAGTTTGTTTTCGGTTTTTGGTTTGATTTTTGGATATGTTGTGATGGCTAATGTTTCTTTCAAGAGGAGTGATCCTAGCTTTCTTGCTTCCAAAAAATTTATCAAAATTCTAGGATGCTTTATATGGATTTGATTCTTTGAATGGTTTCCCAGAGCTAAAGGTTACTACTCTTAAGGGTTTACATGCTTTATGGATTTCAGAAAAAGAATTGTTTTTAAAAGAGCTACTCTTTTTTATTTAAATTATAACTTATAGAATAATTAAATTAATAATTAATTAAAATATAACCTTTTGATAATACTTTTTAATACTTATTAAATTTTATTTTTATTAAATAATAAGATTTTTAATCAGTTTAAAATTATTAAATTATTTAACATTACTTATTAAATTAATTAATTTAAACTAATTAATTTAACTTTATAATAATTACTAAAACTATTTATTTAATTTATAAATTTTTATTATAATTATTTTTTAAAAAAAATAAATTCTGCCAGAAATCTATCGGAAATATTCCAACAAAAATTTCTGCTGGAAATTCGTCGATAATTCATTAAAAATATTTCATCAGAAATCAACAAAAAATATGTTGGAAAGTACACCTGAATGTTTGACCAAAAAATTTTGCTAGTAATTTGTATTTTTTCTATAGTGAGTCGACATTGGTAAGAATTTTAACAAATTTTAATAATTCATTTAGTTATGAATATTGATGTAAGTATATTATAGAGAGAGGTACTCAGTAGAGAACTATCCACTATTGAGTTGCATAGTTATACCCATAAGTGCTAGAAGGAATAGTAGTAGGTGGACGAGTGAGCGAGGAGAGCCTATGTGATTATATAAGTTTATTACTTTAAGCATCAATTATAAATTGATTAATTTTATGTTATCTATTGTAGGATGAGTATACACAGCTTCGAGAAAACCAGTCTGGAGTGGATGAGAGATCCTCGAGGGGATCTGCAGATTATTCTGACTACAGCATTTGGTTGTAGGCGATAGATGGAATGCAAAAGATATGAGTTTATGGATTAGGCTCACAAGCCTACTCATATGAGGGATAGTTCTATGGTGGGTCTAATTTCTCAGGAAGCGGTCATGAGAGTTTGTATAGTCAATAGGTGGTTGCCCATACAACAGAGCTAGAGCATGTCCAAAAATTACAAACTGACATGCAAATGTAGATGAAAATGCAACAAAGTCAGATAATGGAGGAGTAGTATAGAATGAGGGAACAGTTTAGTGAAAAATAGCTAGCATCGATAGAGAAGGAGAATGACAATTAGATTCTGGCTAGACTATACGCGCTTGAAGATTTTATGTTGAGTTCTTATTGTATAAGAACTAAACGTTTATTATAGTACTATTTTGTAATTATAGAACATTTACTTTTGATTAAATGCGTTATTGCTTTAGTATCCATATTTTTGTGCAATGTTGAAATGTGAGAATACTATATTTATGTTTTGAATATTTATGATTGCAGAACTACTATGTTGTATAATAGTGAGGTAAGTGTTATTTTCTTTTGTTGAGAATATAGGTTTTTGATAGATTTTTGAGGGATTATTCATTGAAAATAATGATATGAAGAATTGCCAAGACATTTCAGGCAGAATTTATGTTGGAACTATCTGCCAGAAATTCCGACAGTTTACTCACTAGAAATATCCACTGGTAATTCCAACATTTATATGTCGATAATTGAATTTGAAAAAGATGTTGTTTTTGGTCTACGGCTCCATAAGAAATTCATGTAGCCGACCCCACGTAGTGGGATAAAGGCTTGATATTGTTGTTGTGGTTCCATCAGAAATTCATCGGATTTCTGTCAGAAATGGTTTCGATAAAAATTTTCCGCTAGAGGCATATTTTTGACGTGCATTTTACCATCCGAAAATTTTCTGCAGGAAAACTATTTTTTTGGAACATTTTGCTCATTTTCCAATGGATATGGCCGCCAAAAATGAGCATTTTTTCTAATAGTGTTTTGAGGCTTTAATGAGGTGCATGCCTCATCATTTAATTTTTTCTATTGAAAGATTTGTGTATTTTGTAAATTCCACTTTTAATATAAGTTTAACAAATGTTCATAAATTTTCCTTGAAAAAAGAAAGGATTAAAGAAAATCAAGATCATAGTGATGTCCCAACTCCCCCTCCTCTTCTTTAATCCTTGGTATACAGAGATCTCAAATATTCATTCCATCGGTTAACTCATGATTTATCATTATAAGATCATGTTATACAAGAAAATAAACCATTAGCGACTATCAAAAGCGGTTAATTTCTAAAAATAAAAATTTTATCGCTATAGCTAATAGCGACCAAAAAAATTGGGGATACTGGTTTGTTACACTAGCCTCGTCCCTGTGGCTTTTAGCGACCAAAAAAATTATTTGGTTGCTAAATTATTGACCAGTTACTAATATAGGTTTCGCTAAGTTGTTAATATTACGGATATGTCGCTAGAAAATTTTCTTAATTGAGCATGAATCTTAATGGAAATATGAATTGAGAACTTCTAAACTAAATTCAGAACCATCCAAACTCTGATTTTAGCAAGCTTATAATCAAATTGAATGTTTTGAGGAGGCGAACTCAATGACACCAAATTCAGTTCAATCAAAGCCCAAATGAGCCCAAATCGAAGGACCAAAGCCTACTTGGAAGCTTCAAAGGATTAATTGGATAACCAGATGATATCCAAATATGACTTGCTTATAGTCGAATCCAGCAGCTCGACGAGAAGAACCCAATTAATGAGTCCAAAATCACTCAATTCTGACATCTCTAAGGCATTTAAATGCTTGACAAATGCTCTGTGATCAAGAGGATCACTATGAGTCGTCCGATAAGAATACTCTCAACTTGTCATGGATCTTCTCCCTATTTAATTATTAGCAATGCCACTCATAAAAAATTATAAATAGTCTCTCATTCTTCACATAAGGGAGGAAAAAAGAATAAAGGAGAAATTTCGGAGCTTTCTTGCCATCGATAGCCATTGGATCTCTTCCCAACCACTGATCATCGTCAGACTTCCGCCCATTTGTTGTTAGCTGCCGGATCTCTTCTTGTCCACTGATAGTTGTCAGACTTATGCTCGTTCATTGGTAACTGTCGGATTTCTTCCCGTCCACCAACCATCGCCATATTTCCTCCCGTTAGTCGGTAGCCGTCGGATCTCTTCCAAACCACTGATCGTCATTATACTTCGGATCATTTGTTGGTCACTGCCAGATCCCCTTCTGACTTATGACCATCGTCAAACTTATGCATGTTTGATGGTTGCAACAGATATCTTTCTAACCACCGATGGTCTCCAAATTTATGTCCTTCTATTGAATATATTCGGATCCCCAACCATACCAGAACTCAACCGAATATTCTCTCAATTGATGCTGTCATATTTTTAATATATATTCAATCAATATCGGGAGTTCCCATATGAAGTTTGATCAATTCTCTTATGCATTGTATTCTCCTCATCCTTAAATTAGGGGACAGTTCGACCTCTGTATTAATATACTTATACATTAGTGGAATCATTTCAACTGGACAAGACCCCGTGATTTTGTCCCTTTTTACGATTTTCCACATAAAAATTCTAGTATTTCTCTATCATCTTAATTGTTTGTTTGTGTGCTAAATTTTCGTAAATCACTATAACATAAAATCTTTTCACTCTACCGCCTAGAATTTCTCAGTCAGCAACAATCAGCAATCATTTTTTTATGCTAACGAACATTTATTTGGATACTATTTATTGAGTTTGGTTGCTAAGTTCATTGATTATATTAATATTATAGCAACCTAAATAAAAGTTAGTCATTAAATGAATAATCAAATAAATCATGCATGCACCCTTGAGTTTTGTTTATATAGTTGAAGTTAATGCATGGATATTGATTTTGGAGGTCTCTTCAAAACCATGAGTTGTAGTACAAGAAGTACCAAACCAAGTCATTTTACATTCACCATTATTAAATTGACAGAAGCATTAGCATTCTAATAAATGTTATGGGAGTGCTTTCAAGATTTTTGGAATGATAAATGGTGATAACAGTCAGTCGAGAGTTAAAATATCAGTGAAATGGCGATTCATTGAATTCCTAATAATTCAATAAAAGAGTTTCAATGAAGCCACGGGCAATGGAGAAGAATTAATGAAAGAAGGATAATTTTCACTAGAATATGGGAGAAAAGTATCTAATATAATATGCGATTTCTTTGAGATTTTTCTAAAAGATGATTGATTGAATGAAGAAATCTGTAAATCAAAATAATTTGAATTTAGTCTAATTTTTTTGAGAGGAAGCATAAGCATGTGTTCTTAAATTCCGATATAGTTCAAAAGAAATTTGAGTTGACATAGTTTTACTATTCAAAATGCTCGACAAACTTAATATGAATCATTATATTTATGAATTAATATATTGGTTCTTACTAAAATGATAAGTTCACCAACAGTTAGTTAAGAGCATCATATCATAATGATAATATATAGACAAGATATAAGAGCCTTTCTACATAATATTCTAAATCAAACAGGCTAGACTAGATATTCATGAAATGCAATAAGAATGAACAAACGACTAGATGGATACATGAGAAGCTTCATATAATGTATACAGTAAAAGTAGGATACGTGATCAAATAAAAGTACATGATTATAATTGGACATAGATGGAAGCATACATCAAGTGTTTCGATTGGCTAATTTCTCCTCCCTTCCAAATGACGCAACAGTGTATGCATGTTTGTTGATAAAATAATTAATTAATGGTCGGGTAAGAAGGATGCATCGCAAGTCCACAGAGTCCTTCGACAGCATCAATGTCCCTCTGCATCTTAATGTAGCCATGGTCACCCCAGCTAGTTCCCCATGAGTTCTTCAACAGCCAGTACTTGGTTCCATCTTTGTTGATGCCATAGCCGATGGCTGTTACTGCATGGTCGAGTTCGGTGTCACAAGGGCTAGTGAAGATGCCACCTGCATAATGTTGGAAGTTGGGGTCGCCGCCATGGAGAACCACAGAGACTGGCTGAATAGAGACAGCTTTAAGCAGTGATGCCTCGCTGTTACTTGGAACATCCTCAAAGCCGGTGATCTTCACGGCACTGTTGGACTCCTTATTGGAGTTACAGGAACCATCGACTGCCTTGTATGGGTAGTTGATCTCAGTGTTGATGCCTCCATTGTCGATGATGAATTGAAAAGCATGATCCATGAGGCCCCCGTTGCAACCGTGGTTCTGGCCATTCACATCGCAATCAATGAGCTCTTGCTCCGAGAGGGAAATTAGCTTCCCATTCTTGATCTGGTTGATGCCCTCTGTGGCCGCCACCGTCGAGAATGCCCAACATGCTCCTGCTTATCATATATTTGTTATTCAGTTATGCTCATATGGACTTGAATATATATATATATATATATATATATATATATATATATATATATATATATATATATATATATATATATATATATATATTTCATGTAAGGGGATTAATCCTCACCGCATTGGCCTTGATCCTTTATAGGAGTGACGGCTCCCTTGCTTCTCCAATCTAAATTAGTTGCTGATACCGACACATTCTCATACCGAAAGCTCCTAGGCGTTGCACGAGATGAGGTCGAGCGCTTGTATCCAGAAAGGTAAATAGCATTGAACTCCTCATTAGTCAAATCTGTGAACTGATTGCGTCCAAGCCAGTACTCGCGTTTCCTGGCATTAAAGCTCTCTATGTGCTCCATGTTGGACTTGAAGATCTCGAACCGTTGAGCCTTTTCAGCTGCATTTCTATACCCCTTCCCATACTGCGCCATCCACTCTTCGTGGCGTTTCACCATCGATGATGTCCCTCCAGGTAGAATGCGGGATGCCGAAGTGGCAGCAGCCAATGCTCCAAATAGAAGGAAAGCCAGCAATGACAGCTTTCTCATGATCAGTGCCATGGGCCTAGTTAATTAACTGAATCGTGTAGTTGGTGCAGAAGGCTAACTAGTTTGCATGGGTTTATATAGAAGCTAATTTGAGAATGCGAGGGCTAGATGTTTATTTTCTAAAGCTTGATCTAAGCGAGCATACGTATCCATGCAACTACATACTGCTTGCCGTGTAATATATGCAAGTACCGTAGCGTATCTTCCTCCATCTAATAACGGATAGATTCTTCTTAGTTAGTTTACAAACTACAAATTTCTCTTAAAAACTAATAAATAATCTAACCTATACATTTTTCATAAGATAATTAAAGGGTCAGTGTACGTATGAATCCATATAACATTAAATTTCAGGCTATCTCATTACGTTATGCAGCAAGGTGAAATCACCGATCGCCTGGGTGCTAATTAGTCAAATTAAACCTTTAGTTAATTTACTAATATTGTTCAAACTAACTGCAACGTTGCCTGATATCATTAAGATTTGGTTCACATTTGTTGACCCCAGTATCTAAAACCACGCATAAAAGGACAAAAATGATGAACCAAATAGTGTGCGGGTTGGTCCGACACCTTACTTGAAGGGTCAAATGATCTCCGAATGCTAGACGGACTGCGTCGTTGCGTCTGGAATGTCATCAACATTAGAGATCTATATTTTATTTAATTAATTTGAACCAACCGGGGTGGTGGCATGCAAATCAAAGCAATCCTAATGCGATACAATAACGCGCATTTCAAGGAAAATTGGCCTCGTCGTCGCACAAATGACGTCTGATTGCAAAATGGATTGCTTCGTTGCGTCCGGAACGTCATCAATATCAAAGATCTATACTTTATTTAATTAATTTAGATCGACCGGGTGGTGGTACGCAAATCAAAGCAATCCTAATGCAATGCGATAACATGCATTTCAAAGAAAATTGGCCTCGTCGTCACCCAAATGATGTCCGATTGCGAAACGGACTTCCCCATCACGTCGGAATGCTCTCAACCTTTAAAAACTAATTTATTTTATTTTATTTGAAGCATTCGGATTGGCGGCGCGACCGAGGTGATTCAAATACAATAACGTGCATTTTAAGAAAAGTGGCCTCGTTATCACCCAAATGATGTTCGATGGCGAAACAGACTTCGCCACCACGTCCAGAACGCTATCAACCTCTAAAAACTAAATTTTGTTTATTGAATTTGAAGCATTTGGATTGGTGGCACGAATCCCGAGGTAATTCAAATGTAAGGACGTGCATATCGGCAAAATTTGCCTCTTCGGAGACGGCATGATGTCCGATCTCAAAATGAACTGCGCCACAGCGTTCGAAACATCCTCAATATTCAAAATATGTATTTTATAAATTCAATTGGGATCATGCGTGGTGGTGGCATGCAAAACAAAGCAATCTTAATGCAATCTAAATACAAGGGCGTGTATGCTAAGCAATTTAGCCCTCGGCGTTGACCAATCGATCCCCTATTGACGAACGGATTTTGCCGCCGCATCCAGAACGTCGTCGACATTAAAGGTATACATTTTATTCAATTAAGTTGGATCATTCTAGATGGTGGAATGATCTCCGAGGTGATTCAAATATAATAACACATATTTTGAGAGAAATTTAGCCCTCAGGGTCGACCAAACGATATCGGATCGACGAACAGACTTCGCCACATCATCCGGAATGCTTTCAACCTTTAAAAACTATATTTTGTTTATTCAATTTGAAGCATTCAGATTGGCGGTGCAACCGTAGTGATTCAAATGCAGCAGCGCGCAGTTCAAGAAAATCGACCTCGTCGTCGACCTAATGAGCTCTGATCGACGAACGGACTTTGCCACTACGTCCGGAACATCCCAAATACATAAGAATGACTTTTAATTTGATTGAATTAAATGACGTATGAGAAGGTCGACATGAATTGCGAGACAAACGCACAAATCCTAAGATAATGATGCGCATGTTAAGGAATTTAGCCCTCGGTGTCAACCAAATGATCTCCGATCGACGAACAAACTGTGTCATTGCGTTCGGAACACTGTCAATACTCTAAATTGACTGTCAATTTGTCTAAACTAAAATTATGCCATGACCGACGAGTGTTCTAATACGATAACGCGTATTTCGAGGAAATTAACGCTCGGCGTCGATCAAATGACATCCGATTGCAAAACGGACTGCAACATCATGACCGAAACATCGGAAATACCCTAAATCCACTATCAATTTATCTAATTTAGATATTTAAAAATTTTAGCATGTATTACGAGGTGAAATACACACAAATTTCAAGGAAATCGTGCAAATCAAGATTTTTTCAGTGACTGGTGTATCACTACCATCTTTAATTAACATAATTACCAATTATGGAAAACCATTATTATCGTTGCTCATGAATCTAGCCAAAAAGAGAAAAGAAATCGAAGGAAATCAAATCAAATTAAATGCATACCTCGTAGCAATCAAGCTCATTGCCAGAAATCCCAGAAATCCCGTGGCGACAACAACAACTCAATCTCTGTCCGGTTATTTAAACGAGGCAGGAGGGCCTTTCAACTGTTTTCAAGACACCTAGAAGCAGAAATAAAAAAAAAAGAATCCCATAACTTATCTCTTGTCAAACTACAGTTTGCGGAATCCCTCCTCCCAGCTTCGTCCTTCCCACTATTCCAATCCAACCGGCATCTCTACAGCACACTCCATATAGCAATAGCTCCTCCAAACTCTAGAGCTTGGCCTCAGAATTTTCGCCGCATGCTTTCTATTGAAGCTGAACAATAGTAGGAGGTGAGACCTTCCTTTTTCATGTGAAGCCCTCTCACAACCTGTAGCTGAACTCCACCTTACAGTTGCTACCGAACAACCTCTCCACTCAAACAAAGACTTCTTCCATCCTCCACTATTCTGAAATCTCTGCACCCATCCCTTCTCTTCAGCATAAGCAAAGCCCACAATCATGCAGCCGAACACCAAGCACCTCCTGTCTTCCTCCAATCCTTAAGAAGTCAAGCCACTCGTCCACATGCTTCAAACTGTCGTTTCCAACTCCTATGCCGATAACTTCTTCTGGAATCATTCTCATGGACAAGTCAGATTCTGAGAAGGTGAATAGCCTCAAGTCGGTTTATCCTGAGAAGACAGTTCCAATTCTTGAAGAGGATTTCGGTTATAGTAACATGCATGAGGCACCATGGAGGGCAACTCCCTCTTCATTCTCTCCAGTTTGTCAGAATGGGAGTATTCACATTCCTAGTTGTTGCCTTCTATGTATTCCTTGCACCTTTTCTTGAAAATAGGATGACAAAAAAATTATAGTGCTTACACTGTTCTCATTCACAATCTTTTCTGTAATTGTTTTATACACGAGGTACGATGCTTGTTCTTTCTAGGGATGGTCGATGCTTCTTATAAGATGCTATTCAGATCATCATATAAATGGCAGCTGCAAATGAAGTCGGACGTACATGGGTGGACCACATGAGGATTTTGGAATAAAATACAATATGGAAAATGGTGGATCTGCTCCAGAGGCCATTATTGATAAAACTTATGCCAATACGAAGACAATAAAAAAAAGTACCTCATTACAAAGAACCTTCCAGATGTAGATATTTCTACCGTCGAAGTGACCAAATTTACAAGACCTTAAAGAAAGGGAAGAAGCCACGGCCAGACGCAAGAGCTGACTATGGTGCACATATTGGGGTTCGGCTAATGGATGATGGTAAATTTCATATTACTGAGTTTAAGGCAGAGCATAACCATGAGCTAGTAGAAATTCAATTGGAATCAAGTAATGAATTGGTAGTGGATGTTAAAATTCATAAGAGAAATTTCGGTGGGAGGCTTGCAGGAAGGCTTGTTCATAAGAGTTATATTCCTTCTAACTGTTTGAGCAATCTGGTGCCTTTAGAAAATGCTGATAATGAGGATTAAGTGCCCAAAGTTGATATGAAATTTGAGGATGATGAGGAGGCATATAAGTTTTATATAAATTATGCAGCCAGAATAGGATTTAGTGTCAGAAAGCATATGAAGAAACGAAGGACTTCAGGCATTGTGTATTCAAGAGCATATGTTTGTCATGAAAGAGTTAAAAAAAAAGAGAAAAAAAGAGAAAAGGGAGACTTTTACAAAATTAAAAAAATCCGCTTCGACGCTCACCACCCATGCACCCTTTTCTTTAGCGTGGTAGGAGCAAATTCGTCGTGTATTTAGCGAAGAAGCGGATAATCCCCCCTAAAGTCCTATTTTCGATGTCTGCGGCACGTCGAGGGACCTCCTATGCACGCTTTTCTCTAGCGTGGTGGGAGGGAACTCGGTGCGGCACTTACGACGAGGTAGGCGGGTCCTGTGCACGCTTTTCTCTAGCGTGACGGGGACAAATATATAAAACTGTGCTTCTTTTTAAACAGGTGCCTAAAGACCCATGCACGCCTTTCTATGGTGTGGTGGGATTGAAGACATTTGGCCTCGGTGTCATTCGACACCACCCGTGCACACTTTTCTCTAGCGTGGCGGGGGCCCCCAAACTCCTGAAATTTTCCCTAAACGGGGGAGACGCCGGGAGGCTGCCAAAATTTTGTCTGAAAAAGGCAAAGGACTTGCAAACTTTTGAACAACAGGGGACTTGATTTTGGACCACAGGGAACAGAACTTAAAGCACTAAATCATACTAAAACTAATAAAATGAATCCATAAATCATTAAATAAGGAATAAACAAATGCTAAGTGAACTTGTGGAAGACATTGAAATGAATCTGAACACAAAAGCAGGGGACTCGTGGAGGAAGATATTTGAACAT
The DNA here is from genome assembly GCA_019925795.1 of Dendrobium chrysotoxum. Lineage (NCBI taxonomy): Eukaryota > Viridiplantae > Streptophyta > Magnoliopsida > Asparagales > Orchidaceae > Dendrobium > Dendrobium chrysotoxum. The sequence continues at coordinate 26,407,032 of CM034311.1, forward strand.
AATCAACATGTCAATAAGGATTAAGTGAGATATATAACAATGTGCTTATGATCAACATCACAATCTTTGTGAAGATTAAGAAGTGACCACCTCAAATGGAAGGAAAATATTAATGACCAATGGTATCATATTCAACATACCTGTTGCAATCCATCTTACAAGCATGCCGTCACTTCTAAGTGACAAAGTATTATGAAGAATATGATTTGGTCACAAAGCTATGGCATGAACTATTTGTAGCATGATGACAATTAAAATGCAAACAAGGACTTATGACATGTGATATGAGTCATGCATAAATGGTGAACAATCAAAAATATACCCAACAAATCATTTAGATACATACAATGAGAAGCATGTAATGAATATGATGACATGCTAGTAATCATTTATGCTCATAAGTGAAACAAGAGTTTTGAAGGAAATAATCTCCTGTGGCACCAAGCAATCATCAATTGATAGATACACATGACAACCTCTTGTGAATACTGAAAGACATGCAACAAATGCAAGCACTACAAATGATGTAGTAGGAAGTAATAGACGATACATCATCCTTGCAATACAAGCAAACATGTCAGACTCCTTTACAAACACTGAAAATCAATGTGTGATGAGCATCAACGAACAAAACACGACACAAATGGAAAATAAACTCCCATGCTCTATGACGGAGGAATTCTCTACGAGTACATTTGAAATGCTTTTGGGGTAGAAGATGTGTGACAGATGCGCTGACATTTCAATCAACATGTTTACAATAAAAAATTATATGAAGTTTTCAAATGAGTGTTGAGATGCTCTCATGCCAATCGAAATGCAACATGTCCACAAATTGAGCAAGAAAGTCATAGAGAAGATGACTCCCTTGCCATCAATGTCGAGTAACTTGTAAGAAAATATGCTAACTTGCCTATAAACAACAGTGAAAGATGCCATCCTACAAGTATATGCTAAGAGATTGTGAAAAATACAACTCTTTCACAAGCGGTATCCAGCCAGTAATAAGGGGGAACATACAGAAATATGTGACATGTGTCAGAGCATTAACACAATCTACAATAATATAATAGTGAGAAAATATGTCTATCACCTATGAGCAGGAAGAGTCGACATAGAGTGAATATAACAACAATCTGTGCAGCATTGCAAAAAGATATATCAACCCTTGCAACTAGTGATAATAAACATGTTGCAGAAGTAATGGATAATCTGCAAACATAGATATACCTACAAAAGGCTATCCTACGAGTAGATATATAAGTTCCCTTAAGTAAAGGAAGATATGCAATACATACGAATCCCCTACGAATACAGATGTACGCACTACATGCCACTTATGGGTAGATGTAAAAAGATTATAATAAATGCAGTATCCTTTAGTCAATTTCAATCTATGAATATATCCACATACCTACAGGTAGTAATAGAGAATGTACCGTAAAGACCAAGGGTCGTAGAAAAATGCATGAAGAATGTAGTAAATGCAAACACATCTATAAGCTATCATAGCATGAGAGGACCCGTTATACACCCGAGTGTGTCAACCACAAGCAAAATACAGAATAACTACAAAAAATACAAATGCCAGCAATCAATTTTAGAAGACTCTTACGCAAAACAATGACCACAAACAAAAACATCATGTGCATGTAATTATCTTCAAATGACATGCAAGAGATTCGTTGGTGCACTATAACCCACTTGCAGAAAATAATAAGTAGTACACGACAGTCTACATGTATAAAGCAGCGAACAGTTTAATCTACAAGCTGCGACGCAATGCCACCGGATCCGCAACATCCATTCAAGTGGACAGAAGGCGTATAAATTCCCAAATGAAACTCCAGCGCCATGCCACCGGATCCGCAACACCCATGTAAGCAGACAGAAGGTGTACAAGTCCTCAAATGAAGCTCTAGTGCTATGCCACCGGATCTGCAACATCCGTACAAGCAGACAGAAGGCGTTTACAAATATGTCTAAAAGTACCCCCGCACATGTGCACTTTAATTTGTATACACATAGGTACACTAAAAGGGGAAAATACAATCATAACCCGCATGGGCCCCGATGAGCGTATTGTAGGAATACACGTTACGTCTAGGGATGTTGCGTGGGTCAATAAATTCAAACCCAATCCTCCTATGTGGATAAATAGGAGTTGATAAGGTTTAACAAATAATTATAAAATGCCCCCAAACACCCGCATGAGCCCCGACGAGCATGTTATTGGTACACACGTGACGTCTAGGGATGCTGCGCGGGTCAATAAGTGAATTCAAGTTCGAGCCCGATCCTTCTATTTAGGTAGATAGGAGTCAACATGGCTCGAATTATTAAACGAATATATAAACGTGGGGTCGACTGAGATATTTGTTTTATACATTCATATTGGGCCTTCAAGGTCTATAATCAAGAGAATTCACTTACAAATACATAAAGCCTACGAAACTCGATCCTTTGTCGACAGCTCGATAGAGTAGATAAGGTTCAATCCATAAATGTGAATTACCCCAAATACCCCCATGATGGCCGTGTTGAATGTAGAGCTCAACCAGAGGGGTTAATTTCAAATATTTCAAAATGCCATCTCAAATACCCAAAACTCTAAAACTCCACAAAAATTCCCAAAATCCCAAACTCTGAGAATATCTAAAATTAAAATCCAAACATCAAACACTCAAAGAAAAATCCATCTTCCCTCCATAACAGTTTGCCGAGGTGGACAAATCAAAATTTACTTCAGCTCACATAGAGTTAATGCCTAGTCGAAAATATTACTGGGATCATTCTCAAATAATCTCCTGCCAGTAAGGACGTGGTACGTATCCTATAACCAGTAGTTTCACTTCTAAATGGCACTGCAGGATAAACAGTTATGACCCGGGGCCCTCTGAACCGAGTAGTTTTGCCGCCAAATGGCACCACATGATACCGGTTATAGCCAAAGCCAATACAGTCCTTATTGGCATCAAATCCTTGAGATATGAATCAATAGAATATGATCGATAGGGCACAAAGCCCTCTGTTAGCTAAGGTGGATTCAAATTTGTCCCCTTAGACAAATACTCACCCCAAGTATACAAGGTACCCTTGGACGAAGCAACCCATGGCTGCCGACAAGGATCCTTCTATCAGGTTGGGTCGACTACCTCTTCTGACTAAGTAGACCAGGGACCATGATGGCCCAGGATGACGGAACCATGGGATCTTGATCGGGTCCATCATCCATTCCCCCACCATCCGCTTTAAGTGCAAGATGGTGAAATTTTTAATTTTAAATGTCAAATCTCCCAATCTTTCGAATTCCCAAACTCTCCAACCTTTCAAATGCCCATTGTTGCTACTATATACCAGACTCACATATCTTTACGTATCTGATCGACGACTAGCCTTAATCGAAAGTTCTCTCTCGTGATCGGGAGGTGTAATTAACTATAGGGGCTTACGTCTATAAGAAACCAGAACTTAGATCATAAAGTCCTCGCAAAATGAGGGTGAAATCTCTGGGTAGTGTCTTATCTACATGCCCATCTGCCTTCCAAAATTTACCCCAGAACTTAAATCCTGTTCAAACTCCCCCCTCAAAAAAAGCAAAAGTCAAGCGGAGGCTGGGGCTAAATTTTTAGAGCCCACAAATTTTTGGCGACTCTGCTGGGGAATGGTTTCTCTTTTCATCTTTGGCTAGTCGTATAAGTGCTATAGTAGTAGCAAAAATATTAATGATAATATTGAGATATATACGGTGAACATTAGGACGTAACACTTGGTCTCTATGTCCAAAAAGCTGCCACTGAAAGGTCCCGATAGAGGGGAAAACAACCATCTATTATGAGGGTGAAGTAAAGAAATAATCAAGATTTACACGGTGAGCATCAGGGCGTGACACTTGAACCTCAGGTTCAGGGATCCACTCCTCCTTGATGTGAATTTTGATAATTCTAATCATGTCATGCAGTTGCTTAAACTTTCCTCTTGGAAGAGCTTTTATAAATATGTGTACTAATTATTCTTCAGTCTTGTAGTGCTTGAGTTTAATCTCCTGGTTGCTCTCAGCTTCTCTGATGAAGTGATATTTGATGTCAATGTATTTGGTTCTTCCATAAAATACTCGATTTTTTTTAATTGCAATAGCTAATTTTCTATAGCAGTAGATTTTTATGGTTTCATTATGTGGTTCATCCATATCTTCAAACATGTGTTTTAGCCATATAGCTTGACTTGTAGCTATTATTGCTGCAATATATTCATCTTCAGCTGATGATTGTGCCACTATTTTTTGCTTCTTTGATCCCCAGGAAAATATTTTAGAGTCCAATGTGAAAGCATATCCTGATGTGCTCTTCATATCATCCAAAGATCCTGCTGAATCACTATCAGAATAACCCACTAAATTTTAGTTAGTAGTAGATTCATACCAAATACCATAATCCTTTATTCCCTCCAAATATCTAAGGATTCTCTTAGCTGCTCCTTGGTGAATTTGGCTTGGACTTTGCATGAATCTTGAAGGTAAACTTATTGCATACATAATGTCTAGTCTTATAGCTATTAAATAAAGTAAACTTCTAATGAGACTTCGATAGTTTATATTGTCTACCTTTGGTGCATTATCTTCTTTCATGAGTGCCTGGTTGTCTAGTAGAGTAGCTATTATCTTGCAATCATTAATCTTAATTTTTTTAGTAGACTTTCTATAAATTTCTTTTGTGAGATGAAGATCCCATCTTCTTTCTAGTTTATTTCTATCGCAAGAAAGTAATGCATCAGATCTAAGTCGGTCTTCTCGAATGTCTTCATCATTTCTTCTTTCAAATCCTCCATCATCCTCTCATTATTTCATGTATAGATTAGATCTTCCACATATAAGAAGAGAATGAGTGTACTGTTCATACCTTGAGTCTTAATGTATAGTGTTGGCTCACTTTTGCTCCTCTTGAAACCTTGCTCTTGGAAGTAGCTGTCAATTCGACTGTACCAAGATCTTGGATTCTGCTTTAACCCATATAAAGCCTTCTTTAGCTTCAAAACTTTATCTTCTTGTCTTTTTATAATAAATCCTGGAGGTTGTTTTATATAGATCTCTTCTTCTAGATAGCCATTTAAGAATGTTGACTTCATATCTAATTGATAGATCTTCCATCTCTTTTGTGTTGAAAGTGCTATCAATGCTCTTATTATGTCATGTCTAACAACTGGAGCAAATGTCTCATTGTAGTCAACTCCAAATTGTTGTGAGTATCCATTAGCAATTAGTCTTGCTTTATGTTTTTGAATTGATTCATCTGGGTTGAGCTTTGTCTTATAGACCTATTTTACTCCAATTACCTATTTTCTTTGTGGAGAGTCTACTAGCTCCCATGTATTGTTCTTCTCAATCATCATTATTTTTTCTTCCATAGCTTTTCTTCATACTTCTTGCTTTGAGGCTTCTTCAAAGCTTTGTGGCTCTATGATTGTTAAATTATAATACTCATAAATCTCTGCTAGAGATTTTGTTCTTATAGGCAGTGATTCTGAATATGTAACTTTAGCTGGCTCTTAAGTTGGTGTTTTAGTTGGATCATTGATCTATTCGACTTATTGATGTATTGATGGCAACAAGTTGATACTCTTTCTTTCAACTTCTTCTTCCTTCCAATTATATGTAGCATCTTTGTCAAATTTCACATCCTGACTAAAGATAAGTTTCTTTGTTCTTAATTTATAGACTCGATATCCATTAGATTGAATACTATAACCTAAGAAAATTCCTTTTTTTTTAATTTTGCATCTAGCTTACTCCTCTTATGTTGCGGAATGTGGACATAACAAATACATCCAAAGACTCTGATATGCTTTATGGATGGCTTTATTCTACTCCAAGCTTTAATTGGTGTCTTGTCTTTCATTGCTTTAGTTGGACATCTTTTTAGAATTACATAGGCTGTAGTATATACAGCCTCAGCCCAAAAGGACTTTGGAAGACCTTTATCCATCAACATGGCTGTAGCTATTTCCATCACTATTCTATTCTTCCTTTCAAATACTCTAACTTTCTCTGGTGTATGTCCGACTGTGAGTTACCGCTCAACACCTTCTTCTTCACAAAACTTGTTGAACTCTTTTGAGATTCTTTTCCTCTATCATTTCTTAGTGTCTTCAAATGATGGTCGCTTTGCTTTTGAACATGAGACTTGAATTTCTTGAAAATCTTAAATACTTGAGATCTTTCACATATAAAATAAACCCATGTCATTCTTGTCTAGTCATCAATGAAAAGAATGAAGTACCTATTTTGCTCAAACAATGGAGTATGCATTAGCCCACAAACATCTGCGTGGATAAGCTCTAGTGGCTCCTTAGCTCTCCATACTTTACCTAATGGAAATGGTTATTGATGTTGTTTCCCAAGAAAGCATCCTTCACAAGCTCCATCAATCTTCTTTATTATTGGGAGATTTTTTTATCATATTCTTCCGGTGGAGAATCTTCAGCCCATGGAAGTTGAAATGCCCAAGTCGCATGTGCCATAATAGTAAATCTTCCACTTGTGTCTTCATTGCAACTTCATTTGTATATCTCCACTAAATTAGGAAGCACCTATTCTCTTTCATTCTAATCTTTGCTATTTCAAGGGATTTATCTTGCTTGTCATAAATTGTGCAAGTATTTCCCTCAACATATAAAAATATCTTTTCTTCATCATTTGGCCCATGCTGAGTAGATTTTAATTAATGTTGGAACCAAAAGTACATCATTGATGTATCTCGTTCCCTTCTTCGTGTCAATGGCAATGGTGCCTTTGCCTATTGCCTCCATGAAGTCACCAATTCCAATTTTCTCCTTTGTCTTGATTTTGTGAAGACTATAAAATATATTCTCTTTTTTTGTCATGTGGTTGGTACAACCACTATCAATATACCAAGTATCTTTCTTCTCCTCTAATGTGACTTGACAAGTACAGAAGAGATTTTTATCATCTTTCTCTTCTGAAAAATTAGCTTGATAATTTTTCTTCAAATGACACACTTTCTATCTGTCCAATTTTTTTACAATTGGGACATTGTGGTTTTCCTTTAAACCAACAATCCTTCTCCAAATAACTTTTCTTTTGCAAATGCCACATGGAGAATATTTGTCACTCTTTCTTTGATTGTTATTATCTTTAGTGCTTGCCTATGAATTTTTCTCTTCTTCTTTTGATTTATGAGATCGTGGATTTGTCTTAGATTGAAAGGCATTTTCTGTAGAGATTTCATTTCGTCTATTCAATCATTTCTCATGTGCTTCAAGAGAGCCCATTAATTCTATTGGTGATAAGGCTTCAATTAATATCCTTTGATTATTCAATTGCATAAATTATTATACCAAAAATTTATGTATAAGAAATTAGTATCTTCTCAACTATTTCCTTGTTAGAAATTGTAGCTCCATAGGCTCTCATTTGGTTAACTATTTCTTATATTCTAGAGAAATAGTCTTTTACAGTCTCATTATCATTCATTTTGATATTCTCAAAATCCCATTTTAGATTATGCAACTTGATGGCACATACCTTCTTTGTTTTTTGAAACTCCTCCTGCAATATCCCATGCTTGTTTAACAGTCACTGTGCCCATGATTCATAGAAAGATGTCATATGTCATTGCTTGTTGTAAGGAAAATAATGCTTGAGAATCCTTTTTGTTGATTTTTATTCAAGCACCTTCTATTGATTTGCCGAAAGACTCGTCATATCTTCAGCAATATTGAATCCTTCTTCAACGATCTTCCACAAAATTTGGGAGCGAAAATATGTCTTCATTTTGATGGACCAAAAATCATAATTTTCTCCATTGAAGATTGGAATTGGGATGGTAGAGCGGTTGGAGTTTTCCATTGGATTTTAGACAAGATTTCTATAACGCCTAATGTGTGATCGAGCAAGGCTCTGATACCAAATGTTGGAAATATTTTAGATGAAAGGTAGATTGGAGGCAAGCAATGGGGTATGGAGATTTTGGATAGAAGAACAATTTTATTACATAACGTTTGTTGACTAGTTTTCAGCTTGAGTATACAATCATCATGACGTTCCTATTTATAGGTATGAAAACTCAATGTAGAGACTTCTATATTACATAGCAACACTAAAGTCTTCTCTAATTATTACAAATATCCTAAATTTTTTGACTGCTCTAGAGTCTTCTACATTGTACCTAGATTTTAGAATACTCAATAGTTGAAAAATGAGATCAGTTTTATCAGGCCTAAATGTCTCAAAAAAAAGTTAAACTTACATGACTAATTTGATTTGATTGTTGTTGTCGATATGAATAGTTAGAAGAATTGTTGTAATAAATTAGCTGGCTATTTGCAAGAAATTGCTAAGAGTTTAATAATTGAAACTATTTAGTTGCAATGATATAGATGGTGGACTAAAGATAAACGATAATTTTTTTGTTGATAAAAATTATCATGGAGCAATTAAAAGGAAATCCCCATTCAATGTTTTGTTTTTCCATTAAAATTATAATGAATGGATATGGGATTTTCTAAAATAAATAAATTATTAGCTTAATTGTCTTTAAAAAATAAGCTTGATCAAATAATTAAAAACTTTTTTAAGAAAGGAAATCTAAAGCTTATATGGTTTCCTTAATGAAATAATTCGGTAACATTTTCACATAAATAGCACAGAAATAAAAAACAATATATATATATATATATATATATATATATGGACAGTTAGGGGATTCGAGCTTGGTTGAGATGGGAGGAACGTGTTCCGTCGACCATTTGGCCGCAGACCTGATCTCATGTTATGTTATATCTGGGTTGTGAAACACTAAATATATGCTTGGTAAGATGCGCTTGTAGAGTTAGTAGGTTAATCATGGATTCTTTGAAGTACATGCTACTTTTGATAAGCAAGAATTAATTTTTGCACTTCTTTCGGCTTGGTGTTACTCCCACCTTATTGGACGTGATGAAACTAGATTGGCTTACATCTAGATTTCCTAAATGCGGATATATTATCTATTACCAAATCTTCATGTATGTTTACATCATTTTTTGGGAGCTTCATACGAGTTAGTGATAAATTGAAAGATGTTTCTTACCACTATAAAACCTTTTATGATGCATGCTTCTTTGATTTATTTCATATATTTCACTACAAGATAAATGTTTATTTCCGGCAGTTAACATACCACCAAAAATAGCGGCAAAAATACTGATATATTTGGTGATGAAAATTGGTATGAAGTTCTCCGACAGATTTCCGGTAGAATGTCCAACGGAAATCCGCTGGAGAAAGCCCTACTTCAATGTTCCGCTCCTTGCGTTGTCTAATTATGCGAATTTTCTCAGCTGCATGCGAAAACCTCTCACAATCTGCTCCCATTCGCCCAACTGCATACGAAAGCCCTCTCTCTTTCTACTCCCGTTTGTCACTCAGTTCAACGACCATTCTCTCGTCCATCCAACTTCGTCTCTAAGACCGTTCATCCTCTCTACTCACACTTCACGGCCCGTAAGTTTTCTCAATCATCAAATTGCTTCTCCTTCTTTTACTTCAACCTCCACTCCATGTTTTTTTTTTTGGAGATGGGCTGAAAACCAAATCTCTGGTGAGATTAAATTTTGAAGGCCTCACTTTATAAAAATTTACAAGCATAACTAAATTTTGTGAGATTTTTACTTTTGTGTGATGAATCGAAAATTGAGATCAGGTTAAACATGATTTTTTCTAAGTTATTTATGTTAATTGAATACAGATATCCATATTATGATGATTCATTATATAATTGAATGAAATCCATTTATTCTTTGAATCAACTTTGCCAAAGTTGAGGTGAATTAGGGTCAAAGTTGTTTTATTTAATTTTTTACAGTTTACCAGCAGTTACAGTTTATGTTGCTAATCTTTATGTATTTCTTACATATTCCTTCTGGTGATGATTCCCCCTAACGATTGATCACTAACATCTTTGGTAGGTGAAAGAAGGTGACTAGCGGCTCATCCGGAAAGCCTAGAGATATTGAAGGGATCTCTTCTTCTCAGCCTGCCACTTTTTTTTTATTTTTTTTTTATTTTTGGTGGGGGGGGGGGGGGGAACCCTCGGTGGGGCCTCGTGTTAATTCAAAATAAGGGTTACAAGGTCCTTAAAAGGAACCTCCAGCTCACTAATGCTCGAAAGAGCTACAAAAAAAACCAAAATAAAACCTACGAGCCGGTGGTTCCAAACGCTAAGAATACAAATTATACCTAATAACAATCTAGGGCTGCAAGACGACAGCACCCAAAAAAGGGAGATCCAAATGTAAATAATCAGCACAAACTCCATGCAAAAAAAGTGAGCAAGAAACCAGTTACCAGTAGAAGTAGAATCCACCATATTCCTGCAAAACTTGATACGCCCAAAATTCTCCATCATCATCTGCACAAAAAAGATACTCCAAGGCATCCAGGTAAAGTTGCAATAAATATGGGAACATGTAAAACAATAGTGAAATATAAAACATCCTTTGGGAATAAAGTAATCAAACCCCATATCATTAGGGAAGCCAATTCCAGTGAGAGAGCTAATAGCAACACCTTTGAGTGTTAAGGGAATCTTACTACCACCACGATGAGTGATAATATACACAAAAATAATCTGATACATTAATAAGGAATTCCCCACCATGATTACTTCCCAGTTCTCCACAAACATCAGATTATTACAGCTCCCAAAAGCATAACCAACATTGTCAATGTAAACCACCAAACAAAACCCCAAAATAGAAGAACCAGCAAACACAAGCCACCAATTAGCCTCCGGATTAATAACCAAAGACCAAACCCGACAAAGACTATGCAGATCAACTAAACACCACCTGCAGCACTCCGCCAGCAACACTAGTAATAAAAGAGAACAGAAGGGAAACTTTAAGATATTACCCATAAAACCCTCCTGCAACATGAACCAGCAGCAAACAGAACTCGACAGTACCCGTAGAAGGAGTGACACAAAAGCCACAAAGACAAAATCTAGATAAAACACCAATAACCCAACACAACAGCACCAAAGATCACACAACCAAGCCACCCAACCAGAAAGATAGCAGTAGCAACCAACATTCCAGAACCAGTGAGAGAAGCGAAATGAGGAAAAACAATCAAGCATTTCTAATATAAGGAAGCCCACATCTATCCATGTTAACCAATCCTTTAAGAAGAACTTGAAGATTAGAAGCATCAAATTCTTGGAAAATATTGTTATAACACCCAAATTTGGCGAGCCAATCAGCACAAGCATTGCCCTCACAAAAAATATGAGAAATAGAGTAGTTTAAAGCAGTGAGGGAGTGCTTAATTTTCCTTATGATATAAAATCATAAGGGTTTCTAGTAAATTCATTCAGAATAATATGAATTAAAAGCTTAGCATCAACTTCAATAGCCACATGCTGAATTCCAATTCTAAGACAAATATTTAACCCATGATGTAAGCCCATCAGCTCAGCAGTAATGACCAAACATAAATTAAGAGGACCAGCATAAGCAATAATAACACCACCATTCATATTACGAATAATACCCCCCATACCTGTAGCAGAAGAACCAACAGAACCATCTGAATTGAGCTTAACAAAAGGTTGAGAAGGTTTAAACCACCTCCCAATACGATCACATTTCTCCACAGACTCCTCCACCAGAGAAATACCAAGTTTAATAGCTAATTGACGAGCATGCTTAAAATTTTTAACAGAAATAAGATTGGTCGACTGAAATTGCAAAATTTTATTTCTAATATTGGAAATGATTTGATTGGCATCCATCTTAATCTCATTATGCTTAGAATCATTCCTAGCCTTCCAAATAAACCACATAATAAGAATAGGCAATAAATTATAAATGTGGCCTTTAGTGGTAGTAAACCAATGCTTAAGAATTGAAGCAACATTACCATTAATATTGAAGTACCCTTTGTCAGTCAAGTTAAGAAAATGGTACCAAACTTTCTGAGCAATAATCCCATTAATGAAAACATGATTAATATCCTCAACATTAAAGCAACATTGGCATTTAGAAGGAAAAGAGAAACCTTTTCTCCTAAGTAAATTATCAACCGGAAGATATCCCTTTAGACATCTCCAAGCCAAAATAGAATAGGATAAAGGAATATTGTTATGCCAAATAAACGCATAAATATGAGAGACATCCCTTTTAATTCTAGTGGCATTCCGAATATTCTTCAAATTAAAGTTACCAGAAGAAGACAACGTAAAAAGAATCTTATCCTTGCAATCAACTTGTAATGGAATATGCAAAATAATATCAATCAAGTCATACGTGATAACCTCTAATAGTTTACTAACATTCCAATGACCATTGTGAATAAACTTGTAAACCTTAGAATTATCAATAGTATGGGTATTCAGATAATTATCAATAGAGAAAGCACCCAACCAATTATCTTTCCAGAAACAAACATTACCTTTCCCCAGACCCCATTGAATAAACTGCTCAGCCTCCCATTTGATTTTGCAAAGTCTTTTCCAAATGAAAGAGTCAGAAGATTTATAGTTGTAAACCAGAGGATGAAGATCTTTGCAATATTTAACATTCATGAATTGAGCCCATAAGCTATTATTGGCTCGAAAGGAAAATCATAATTTATGAGAAAAAGCATGAGCAGTATCCAAAATACTCTTGCAACCTAAGCCCCCTTCATTGTAAACCCCACACCCTTTATTCCAGAAAGCCCACTTAATACAAGCCTGATTGTTATTAGATCCCCAAAAAAATTATTTATCATACGCTCCAATCTCAGATAAATAGTAGAAGTAGGTTGAAAAGTGTGTAAGATAAAAATAGGAATAGAGTTAAGAACACTATTGATCAGGACCAACCTACCACCAAACGAAAGAAATTTAGAAGACCAATTTAAAAGTTTTTTTTGAAACATAGTAAAAATATTATCAAACAAATGAATCCTTTTTCTCCCTTTGAAAAGAGGAGTACCTAAATATTTTATAGGAAGCAGAGTAGAGTTAAAACCATAAATTCTTTTGATATTATCAATTCTATTCCGATTCACCAACTTACCAGAGAAGAAACTACTCTTGTCCTTGTTAATGGACAAACCACTAATATCTTGGAACTGATCCAAGAAATGCATTAAATTTTTAACATTTTTAATAGAGGCATTAGAGAAAACTATAAAGTCATCAGCAAAACTGAGATGAGTAATATGAAAACCATCAACAGTAGAAAAAGAAAGAGTAGGGTACCTGGCATAAAGCTCTTGAAGGCCTCTAGAAAGATACTCCTTAGCAATAATAAAAAGAGAAGGCGAAAGGGGATCCCCTTGTCTAAGCCCATGAGAAGAGTTAAAAAAAACCATGCTTTCTACCATTAATCATCACAGAAAAAAAAATAGTTCTCAATACTATTTTTAATAAGCAGAATAAAAGATTGACTGAAACCAAAAAGAGACATCACATTGTAGAGAAAATTCCAATTCAAATTATCATAGGCCTTAGTGATATCCAGTTTGAAAATGATGTTGCCACCAAAAACTTTAGCATTATTATCATGCACCATCTCTTGGGCCAGCAGAATATTGTCAAAAATACTCCTACCTTTAACAAAACCAGTTTGATTGATAGAAATGATTCTTGGTAAAATGTTCATCAATCTAGAAGCAATGATTTTAGAGACAAGTTTATTTAAGAAAGTACAAAGACTAACAGGTCTAAAGTCATTCCAATTGGTGATAGAATCTTTTTTGGGAATTAACACAATATTAGTAGAAGAGAAAAACTTAGGATAAGTATTTCCCTTAAAGAAATCATGCACAGCCTCAACCACATCAACCTTAATAATTTCCTAGGTTTTAATAAAGAATTTCATAGTGAAACCATCAGGACCAGCAATAGAGTCTCCATTCATGTTCTTAACATTCATCAAAATTTCATCCTCAGAAGGAATTTGAGTAAGAAAATTGTTGTCTTCCTCACCCAGAACATGAGGGATCACAAAGGGATTAACAATAGGGCCAATCGAGCTATCTTTATTAAAAAACTTCTCTAAAATAATCCACCCCAGAGTTAATAATTAAGTCTTACGTATCATAAACACATCCGTTATTGTTAACAATTTTGTGGATATGACTCCTCATTTTATTCTTGTTAGCCAGAGTATGAAAGAAATTAGTATTTCTATCCCCCTCCAAAATTAATTTAGAAGAAGGCTTCTGTCTATAATAAATTTCTTCTTGGTTTTGCAATTGAAAAAGAGTAATTTTAACATTATCAAGATTAGACAGATTATCACTAATGAGATTATCCAAATACATCTTTTCCAATTCCATCATCTTATCTTCAGCTTCCTTAATGTTAGAAAATAGATTCTTAAAAACATTTTTATTCCACCAATTAAGGATAAATTTTAATCTGCTCAACTTGGCCCAAAGACGATACATGCCCTTGATACCATTATCAGGAGATATGACGGCATGCCAATTATTACTAACCACATTCATAAAATCCTTATGAGTTAACCACATGTTTTAGAATCTAAAAGTAGAGGGGTAATTAGAAGTAGTAGCAAATATGTTAATAAGTAAAGGAGCATGATCAGAAAAAGTTCTACTTAAATGCTGAACATGAGTCATAGGAAAATCCTTGATCCATTCATTATTAAAAAGAATCCTATCAAGTCTTTGCCATATCGTAGTTCTATTCCACATAAAAGCACCACCAGTAAAACCAATGTTATGTAAATTACAATCAGCTATCATAAAATTGAAATCTTCCATAGCACAACTGTTAGGAGGATTGCCTCCCACTCTTTCATTAACATTAGAAACAATATTAAAATCCCCACCCACACACCAAGGGCCATTTCAATTAAGTGCAAAATCAGATAAAAGTTCCCAAAGAGGAAGCCTACCCAATCTAGTACAAGCAGCATAAACAAAAGATGCGTTGAAATTAACATTGAAATAAGAGATTTGCACATGAACAACTTGGGCAAAATCCAAAATAATGTTGATATTAAACTGACTCTTCCACATAATCTAAATTTTATTAGAACAATTAGCAAACATCATATCAAAACCCAAACGTGAAGCAGTAAAAGCAAGCTTTAGAGCCCACCCAAACTTCATTAGCATGTTTGTTAGTGATATCAATTTCGACTAAAACCCTAGCCACAGACGGACGGGTTCTAGACGTAGTGGCCTGATCGGTTTGCAAGGGACAACCAAAAATGGAACCAAGAGCATGTAACACTTTAGCATTAAAAAAGTGAAGCCTAAGATTAGGAAAAGAGATCCCAATAGGAACAATAGGGGATTCTTCTCTAACATCGAAGAATGGCGTCCATTTTAAAATACGCATCTGATAATTAAGAATAAAGTAAGATCTATGCGCAAACACCCGACTATAATCCAAATCATTAGATAGTTGAATCGCAACATACTTAGGGTCCAACAAACTAACAGAGAAAAAACCAGAGAGTTTCAGACCACCGAAAAAAGCTTGAATAGAATCAAGATTAGGTCTATGGATCCCAAATTTACCCACCAGTGTGAATTGAAAAGGAGAAGCCAGTTTAAAGACTTCTTCATCAGAAAGTAAGACAGCCGGCACACCATTAAAAGTTGATTGAGTTAGAGATGGAAGAGTATCACCTGCCATGGAACCAGAGAGAACATCCTTAAATGATCGCGACTTAGGAGGAGAAGGCTCTCCTAAGTCTAGGTTAAAGAAACCTTTCTTGGTGTCTTGCAACTGGGAGATGGTCCCCCAAGGCGTCGAGGAGGAAACCCCCGCCATCGAACGAAGCCCTAACATGGCAAAGCGCCAGAACAAGGACCACAGTACACTCGAGCAGAGGAAACCAACTCAAAATGGAGGGGAGAAACACATAAGCGAAGCTTGCGGGGATGAAACCCTAGAATCGCCCGAGACGATGCTAGGGAAAAGTTACGAGAGAGGTTATGTTTGAGAGATAGAGATGAGGTTGATGATGGAGCAATTGACTCAGCCTGCCACTTAAACCCAACCAAGCCTATCTTTACCTACTCCTCCAACTGATAGTCCTTAATTTTACTCCATGGAATCGTACTTTCCTTTACGAGACCCCACGCACAGTACTCCCTTCTACCCCTATTATCCCCCACCATATTCTTAAGGAATCCCTTCCACTTCCATATCCACCATATGCCCGTCATTCTACTACCCACCACCCCCTCAGCCTTCTGAAGGTGTACCTTTAACCCCGACTGCAACATAATAGGCGTCAAATGTGTGTATGTTTATTGAGCCTGAGGATGACACGTATGTATTGCATTTTTAACATTACTAAGATAATTTGAGAAATATTTTTCTACCAAACATATTTTGTGCAGGTTTTATCCATCGAAGCAACCTACACACAAGATATGGGACATCAAATGGATCAAGCTTGACGCTCCTTATATTTTTTTGGAAGAAAATCCTAAAGGAAGTACATGACATGTTATTTAGGGAGTTTGAAGTTAGTAATTAGTAGTATCGGTAAAAAACTATGCATTTTAATTAAGCTGATAAAAAATATTCTATGTTATACCTTTTTATATGTAGAGAGATTTCTACTGGTTTCCCCAGCACGTTGATAAGATAAAAAAAAATTAAGAAGCACAGATCAATTCACCTGCGAGATTTATTTACGGACATTATAAAGTCGGGCGAGCAATCGCTTTAGATTGGTGAGAGTGAAGGGGTCGACCTGAACAGTGCTTGGGGCAGCCCAGATTATGCTAAGAGGAGGGACTAGAATAGATAAAACTAAGCTTCTGATGTTGGGTGAATGTGTAGTGCCCTCCATATTAAGAGCTAAATTCGATACACTGAGCACATGCACTACAAGAAAAATGACATTTTGCAACGGCCATTTTTCTCTGGAAAATGACTAAAATCCATTGATAATTGATATTTCTGGTAGATTTCTGACAGAAAATTTTTTGCAGGTAAAATACGCATTGAAAAATAAACAAGAGCATAAAAAGCCGTTGGAAACATTTTCGGCGAACTTGAGGAGGAAATAATCTGTCAAAAAATTTTTTGGAGGATTTTCGACAAAAATTTGGTTAAAAATTTTTTTAAAAAAATTATTCAATTTCTATCCGAGCAGGCCAGCCCACCCATGCCCACCAACCCGCTACCCACACAAGGTTCTAACCTAGCTCTAGCCACCCCACCCGCCATTGCTGTCCGCTAGACTCCAGTCCAACCTGCCCGCTGCATGCATACCCTCCCTGAGTCTGTGAGGGGATTCGAAGCAGGGGGCCCCTTTAGAATTCCAGTGTTGGTCCATTAAGCTGCGAAAGAATTGTTGTTAAAAGAGCTACTCTTTTTTATTTAAATTATAACTTATAGAATAATAAAATTAATGATTAATTAAATTAAAATCTTTTAATAATTTTTTTAATAGTCATTAAATTTTATTTTTATTAAATAATTTGATTTTTTAATCAATTTAAAATTATTAATTTATTTAACATTACTTGTTAAATTAGTTAATTAGTCAATTTAAACTAATTAATTTAACTTTACAATAATTACTAAAACTATTTATTTAATTTATAAAAAATTATTATAATTATTTTTTAAAAAAAGAAATTCTGCTAGAAATCTATCGGAAATATTCCAACAAAAATTTTTAGAAATTCATTAAAAATATTTCGTTGGAAATTAGTAAGAAATACATTAGAAAATCTATCGGAATGTCCGACAGAAAAATTACGCTAGAAATTCTGCCAGTAATTTGTATTTTCTCTGTAGCGAGGCGACATTTAGTAAGAATTTTAACAGATTTTAATAATTTACTTAATTATGAATGCTAATATAAGTATATTGCAGAGAGAGATACTCGATAGAGAACCATCCGCTACTGAGTTACACAATCATACCCATAAGTGCTAGAAGGACCTGTAGTGGGTGGACGAGTGATCGATGAGAGCCTATGTGAGTATATAAAGTTACAATTTTAAGCATCAATTATAAATTGAATAATCTTATGTTATCTTTTGTAGGATGAGTATACACGGCTTCGAGAAAATCAGCTTGGAGCTGGTGAGGGATCCTCTAAGGGATCTACAGATTATTCTGACTACCGCATTTAGTTGTAGGCGATAGATGGAATGCAGAAGAGACGAGTTTATGGATTAGACTTGCAAGCCTACGCATATGAGGGATAGTTCTCTGATGGGTCCAACTTCTTAGGAAACAGTCATGAGAGTTTGTATAGCCAATAGGTGGTTGCCCTTACAATGGAGCTAGAGCATGTCCAAAAATTACAAACTGACATGCAAATGTAGATGAAAATGCAACAAAGTCAGATAATGGAGGAGTAGTATAGAATGAGGGAACAGTTTAGTGAAAAATAGCTAGCATCGATAGAGAAGGAGAATGACAATTAGATTCTGGCTAGACTATACGCGCTTGAAGATTTTATGTTGAGTTCTTATTGTATAAGAACTAAACGTTTATTATAGTACTATTTTGTAATTATAGAACATTTACTTTTGATTAAATGCGTTATTACTTTAGTATCCATATTTTTGTGCAATGTTGAAATGTGAGAATACTATATTTATGTTTTGAATATTTATGATTGCAGAACTATTATGTTGTACAATAGTGAGGTAAGTGTTATTTTCTTTTGTTGAGAATATAGGTTTTTGATAGATTTTTGAGGGATTATTCATTGAAAATGATGATATGAAGAATTGCCAAGACATTTCAGGCAGAATTTATGTTGGAACTATCTGCCAGAAATTCCGACAGTTTACTCACTAGAAATATCCACTGGTAATTCCAACATTTATATGTCGATAATTGAATTTGAAAAAGATGTTGTTTTTGGTCTACGGCTCCATAAGAAATTCATGTAGCCGACCCCACGTAGTGGGATAAAGGCTTGATATTGTTGTTGTGGTTCCATCAGAAATTCATCGGATTTCTGTCAGAAATGGTTTCGACAAAATTTTCCGCTAGAGGCATATTTTTGACGTGCATTTTACCATCCGAAAGTTTTCTGCAGGAAAACTATTTTTTTGGAACATTTTGCTCATTTTCCAATGGATATGGCCGCCAAAAATGAGCATTTTTTCTAATAGTGTTTTGAGGCTTTAATGAGGTGCATGCCTCATCATTTAATTTTTTCTATTGAAAGATTTGTGTATTTTGTACATTCCACTTTTAATATAAGTTTAACAAATGTTCCTAAATTTTCCTTGAAAAGAGAAAGGATTAAAGAAAATCCAGATCATAGTGATGTCCCAACTCCCCCTCCTCTTCTTTAATCCTTGGTATACAGAGATCTCAAATATTCATTCCATCGGTTAACTCATGATTTATCATTATAAGATCATGTGCTACAAGAAAATAAACCATTAGCGACTATCAAAAGCGGTTAATTTCTAAAAATAAAAATTTTATCGCTATAGCTAATAGCGACCAAAAAAATTGGGGATACTGGTTTGTTACACTAGCCTCGTCCCTGTGGCTTTTAGCGACCAAAAAAATTATTTGGTTGCTAAATTATTGACCAGTTACTAATATAGGTTTCGCTAAGTTGTTAATATTACGGATATGTCGCTAGAAAATTTTCTTAATTGAGCATGAATCTTAATGGAAATATGAATTGAGAACTTCTAAACTAAATTCAGAACCATCCAAACTCTGATTTTAGCAAGCTTATAATCAAATTGAATGTTTTAAGGAGGCGAACTCAATGACACCAAATTCAGTTCAATCAAAGCCCAAATGAGCCCAAATCGAAGGACCAAAGCCTACTTGGAAGCTTCAAAGGACTAATTGGATAACCAGATGATATCCAAATATGACTTGCTTATAGTCGAATCCAGCAGCTCGACGAGAAGAACCCAATTAACGAGTCCAAAATCACTCAATTCTGACATCTCTAAGGCATTTAAATGCTTGACAAATGCTCTGTGATCAAGAGGATCACTATGAGTCGTCCGATAAGAATACTCTCAACTTGTCATGGATCTTCTCCCTATTTAATTATTAGCAATGCCACTCATAAAAAATTATAAATAGTCTCTCATTCTTCACATAAGGGAGGAAAAAAGAATAAAGGAGAAATTTTGGAGCTTTCTTGCCATCGATAGCCATTGGATCTCTTCCCAACCACTGATCATCGTCAGACTTCCGCCCATTTGTTGTTAGCTGCCGGATCTCTTCTTGTCCACTGATAGTTGTCAGACTTCTGCTCGTTCATTGGTAACTGTCAGATTTCTTCCCGGCCACCAACCGTCGCCAGATTTCCTCCCGTTAGTCGGTAGCCGTCGGATCTCTTCCAAACCACCGATCGACATTATACTTCGGCTCATTTGTTGGTCACTGCCAGATCCCCTTCTGACTTATGACCATCATCAAACTTATGCATGTTTGTTGGTTTCAACAGATATCTTTCTAACCACCGATGGTCTCCAAATTTATGTCCTTCTATTGAATATATTCGGATCCCCAACCATACCAGAAATCAACCGAATATTCTCTCAATTGATGCTGCCATATTTTTAATATATATTCAATCAATATCGGGAGTTCCAATATGAAGTTTGATCAATTCTCTTATGCATTGTATTCTCCTCATCCTTAAATTAGGGGACAGTTCGACCTCTGTATTAATCTACTTATACATTAGTGGAATCATTTCAACTGGACAAGACCCCGTGATTTTGTCCCTTTTTACGATTTTCCACATAAAAATTCTAGTATTTCTCTATCATCTTAATTGTTTGTTTGTGTGCTAAATTTTCATAAATCACTATAACATAAAATCTTTTCACTCTACCGCCTAGAATTTCTCAGTCAGCAACAATCAGCAATCATTTTTTTATGCTAACAAACATTTATTTGGATACTATTTATTGAGTTTGGTTGCTAAGTTCATTGATTATATTAATATTATAGCAACCTAAATAAAAGTTAGTCATTAAATGAACAATCAAATAAATCATGCATGCACCCTTGAATTTTGTTTATATAGTTGAAGTTAATGCATGGATATTGATTTTGGAGGTCTCTTCAAAACCATGAGTTGTAGTACAAGAAGTACCAAACCAAGTCATTTTACATTCACCATTATTAAATTGACAGAAGCATTAGCATTCTAATAAATGTTATGGGAGTGCTTTCAAGATTTTTGGAGTGATAAATGGTGATAACAGTCAGTCGAGAGTTAAAATATCAGTGAAATGGCGATTCATTGAATTCCTAATAATTCAATAAAAGAGTTTCAATGAAGCCACGGGCAATGGAGAAGAATTAATGAAAGAAGGATAATTTTCACTAGAATATGGGAGAAAAGTATCTAATATAATATGCGATTTCTTTGAGATTTTTCTAAAAGATGATTGATTGAATGAAGAAATCTGTAAATCAAAATAATTTGAATTTTACTCTAATTTTTTTGAGAGGAAGCATAAGCATGTGTTCTTAAATTCCGATATAGTTCAAAAGAAATTTGAGTTGACATAGTTTTACTATTCAAAATGCTCGACAAACTTAATATGAATCATTATATTTATGAATTAATATATTGGTTCTTACTAAAATGATAAGTTCACCAACAGTTAGTTAAGAGCATCATATCATAATGATAATATATAGACAAGATATAAGAGCCTTTCTACATAATATTCTAAATCAAACAGGCTAGACTAGATATTCATGAAATGCAATAAGAATGAACAAATGACTAGATGGATACATGAGAAGCTTCATATAATGTATACAGTAAAAGTAGGATACGTGATCAAATAAAAGTACATGATTATAATTGGACATAGATGGAAGCATACATCAAGTGTTTCTATTGGCTAATTTCTCCTCCCTTCCAAATGACGCAACAGTGTATGCATGTTTGTTGATAAAATAATTAATTAATGGTCGGGTAAGAAGGATGCATCGCAAGTCCACAGAGTCCTTCGACAGCATCAATGTCCCTCTGCATCTTAATGTAGCCATGGTCACCCCAGCTAGTTCCCCATGAGTTCTTAACAGCCAGTACTTGGTTCCATCTTTGTTGATGCCATAGCCGATGGCTGTTACTGCATGGTCGAGTTCGGTGTCACAAGGGCCAGTGAAGATGCCACCTGCATAATGTTGGAAGTTGGGGTCGCCGCCATGGAGAACCACAGAGACTGGCTGAATAGAGACAGCTTTAAGCAGTGATGCCTTGCTGTTACTTGGAACATCCTCAAAGCCGGTGATCTTCACGGCACTATTGGACTCCTTATTGGAGTTACAGGAACCATCGGCTGCCTTGTATGGGTAGTTAATCTCAGTGTTGATGCCTCCATTATCAATGATGAATTGAAAAGCATGATCCATGAGGCCCCCGTTGCAACCGTGGTTCTGGCCATTCACATCGCAATCAATGATCTCTTACTCCGAGAGGGAAATTAGCTTCCCATTCTTGATCTGGTTGATGCCCTCTGTGGCCGCCACCGTCGAGAATGCCCAACATGCTCCTGCTTATCATATATTTGTTATTCAGTTATGCTCATATGGACTTGAATATATATATATATATATTTCATGTAAGGGGATTAATCCTCACCGCATTGGCCTTGATCCTTTATAAGAGTGACGGCTCCCTTGCTTCTCCAATCTAAGTTAGTTGTTGATACCGACACATTCTCATACCGAAAGTTCCTAGGCGTTGCACGAGATGAGGTCGAGCGCTTGTATCCAGAAAGGTAAATAGCATTGAACTCCTCATTAGTCAAATCTGTGAACTGATTGCGTCCAAGCCAGTACTCGCGTTTCCTGGCATTAAAGCTCTCTATGTGCTCCATGTTGGACTTGAAGATCTCGAACCGTTGAGCCTTTTCAGCTGCATTTCTATACCCCTTTCCATACTGCGCCATCCACTCTTCGTGGCGTTTCACCATCGATGATGTCCCTCCAGGTAGAATACGGGATGCCGAAGTGGCAGCAGCCAATGCTCCAAATAGAAGGAAAGCCAACAATGACAGCTTTCTCCTGATCAGTGCCATGGGCCTAGTTAATTAACTGAATCGTGTAGTTGGTGCAGAAGGCTAACTAGTTTGCATGGGTTTATATAGAAGCTAATTTGAGAATGCGAGGGCTAGATGTTTATTTTCTAAAGCTTGATCTAAGCGAGCATACGTATCCATGCAACTACATACTGCTTGCCGTGTAATATATGCAAGTACCGTAGCGTATCTTCCTCCATCTAATAACGGATAGATTCTTCTTAGTTAGTTTACAAACTGCAAATTTCTCTTAAAAACTAATAAATAATCTAACCTATACATTTTTCATAAGATAATTAAAGGGTCAGTGTACGTATGAATCCATATAACATTCAATTTCAGGCTATCTCATTACGTTATGTAGCAAGGTGAAATCACTGATCGCCTGGGTGCTAATTAGTCAAATTAAACCTTTAGTTAATTTACTAATATTGTTCGAACTAACTGTAACGTTGCCTGATATCATTAAGATTTGGTTCACATTTGTTGACCCCTGTATCTAAAACCACGCATAAAAGGACAAAAATGATGAACCAAATAGTGCGCGGGTTGGTCCGACACCTTACTTTAAGGGTCAAATGATCTCCGAATGCCAGACGGACTGCATCGTTGCATCCAGAATGTCATCAACATCAGAGATCTACATTTTATTTAATTAATTTAGATCAACCGGGGTGGTGGCATGCAAATCAAAGCAATCCTAATGCGATACAATAACGCGCATTTCAAGAAAAATTGGCCTCGTCGTCGCACAAATGATGTCCGATTGAAAAACGGATTACGTCGTTGCGTCCAGAACATCATCAATATCGAAGATCTATATTTTATTTATTTAATTTGGATCAACCGGGGTGGTGGTACGCAAATCAAAGCAATCCTAATGCGATGCGATAACATGCATTTCAAAGAAAATTGGCCTCGTCATCACCCAAATGATGTCCGATTGCAAAACGGACTTCCCCATCACGTCCGGAATGCTCTCAACCTTTAAAAACTAATTTTTTTTTATTTTATTTGAAGCATTCGGATTGGCGGCGCGACCGAGGTGATTCAAATACAATAACGTGCATTTCAAGAAAAGTGGCCTCGTCATCACCCAAATGATGTCCGATGGTGAAACGGACTTCGCCATCGCGTCTGGAACGCTATCAACCTCTAAAAACCACATTTTTTTATTGAATTTGAAGTATTTGGATTGGTGGCACGAATCCTGAGGTAATTCAAATGTAAGGACGTGCATATCGGGGAAATTTGCCTCTTCGGAGACGGCATGATGTCCGATCTCAAAACAGACTGCGCCACAGCGTTCGAAACATCGTCAACATTCAAAATATGTATTTTTTAAATTTAATTGGGATCATCCGTGGTTGTGGCATGCAAATCAAAGCAATCTTAATGCAATCCAAATACAAGGGCGCGTATGCTAAGGAATTTAGCCCTCGGTGTTGACCAATCGATCCCCGATCGACGAACGGATTTCACCGCCGCGTCCGGAATGTCATCGACGTTAAAGGTATACATTTTATTCAATTAATTTGGATCATTCTAGATGGTGGAATGATCTCCGAGGTGATTCAAATACAATAACACGTATTTTGAGGGAAATTTAGCCCTCAGCATCGACCAAACAATCTCGGATCGACAAACAGACTTCGCCACAGCGTCCGGAATGCTTTCAACCTTTAAAAACTATATTTTGTTTATTCAATTCGAAGCATTCAGATTGGTGGCGCAACCGTAGTGATTCAAATGCAGCAGCGCGCAGTTCAAGAAAATTGAACGGATGTTTTGAAATTTAAGATGGGGGTGCAATCTGGATTTGATTTGAAAGGATTTGACGGGTGTTTGAAATTTTGAAGATTGAAAGATTTTCTTTGACTATTTGAAACCAATAAGTCAGATTTGATTCCAACTTAATAGTTAACAAAATATCAAAGAAAGTCAAGGAGTTTTGACTCGACTCTCTTATCCCACTGATTAGGCTAGGGATAAGATGTCAGAGGTATGACTTGATGGAAAAACTAGATGATTAAATTTGAATCTGGAAATGATACATGTTATACTACAAGAGAATGTTGTAGTAGTACATGTGACAGTGAAAATTGATTTCAAATTGAAAGGGAATTTAAGTGATTCAAAAATCCGGCAGCATCTCCCTTTATTTTTGAAACTCGAGGTGTTGAATTTGCATTCAACAAGACAGTTTACAAATATTAGGGAAGATTTTACAGGAAGGAACTCGACTCTTTATATCTTATCTAAGATAAAATGTCAGAGTTTAAAGATTTGAAAGATATTGAAAATAAAATGTTGAATTTGAATTGTCAATGTTAATCTACAAGAGGTATTGTAGAAGAACATTCGACAAGTGACGATTAGAACCTGAAGAGAATTGAACGGATGTTTTTGAAAATTTGAATTTCTGGCAGCACCTCCCCTTATTTTTTTGAAACTCGAGGTGTTGAATTTGCATTCAACTCGACGGTTTACAAAAGATTTTAAATAGGGGGACGCTAAAAGAACTAACCCGACTCTTTCATTCCGACGGGTGATTCGGGGTTGAAATGTCGAAAGTTAGATAACCAGAAGATTTCAAACTTCGAATGAAAATTTGAAAGAGAGGTCTATATCCTATCACACATATTGAATTATAAGAATTACAACCCTGTATGCAGTGGCAGGATATAGGAATCAATTAAGATTTGAAGAAGATGAGATTTTGCTAGACATTTGAAACTATGACTTTGAAGTTAAAGAAATCTTCTGTAAATTGTGAAACTTAGCACGCTATGATTTATTTGCATGCAAGTTTGCAACATGTACAGAAAGACCTTGAAAAGCTCAGCTTGACTCTTTCGCTCTACCAATGAACTTGGAGGCAAAATGTCAAAGCTAGACTTGGAGGGAGGTTTCCTACACTCACCTCTCTTTTCACATGTCTTAATTGAGTTGGCCACACTCACCCAAGAAAGAAATGGGAGAGGGACCAACAGAAGAAAGGTAGTCAAAACTACCGATGTAACAAAATTCGTAGTGCTATTAAAGATGGAGAGAGAGACTTTCCCCAGTGGAGTCGCCATTTTTTGTTTGGATTGAAAAATATATTTTTGAAAAAGGGTTTAATTTTCTTTGGGAAATATTTAATTTCTGGAATTTAAATTTTATAATCGAACACTTATTATGAATGACATATCACCTCAAAAGGTGAACATATCGTTCCCTAATAGGTTCCAATTACAAATCTTGATTTATCCTGATTATCGTAGTCAAACTCAAGGGGAAACAACATATGATCTCAAAAGATCAAAATAATGTTAAATCCAATGTTTAACTATAATAATCTAGTAAAAAGATCATTAATTTCATAATCAAGATCACGATAATAGTACGATATATCTTTCCAAGGAAAGAGGATATCGTCTATTATCGATCATTTGAAAATGACGATAATGATCGTTGTCTTTTGAATTTCCCAAAGATAATTAATTAAAAGTTTTGAAAAAGCTTGATTTTGAAAATCTGGTCTGGGTTTCTAAATCTCCTACGAGCGCAAGCCCTCGTAGTTAATTACATCGTAGGAAAATAGAAATCTTCCTACGAATACTCTCGATTAAAATAGCGATACGAATTTTATTTAAGATTTTCAAAGCTAGATGTCAAAGAAGGTTAAGGGTTGGAAGTTCAACAGGGAATAGATCAAATTTGAGCCGTTCTTTCTGGAGGTCAAAGGATGAGAAGTAGGAGGTGTTTGAGATTTTGAAACAATTCAGAGACACCCCAACCTATCCTAAGTGTTGGGCTTGAATTAGATTGAAAGATATTTTTAATGTTTGAGTGATCAATTTTATTAGAAGGTGGGAATCAGATTCTCGGAAAATTGAGGTCTTAAGATTGAAGACATGCCTCAAAACCTAAGTCTAAAATGGGTACTGAGAATTAGTGACCCGAAACCTAACTAATGCAATGCAATCCTGGACTTACCCCGGCCTGGATTGGGGAGCCAACTAAACCACCTAAACGCTTTTAAAAACCATGAATCAAAGTCTTTTAAATGTAGAGTGATTAGGGATATTAATTAAGATTGGTTTAAAGAATAGGGGTCGACATCTAGAGCAGATCCTAATTGACCCCTTGACATATGTTGGGTTAAATGCTTAAGCTAGAAATGTAATTAAAGATTTAGACTCAATTTTTAATTTGTATCTAATGCAATGCATGCTAGTTGACTCGATGAAATGCTCAAATCAAAATGTAGCAGTTTTAAAATCAGGCTTAAAAATAGATTTTATCCTAGAGATTGCACAACATTCCCTTGGACAGAACTACACCCTAATAGGTCAGGTGGTCTGCCAGAACCCGCAGGCGGGGAGGTGCCTAACAAGGTAGAGAAAAGTTCAATATGATGCATGAAAAACTCCCGGCGAGTCCGGGCTTACTTCTTAAAATCGTTAGAGTTTCTATCTGAGCTTAAAATTTTTAATTTTATTTAAGTAGAAAAGGTTAATGACCGTACCCTCACGAGCCTCCGATCGGATTCCAGGCTAAATCAAAATCGACATGCAATAAGCGCCAAATAAACTATTAAAAGCATGCAGGTCCTTAATCGCAATCAATATATCAATCAAATCAATTAAATAATTAAATCAATTAAATAAATATTCAAAATGAAAGTCCATAGGCAAGTGCCTTTAAATTATACAACCCAGGGTCTGCAGTAAGTAAAGTGGCCGGGTACCACTGACTACAATCCGAATTCTACTCCTAAGACTCAAGTGACTTTGAGATTTGAGATTCTTCTCGTTCTTCACTTCTTCGTCTCCTTAGAACTCCTTGGATCGTCGGGTCTGGATATCCAAATGAAAAGAAACTCCCCCTGAATAGGGGTGTTATCTTTTCTCTTTAGATATTTGAAATTTTTCCTAATTTGGATCTCCAAATGGATAGGAACTCTCCCCTAAGGGATGTTCCTTCCTCTTTGGATTCCAAATTGGATTTTTTAAGCATCTCAATCTCAAATCACTTTAAATTTACAACTCAATTTACATCTCAAATTACATCAATAAAAATTTAAAAAAATTTAGACTCAACATCCTGCAGGGTTATCCTAATAATCAGCAGTTTATATCTGACATCCCAAGCAGTTAATATATTGAAATTAAAATACTCAATCACAGCCACGCTTGGCCATGCTCTTTTTGATTTAAAGGGGGACTTAAGCAATTTTCTGGAGCACCTATGCAATTTAATAATTATAATTTTGCCCCCTTTAATTTATGCCCTATATGAGCATGGACACCTGCATAAGATTGAATTAGTACAAATCATCCCTAGCCTAGGGGTAGATCTAATCGTACAATCAATCCAATCACAGAGTGCAGTAAATAAATAAAAAAACACATCAATTCTACTATTAGCAAACAGCATGCAGTAAAAGCTCGAAAAACCCAGCACACAGCAGAAAAGTAAACACCGGCCTAGCCTAAGACTAGAGTTGGTTGTCCTAGAAAACCATCTAAAGTGTGTGAGGTAGGCTGTGTGGCTTTGATATGTCCTAAATAGGCACTTGATTGAAGTTGTTTGAGGTTCAAGTTGGTTGAAGGTTTAAGGGAAGATTTAATTTGAATTTAAATATTAATGACTTAAAATTGATTTTAAACTTGATTTTAATTGTCTGTTGGATACCACCTTTGTTTCACACCGAGGCCGTGAAGTTTATTTTACCTTCCTTGGGGCTAATTTAATAGCCTCGTAGGCCTGGGTTACCCAGTGGTACCCGATATAATTAAGTGATTTGAGTTTGATTAAGGTTTAAAGGTTGATTAATTTTAATTAGAATTGGTTGGTTGCTGGTTTTAATGTTGATTTAAGATTTTCTGGAATTTTTGATAATTTATTGGATTTTGGAATTTTCTGGATTATTTTAATCATTTAATTAAGGGGTTAAAAATTGATTTTTTGATTTAAAGAGTTTTCTGGAAAGTTAATATTTTATTAAAATACTAGACCTTAATACGATCAGTTAGACAGTAAGTACACTGAAATTGGATTTTTCTACATTTTATTATGAAGGTTTGAAGTTTTGACTTGATTTTGAACTAAGTTTGACCAAAAGTTGACTTTTCAAAATTAATTGATTTCTGAAACTTAACATTTTTAATAAATATTAGACCTTGAGATGAGTTGTATGCCTTTGAGTTTGCTCAATTTGGAGTTTATTTGAATTAGTTATGAATTTTTGAAGTTTTGACTATTTATTGAATTTTTAAAATTGTTTAATTAAGGCCTCTTTTTGTGATTTGAATCCAAATAACCTCCAAACTCCTTTAAATCAACTCCAAAGGTCAGGAATGACCTAAGGAGTGATTTTCAAGTATTTGGAAGATTTTTGGAATTTTTAATTATTTTTAATTCAATAAATTAATTAAATTTCAGATTTCAATTATTATTAAATTATTCTTAAATTTGAAGTCAAATCTGGTTGATTTTAATTTTCATGGATTAAGGATTTAATTCTGGTCAGTTAGAGGGGTTATATGTAATTTTTGGATTTAAATTTAATTTATTATAATTTCTGGAAGTTTTAAGGGTTTAATTGAGGTTTAAACTTGATTAAGTTAGTTAAGGGGCTTAATGATTTCAAAATCCAGTGGAAAATTTTCTTGAGGCTGTATGTGTCACTAGGTTTGAATGTTCAAAGTTTCAACTCAATTGGAAATGTATCCTAATTATTGAAATTTTTCTAAGTTCTCTAAACTTAGGTCCTTAATTATTGTCCTTAATGTCACTAGTTTTGAGTGGGTTTGAATCAAAGTTTATACTAACCCTTGATTAACATATGAATATAAACATGCATAAACACAATCAATTCATAAGTCTATGAGAGCCCTAAATCTAGGTGGTGTGTGCATGTCCTTAAACATGCATAGATTAATACTTAATTAAATGTGAACAATAACTAGATTAGTGAATGATTAGAGCATAACCATTCACTAACACTCCCACAAGATTTCTTATTCAAATATGTTGATCTATGTTTAAAATTCCAAAGTAGATCTCTCAACCTAAAAGATTTAAGTATCTATATATCATCTTGAAAATAGTTTTTAAATATTCAATATATTTATAAAACTATATATATAAATATAAGTTTTAAATTTAAAATACTTAAAGATATAATTAAAGCAAATTAAATATCTAAATGAGAGATCTACTGATCCACCAAGATCATTTGAAAATAAGTTTTTAATTTTCAAAATAATTGGTTTAATATTTAATTGGATACTAATTAAATATTAAAATAATCAAATAATTAAAAATAACTTAAAATTAATCAAATTTTGATCTCTGAAATTAGTTTCAAAATAAAGTACTCAATTTTTTGAAAATTTTGATATATTATACTAATTTTTCTGATTTAAAATGAATTTCTTATGAATTTTTGAAGTTTAAACCAATTAAAAGGGATTTTTAAATAATTTTAAATTAATTAATGATTACAATTAGTTAATTTAAATCT
The DNA here is from genome assembly GCA_019925795.1 of Dendrobium chrysotoxum. Taxonomy (NCBI): domain Eukaryota; kingdom Viridiplantae; phylum Streptophyta; class Magnoliopsida; order Asparagales; family Orchidaceae; genus Dendrobium; species Dendrobium chrysotoxum. The sequence continues at coordinate 26,437,583 of CM034311.1, forward strand.
TAAGAATTTTCTAGAATTTTAAAATTATTTATATATGTATATATATATACTAATTTTTAAAAGTATTTAAATTATTATTCATTAATTAAATATTAATTAATAATTAGATATTTAGTTAATGGAAATATGAGATATAGTTTGAATTAATTTTAATTTTAAAATTAGAATAATTTAAAATTAATTAATTAATAATTGAATATTATTTAGTTAAATCCATGAATATTAATTAATTATTCAATGATTAAAATATTATAAATCACTTAAATAATATTAAATAATTTAATTAGATTTTATTTGAATTTTCAAATTTAAAATTAATTAAATATTAATTAATTATTTAAATATTTAACTAAAATATTAAATGATATTCGAGTATTTTAAATTATCTCAAAATTTTAAAATATTTTAAATAATGTTTTAAAAGAAATCCTAATTAAAATTGATATTAATTAAAATATTAGATCATTTAATAATAATTAAAGTAATAGATTATTTAATATTAAAACTTATATATTAATTAAAGTTTTAAATCATTTAATATTAATTAACATTAGAAAGCATTTAATATTAATTAAGATATTGAATAATTGTAATTATAAATTAAAGTTACAAAATCATTTAATACTAATAATTAATAATTGACATTTGATAATTAATGTTTAATGATTAATATTTAAATAAAATATTTAATATTTAGAGGTTAATTATTAGTTTATAATAATTAATAATTAATATTAATGTAATTTCAAAATATAATTATAAAATTTAAATTAATAATAATTCTAAATAAAAAAAAATTTAATTTCTGAGATATATTTTAATAAATAATATATTTTAATATATAATATATATTATTATTTAATATTTATTTAAAAGAAAATCAAAATTAAAACGATTAAAAAAAAATCAACGGGCTGGCCACGTGGCAGTCCCTGATTGGCCGCTTCAAACCGCGGGAGCCACGTGGCGCATCCAGACTGGCGGGCGAAACCGCGGGCAATCATTGGAAATGAGGTTGAGGTCTGGGGCGGCTTTTGAAGAGAGAGAGAGGTTGGGTTTGAATGAGAGCTCAAAATAAGGTATTGCCCTATTCAAACATCTCCAGGTAGTTTAGACGGCCAAGATTGCTTTGGTGAGGCCCTAAGATGCTGCCATATGTCTCTAGGGTGGTTGGGAGCAGAAGAATCAAAGGACACAAGGACATCCTATGTGGAAAGGCCCATTTGTCCTCTAGTAAGCATATGGAATGGCTAGAAGCCATTTGATTTTGATCTGAGGGCTAGGATGGGTCCTAAGAAAGTTCTAGATTCCACCTAAGCTGCTGGAGAGGGCTGGATTAGAGGAGATTAGGCTTAGGTAGTCATTTGACCAAGTTTGACCATCCTAAGACCTAGATTTGACACTTTGACTGGTCCCCATGCCACGTGGAAGCTGAGGTGGCATGAGGGAAGGCCTAGAGGTCTATTAGGACTACTGGAATGGCTTGAGTTTGAAGGGTTAAAGTTCAAAAGGTCATTTGACCAACTTTGACCCTTCCTAATGCCTTGTTTTGACTGTTTAACCAGTCAACTTGACTTGTTGACTGGTGAGGTGGCAGTTAGAGTATCTTGAGGAGATGGTTGACATGCTTTAGAGATGTTGAGGGTTCAAAGATTGGAGTTTGATGTAATGAAAGGGGGTTTTGAAAAGGTTTGACCAAATCAAAATGACTTGACTTGGTCAAATAAATCATGACTTGGTTTCAAATGAGCTCAAGGGTAGCTAAAGCATCAAATGAAATGGTTTTGAGGATTTGAAGACTTTAAAGGAATTGATCCATTAAAAGTCATTGATTTGATTCAAATATGTTAATTTTGACTAGAGTTGGACTCAGTTGACTAAGTCAACTATTGACTGGGTCAATGGGTCCAGTCAAGTCCAAATCATTGGAGAATGTGATCAAAGAAGTTTGAATGAGTTTGAGATCGATCTGGAGCTTGATTGGGTTTAAATGAGCTTAAGGGTTGAAAGTGGTCAACTTGGGTTGACTTGGTCAACCAAGTTGACCCAGGGTTAGGGTTTGAACTGGAATGGTTTGAAATGATGAATGGGGTCTAGTGGAGGTGGTTTCGGGGTTTAAATGGGTCATCTAAATCAAATGACCTGTTTAGGCCCTTAATGGGCCTAATGGGTCAACTAGGTTGACTTGGTCAACCAGGTTGACCCAGGGTCAAGGATTGGGTCCAACCAGTTCAGAATAACATTCTGAGTCTACTGGTGGTGATTTCAGAGTCTGGGGAGGTCATTTGGTCAAAATGACCTATTTGGGCCCTTAATGGGCCTTTTAGGTCAACCCTGGTTGACTTGGTCAACCAGGTGAGTCCAGGGTCTGGAAATGGGTTCAACAGATTTGAAATGATATTTGGAGACCAATGGTGGTGGTCCCAAGGTCTGGAGAGGTCATTTGGTCAGAATGACCTGTTTTGACCCTAAAGGGGTCTTCTAGGTCAACTAGGTTGACTTGGTCAACAAGGTTGACCCAGGGGCTGGTTCTGGGTTCAATGGGTTTGGTTTGACATTTGAAATTTGCTGGAAGTGACTGCATTTGATTTGGAGCTCATTTGGTTCAAATGACCATTTATACCCCACAGGGGTATTTTGGTCATTTTGACCCCTGGTCAGCTAAGGGTCAAATTGAGTCCAACAAAATGCAGTTTAATGCTCAATGGATCATAATCAAGGGTCTGGAATTGATTTGGAGCTTTGGAGGAAGCTCCAGGGTCAAAATCCACTAGGTAGCAGGTCCAGTGGCATAGACTGTAAATATTTGAAGGTTTTACAGCCTTTGGATTTCAATTCAGTTTCTGGGGTTAGAGACCTCAGAATGAGCTCAAATTTGGAGGGTTGCCTCTAGAGACATGTCACATCAGTGTGGAACTGATAGATCTTGAATCAGAGATCATTTGATAGGGTTTTGAAATGTTCAAAGATTTGCTGAAAAAGGCTTTCAGGACTTAGACCTTTGGCCTTGGATTTGAATCTGGAAGTCTGGTTTTTTTGAATTGGATTTTGAGCTAGATTTATATGATTTGGATTAAGCTTAGATTGAATTGAAGCTTGAATTGATCTAGAAGAATCCTAGGGTTTAGAATAGGTCCTAGGGTCCAAATCAGCTTAAGGGAATCCTAGGGTCTAGAATAGATCCTAGGGACTGAAGTCTGGGAAAATCCTAGAATCTAGAAGTCCTAGGGAAATCCTAGGATCTGGGGTCTGGAAGAATCCTATAATCTAGAAGAATCCTAAGGTCTAGGAATCCTAAGATCTAGGAATCCTAAGATCTAGGAGTCCTAAGATTCAAGATATAGAAGGATCTTAGGATCTAGAGTAGATCCTAAAGTTTGATTTCTAAGAAGATCTTAGGGTTTGGAAGTCCTAGGGCCTGGGATCTAGAATAGTCTTAGTATCTAGAAGAATCCTAAGCTCTAGATAGATCTAGGAGAATCCTAGGATCTAAGAGGGTCATATGATCTAGAGTCAGGTAGAATCCTAGGGTCTAGAATAGATCCTAGGGTCTGAAGTCTAGGAGAATCCTAAAATCTAGATTTGTCTTAAAATGCATTGATCTGGGGTCAGGATTAATTTGAATTTGGATTGATCTTAAAATTTGGATTGATCTAAGATCAGATTGATCCTAGGGTTAAGATTGATCCTAAGGATTGGAAAGATCCTAAGGTCTGGATTAGTCCTACTGAGCTCATACAAAAATGAGGTCAACAAATGGACCCCCAATATGTGTAATAGAATGTAGTTCTATTGCACATATTGGTGTTGACCGAATAGAATGGTCAAGTCTAGAGTTTTGATCTTAAGGGGATGAAAAGTCCATCCCTGGGGAATTAAGTTTGAATTGATACTAGGGTAGTGCTAAGAAAAGCATACTCTACCACTAGTGGGTCTGGTCCTAAGGGAAAGGAAGAATCTATCCCTAAAGGAGAAGGAAATCTGGGTGATCTTATAGGAAGAATTCCTAACTATAAAGGATTGAATCTGGATTTGATTGTAAGGGAAAGGAAAACCTAACCCTAGAAGATTAAATTTGAGTTGAATCTAAGGGAAGGAGATCCTAGTCCTAGAAGATTGAATTTGAAACTTAATTCTAAGGGAAGGAGATCCTAAACCTAGCAGATTGAGTTTGAAATGATACTAGGATAGTGCTGAGGCAGCGTACTCTATCGCTAGTGGGTCTGGTCCTAAGGGAAAGGAAGAATCTATCCCTAAAGGAAAAGAAGGTCTGGATGATCGTATAGAAAGGAAGAATTCCTAACTACAGAGGATCGAGTCTAGATTTGATTCTAAGGGAAAGGAAATCCTAACCTTAGAAAATTAAATTTGAAATGATACTAGGGTAGTGCTGGGGCAGCGTACTCTACCACTAGTAGATATAGTCCTAGGAGAAGGAAGAAAACCTATCCCTAAAGAAAAGAAGGCCTGGATGATCGTATAGGAAGGAAGAACTCCTAACTATAGAGGATCAAGTTTGAATTTTGATACTAGGGTAGTGCCACAAAGGGCGTACTCTACCACTAGTGGATCTAATCCTAAGGAAAGGAAGAATCATATCCTTACAGGAAAGAAAGCTTGATTGAGATTGATTCCAGGACGGTGCCATAGAGGACTTACTCCATCACTAGGAAGTCTAATCCCAAGGGAAGGAAGAAGAACCTACCCTAAGGAAGAGAGAACTGGATTTTGAAATTAAACCCAGGACGGTGCCATAGAGGACTTATTCCATCACTGGGGAGTCTAATCCCAAAGGAAGGTGAAAAGCCTAACCTTGAGGAGAAGAGAGTTTGAATTTGGAATTGAAATTGAATCCAGGACGGGGCCACAAGGGACTTATTCCATCACTGGGGAATCAGATCCTAAGAGAAGGAGAATACTTACTCTAAGGAAGAGAAGAGCTGGATGACCTCATAGGAAGGTAATATTACTTCATATAGGAGATCAGGCTTGAAATTTTGAATTTTGAAACTAGAATGGTGCCGCAGAGGGCGTTATCCATCACTAGTAGATCTAATCCTAAGGAAAGAAAGCACGATGACTCACATTTGTCCTTAAGGAAAAGAAGACTGAAAGAAGCTAGGATGGTGCCACGAAGGGCGTACTCCACCACTAACGGATCTAATCCTAAGGATAGAAAGCACGATGACTCACATCTAACCTTAAGGGAAAGAAAACTGGATGATCCTGTGAGAAGGAAGCATTGCTTCGCACAGAATCGGGTCTGGAGTGATCGTATGTAAAGGAAATTTGCTTTACACAGAGGATCCGATCTGGATGATCGTCTATAGAGGAAACTTGCTCTATATAGAGGATCGAGTCTGGAATGATCGTATATAGAGGAAACTTGCTCTATATAGAGGATCGGGTCTGGATGATCGTATATAGAGGGAACTTGCTCTATATAGAGGATCGGGTCAGGAATGATCGTATACAGAGGAAATTTGCTCTGTACAGAGGATTGAGTCTGGAATGATCATATACAGAGGAAATTTGCTCTGTACAGAGGATCGAGTCTGGAATGATCGTATATAGAGGAAACTTGCTCTATATAGAGGATCGGGTCTGCATGATCGTATATAGAGGGAACTTGCTCTATATAGAGGATCGAATCTGGATTGATCGTATGTGAAGGAAACTTGCTTCACACATAGGATTGAATCTAGATGATCGTATACATAGAGGAAACTTGCTCTACATAGAAGATCAGGTCTAGAAGATCATGTGTAGAGGAAACTTGCTCTGCACAGAGGATCGAATCTGGATTGATCGTATGTGAAGGAAACTTGCTTCACACTGAGGATTGGGTCTGGAATGATCATATATAGAGGAAACTTGCTCTATATAAAGGATCAGATCTGGAATGATCATATGTAAAGGAAACTTGCTTCACACAGAGGATCGAGTTTGGATAATCGTATATAGAGGAAACTTGCTCTATATAGAGGATCGAATTTGAATTCTAGAACTTGAGATTTGAATGATTCTTGAATTTGACTTTGATTGGATTTTGAGTTTGAAGATGTTTGAATTTGAAATTTGATTTGACAAATTTGAATTTGAAGGGTTTTGAATCTGGGATTTGTTTTAAATTTGATTTGAATTATTTTGAATTTGAAAGTTTGAATTTGAAAGTTGATTTGATTTTGATTCATCTTGAATTTGATTTTAAGTTTTGAATTTCGATTATGTTTGATTTGATTTTGATTTGTTTGAATTTGATTTTGAATTTTTAAAAACTTCAACAAAATTGAGCTGAATAGATTCAAAATTTGAAAATTTTATTGATTCAAAATTCGAGCTACATCAAGCATAGTATTTTTTCAGGAATCACCCGTTTACAGGAAGCATTGGGTGATCTCCTTTACAATCCACTAGCTGATACGAGCCTCCTTCGTAGACTATTTCCACTACGAAGGGTCCTTCCCAGGTTGGTTCAAACTTTCCACCGAGCTTTCGGTGGGCTAAGATAGGCCTCCGAAGAACCAAGACCAAGTCGCCTACTCGGAAGGTTCTAGGTCACACTAACTTATCATGAGCTTGAACCATTCTGGCTTTATTAAGTTCTAGATTTTGCTGGGCTTGGAGACGACGTTCTTCAAGTCCCTCAAGTTCTTCAAGTCGAAGTTGTGCATTCTGTTCTGTTGTGATCTGATTTTGGAATACAGTTCTGAGCGAAGGGATTTGAATTTCCAGAGGGAGTACGGCCTCAGACCCATACACTAGTGCAAACGGTGTGGACTGGGTCAGGGTTCGATATGTGGTCCTATAGGCCCACAGAGCTTCCACCAACCTCTCATCCCACTGACGTTTATTGTCATCCAGGGTCTTTTTGATGATTTGTACCAGGGTTTTATTGAAGGCCTCAGCCAATCCATTAGCCCGTGGGTAATAGATCGTTGAGTATCTCCAATCAATACCGTGGCGACTTGCAAAGTTATTGATTTTTGTAGACTTGAAAGCAGACCCATTATCGGATATGATTCTGCGAGGCACGCCGAATCGATATACGATATGGTCATGAAAGAATTTTATTACATGATGTGATGTTACACTTCTTAGTGGGACTGCTTCTGCCCACTTTGAAAAGTAATCAGTCGCTGCTAAGATGAAACGATGACCCCTTGAAGAAGGAGGGTCAATTGGCCCGACGATATCCGTGCCCCAACTTTCGAAGGGCCACGAGGCTATCGTAGGATGCAACACATTAGGCGGCTGATATAAAACCACACCGTGAACTTGGCATTGATGACAACATTTTGCAATTTTTATGCAATCATCAATCATCGTAGGCCAGTAGTAACCAAGTCTTTTGATTTTCATTTTCATCTTAGAACCCGATTGATGAGCACCGCACAGTCCAGCATGGACTTCGTTAACGATCTTCAGGGCCTCTCATTTATCTAAACAACGGAGCCACATCTGATCGAACGATCGTCGGTATAACGTATTATTGACTAGTGCATATGATAGGGCACGTTTCTTGATTTGATTAGCAAGAGACCTGTCATGGGGAAGCTTGCCTTCTTGCAGATACTTGATTATTGGTTGTCTCCAATCTTCTTCTTCATCGACTGTTGAAGATGTAGAAAGGACCTGGGAAAATTGATTGTTGAGGTATTCCATGTCTACAGGGGACAGGACTTGACGACCCTGAACTTCTATAGGGATGAAGTCTTCTTCTGGGCAAGCTTTGCTAGGGCATCCGCCGAGGAATTGCTTCCACGAGGAACCCTGTACATAGTTACAATGGGAATTTTCTCGAGTAGGGGAATTGTGTATTGGTGATATTTCAGGAGTTTGGGATTCAAAACCTTATAGGTCCCTGCAACTTGGTTGATCACCAGTTGAGAGTCACCATAGATCTTAATCTCTTTAATCTCAATTAAGATTGCAAGTTCCAAACCAGTTATCAAAGCTTCATACTCAGCTTCGTTGTTCGTACAAGGTTCTGATAAATGGTAGGAAAATGCATCATTCCCTTATTTGGTGTTATGAAAACCAGACCGACTCCGGCTTTTCCAGGAATAGTGGATTGAGGTATTTTGCCCCTTTGAGAGAACGCTGCACCATCAAAATACATTTCCCAGGTTTGAGTATTGGATTCCTCGAAACTCATGATTTGCTCGTCAGGTAAATCATCGTTTAGAGGAGATTTCGCCGGTAGCGGGTGTGCCGCAAGGAAGTCGGCGACGGCCTGCCCTTTCACAGCACGCAGGGAATGAAAGTGATTTCAAATTGCAATAATATCATAGACCAACGAGCCAGACGTCCTGACAACGTAGGCCGGGTCATAAGATATTGCAGGGGGTTGACACTGGAAATCAGGCTGACCTAATGAGAAAGCATGTAGTGTCTTAGTTTTTGTGCTGCAAAGACTAAGGCAAGGCAATGTTTCTCAATTGCAGGATAGCAAATTTTCGTTGGAAGTAATCTCTGACTCAGGTAGTAGAGGGCATTCTCTTTCCCATCATCATTGATTTGAGCTAGAAGAGCCCCGAGAGATTCGTCAAGGGCTGCAGTGTAAAGGATTAAAGGTCTTCCCGGAATGGGGGCTGCCAAAACTGGCAGATTTGTCAGGTATTATTTGATATTTTCGAAAGCATTTTGACATTTCTCATCCCAAATGAATTTGGCGTCCTTTTTAGCTAGGACAGAGAATGGTTGATATCTTCCAGAAAGATTAGAAATGAATCTTCTTATATACGCCAGCCTGCCCTGGAGAGATCTCAGTTGAGTGAGACTCTTAGGGGGCGGCATATTTAAGATAGCTTCAATTTTAGCAGGATCAATTTCAATTCCACGGTGCCTGACTACGAAACCTAAGAATTTCCCTGACGTGACACTGAAAGCGCACTTCAAGAGATTCATTTTGAGGTCGTAGCGGCGCAACCGCTCGAATACAGTTCTTAAATCATAAAGATGAGCCTCTTTTACTCTGCTCTTGACAACTAAATCGTCGATGTAACATTCGACTTGATTATGTATTAAGTCATCAAAGATATGAGTCATGGCCCGCTGGTAGGTAGCACCAGCATTTTTGAGGCCAAAGGGCATCACTTTATAACAAAAGATCCCTATAGGACTTCTGAATGCAGTGTTTCTCTCATCTTCTGGGGCCATCTTGATTTGATTATAACCAGACGAGCCATCCATAAAGGAGAAAATAACGTGCGAAGAGGCAATGTCCACCATGAGTTCTGGGATTGGCAAAGGAAATTCATCCTTAGGACATGCCTTATTCAGGTCTCTATAGTCAACACAGACTCGGATTTGACCATTCTTCTTTCGAACTGGCACGACGCTGGCTACCCAAGAAGAATATTGTTCTTCTTGAATAAATCCAGCCTCTGCCAACTTCTTGACTTCAGAAACGACTTGTTGTTCGATCTCCAGACGCATGCATCGTGGAGCTTGTTTGACAGGAATGGCATCATGCCGGATTCCAAGTTTATGGACTGCTACGTCAGCGGACAACCCCGGCATTTCATCGTATGTCCAGGCAAAGCAGTCTTTAAACTCGGATAGAAGTTGAATTAGATCCTCAGACTCATCCTCACTCAACAAAGAACTTATGAAAGTGGGGAGAGGGTCATCCTCTGTTCCAAGGTTGATTTCTTTAAGTTCATCGACTGTTGATTTAATTTCTTCTTTGAATTCAGGGGGTGCATCCTGAACCTGAAGTTCGTCAGAATCATCAAAAGTCTCCAAACAAAGTCCATCGAATGAATCAATGACTTCAGTAGAGACATCTTTAAATTTAGGACGACTAGTTATTATTAGACAAAATTCGTCATCGTCAAACGATCTAACGGTACTAAAGCCGATACCACTGGTCCAATGTTTATTAAATTTTGAATTCCAAAGACTTTCGTGGTATCTAGCCTGACCCTTAGTCCATTGACTCGGAGCAAAACCTTTAGAGATAAGAGACTTAACACCAGCAGGAAAGTAGCCAAAAGGTAATTCCATTAATTCATTGAAATTTTCCTCTTCAAGGATTACATCATCTTCATTCCTTAAGGAGGAAGAGCCAGGGAAGAACTTCTTGGCTTTCCTTACTTCTCCATCTAAGTTCGGAGCATCCTTAATTACTAACCCTGAGACCCTGTCAGCAGACAGTGGGGTTAAGGTTAAGGATTCAACCGTTTTATTAAGCTTTTCATACAAACTCAATTCAGGCTCGTCACTTTGAATATTTAATTTTGTATCCTCCTGGTCGCTATCCGATTCTAAAGTGAGATCAAACTTCGGAGGAGGATTGATTTTTGTATAGTCAAAAGCAAATCTGGCACCCCTTTTTCTTGAATCTTCATCAGAACTTATTTCAAGTTCGACATAGATCGGGGAATTTCTTTTTTCAATTGAAGGGCGACCTCGACCGTGTGCTCTTTGGGCCATCCTCCCCACCTCTTTGAGGTATAATGTTTGGAGGCCTGAAGATTACCCTCTCGACGTCGTCTTCACTACTTGAGTTTTGTCTCTTTTGATTTTTGACTTTTTCTTTTCTCAATCTTTGAATTGCTTTTGAACATTGATTTTCTGCTTTTTCCTCCTTGACGTTGATCTCTACCTTAGAACAGGTATTGGACCCTTTAGGTACGTAGTACGCTGCATCCTCGTAGATCCCGATCTCGTGAATAGAGAATGGTTGCAGATCACCCTTAATTTCAAACTCGATGCCATCTCGTTGGTACTTGATGCATTGATGTAGGGTAGAAGGAACCATCCTATACTCATGAATCCAAGGCCTTCCTAGGAGCGCGTTAAAGGACGTTGCCGAATCAATTATATGAAATTTCGCTTCAGTTTTCAATTCTCCTATCTCTAGAAGAAGGGTAACTGAACCTAAAGCCTTCTCGCCCTTTTCATTGAACCCACGAAGCACTAACTTGTCAGTTGAGAGCTTGCTAGTATCAATTCTAAGGTATGCGAGAGTCTTTATGTTCATCACGTTGACTGATGCACCCGGGTCAACTAGAACTCTTGATAACTTAAACTTGCCCACATTTACTGTGATGTAAAGTGGACGATTATGGTCGGCAGTTCCAAGGAGTAAATCTTCGTCAGAGAAGGTAACCCCATGGATTTCTTTAAAGTACAAAGCTTCTTCCTCGGAAGTTGAGGCTAATTGAGCTAAGCAAATCTCTAGGTCGAGAAGTGCTTTAATCAGAGTCTCCCTCATCTCTTTTGAAAGGACAAAGGCATCATAAATGCTCAATTTGGCGGGCAACTTCCTAAGGTGAGCTAAGACATTGTAATCAACACTTGGAACATTAACGTTGGGACCCGGTGGATTTGAAAGAATTGGAGTTGATTGTTGAGCGGGGATTTAAATTGGATCATCAGAAATAACTTATTTTCCTTTATCCTGAAGAGGTAGCCTAGGGGGTAAGACCTTCCCACCACGTAGTTGTACTTGCGCAACTTCATCGGAAGAACAAACTACAGGGGAGTCTACGCTCTCCTTAGGTGATTGATTGTCGTTATCTGAGCGAGAGTCCGAATCTGAAAAGTCTATCACGATAGGACTCCCTTGAAAGTTAATTTCAGGGGTTTCACTATCTGATAAGACATCAGATTTGTTTCTCTCTTGAAGAGTCAAATCTGGAGAGTTGAGTGTTTGAATTTCTTGATTGATCTCAACTTGTTCTTGATTATTTTCAATAGAAGAGTCATTTACATCTTCATTCTCAACATTAATCATCAAGATATAAGCAGAAGGATCAGACTTTTTATTTAATTTTTAACCCTTTGCCTTTGATGGGGCAAAGTAAAAGTCAGATAATTTCAGTGGTGACAGAGGTTTTGAGCCACCATCAACCACTTGTACAGATCTCTCATCAACAAATTTCCTCTCTACAGAAAGTTCACTCTTTTCATTTTTATTCAGTATAGTAGTTCCTAAGACTACTGGAGAGGAAACTGTCCCAACGTCCTCCTGCGAAGCCTCGAGGTCAACCTCCCAGATCGGGTCCCGGGCTCTCATCGGTAACTGTTGAGAAAGATGAAAAGATTTATTAATCGACTTTTTAAATGCCCAGGATAGTGCTATATCCCAACCATCTTCAATGGACAGAGAAAAGTTAGAATTCATACCTGAGATGGATTTGACAGACTCCTGATCCGGATCGATCAGGTACTCTTTTGGAATTATAATATTACCTTGACGGAAGTTCTTTTCTAGCCAATCTTTGAAGATGATGCAGTCTTCGATTGTGTGGCCTAACATGCGATGGTAGGGGCAAAAAGTTGGATCATCCTTCTTATTTGCCTCTTCCGGCTTCTTGGCCTCCAGCAATCGAAAATCTGGCTTCTTCTGAAGACTTTTAAAGATCTTTCTCACCGACTCCCTTTTAAATGGATATGTACGAGCCAATCTCTCTTTCAAAGAAATCGGGTGAGAATCTCTTGTAGGTTGGGAAGTTACCTGAAAAGGTGGAGATTTCTGAGTTTGTTGTGTCGGAGAATTACTGGACTGAACATTCATTGGTTTCTTCCCCTTATCAACAGCTGAAACCATTGATGTTCTCTTTTCAAAGGACTTCAATGGTTTACTAGCTTTCTTTTCCTCAGTAGAATCCTTCAGGAATGGCATTTTGGAAGCCTCTTCCTGTAGATTACTAGCCTTATTCAAAAGTTTTTCGAAGGTTTTGATAGTGAAACCCTTCAGGAGAAAAACAATAGGCCCGTGGATGTTCTTTAAAAGAATCTCCACTGCATGTTGCTCTTGCAACTGGGGTTCACACTCATCGAGAGATTTCGCCATCTCAAGATGTACTCAACCAAAGACTCTCCCGGTTTTTGTTTTTCGATGACGAGATCACCAACGGTTACACGCTGCTGAGCTCCTGAGAACCTCTTTAAGAATAGACTCTCGAGCTCTGTGAATATTTTCACTGAACCATTAGGTAGATCTGTGTACCACTCAAAAGCAATACCGGATAGACTACTCATAAACTGGCAAAAGAGTAGAGCATCTGACCCTCCTGCGTTGCAACAGCTTGCTCGGAAGTGGGCCAGGTGCTGTCTTGGGTTTTCTAAACCACTAAAAACTTTGAATGAAGGTGGCACAAAGCCTTTAGGATAAGAAACTGAATCATATTCTTCAGGGTAGGGTCTACCCTTTGGAATAGATACAGTCCCTTGAGAATGGGCTAAGGCCTCCCTTACCTGGGTTTCGATCATCTGGCGGATATCTTTGTTGGCTGGAGAGGTTGGGGAAGCAACCTCTGGAGTTCTGGGACTTGATTCTATTTTCCTGCTGTGCTCACCTACTGTGTGTGTTGTAGGTTGCAACTGCTCGGATTGAGATTGTTGTGCTTTGATCATCTGATTCTGCATTTGTTCCATTCTGAGCATCATCTGTTCAATTTTATTTTCCAGACTCTTGATGTATTCATCTTTCTCATTCAATTTAATTGATCCATCGGAGTCTGAATCTACTGCTGCAGAGGCTTCTTCTTTACCAGATCAGTGACTTAAAGGCTCAACATCTTTATTTGATGCTCTGGTCTCAACCATACAAATGTTCCCAGCTGAATCTTCTTCCATCAGATCATCTGCTTCTGGATCAAAGGCTTCAATTGCCTTGTTTTTAAGTATGTCCCTTATTTCTTGTACCACCTCATCGACCGGTCTACCCTCAATTGATTCGAGGTCGATTGGTAGGTACCCTTTATAATTAATCATCTCTTCAAATTCCTCATCTCCGAACTGGGTGAGGACCTCTTGAATTTTCAAGTCATCAGCAGTAGGTTCCGCCACTAACTGATCTAACATCTCTTGATCGTCCTCAAGTTCTGTCCCCTCCCCTCCGACTGTCCCAGGGTCGGTAGTCGCGAGGGTGACATCCTCAACAGGGTGAGGGATATCTAACTTAACAGGTGACGAAGGAGTTTGACTTGTAGGAACTCCAACATCAATCTGAGGAGAATCCTCACATCCCTGAATAAGAAGTCGGGGGACCTTAACAGGTGACTGGACTGGTAACTGAACTGGTGACTGAACTGGTGTATCTCTAATCTGAATCCCAACAGTTCTGTTTATCTTCATTGGCACATAAGGTTCATCTAAAGGTATGGGCCTCTTGCCCTTAACATCAACTGGCTGTAAGTTTTTGACGATTTCTTTTGATTTGGCTATCACAGGGGCCAACTTTGAAAGACTTGAAGGGAGAACTGGGGGTCTACCACTGAGAGGGTGACTCCTACCAGACCCAGTTAAAACTATCTCCTCAGTTTTAGCAGTTGGGAGACGAGGCACCCAGTGATATCCATCCACTAAGACTGAGGCAACTGGTTGCTTAACAAACTTTTTATTTCTCCTCACTGGCTGAGGAGTTAAGTTTCTTGCTTCAGATTTTTCTTCCTTTAAAACTTCTTTCTCAAGCTTGTGTGAGATCACCCCCTTCAGGTGTCTCACATATTATTCTTTGGTCTGACCTGTCTCAGCAGCACAGGTGTAAATCATGTTCCTCAACATCCTGGTTCTTAAAGTGTTCTTCTCCTTAGTGGTTTTCTTAACAGTATAGTCGACTGGGCTAGGTGGAGAGCTAGCAATCCGCGTGACTCTCTCCTCCCCTGCAGCAGCTGCGAGGGGGTGAAAATGACTCCCTTTCAGAAGTGGAGAAGAGGCAGGGATAGGCAGCTCCTCCGCAGCCTCAGGCTCAACTAAACTCAGGGCTTTCTGTTCAGCTATCTTTCTTGACATGGCGATTTTCTTTCTTATCCTTCTCAGGTAGTTCTTCCTAGCACTCTTAGTGCCAAACAGTGCTGTAGAACTAGAAGACCCTTTCTCAACAGTAGATTTCACTTCAATGTTCTTGTCCTCACTTTGGACTGAGGGTACAGAAGGTGTAAAGGTAGCACCTGCTGCCAGTTCCAACACTGGGGGAAGGTCACTCGTAGCTCCCACAGCTAGTTCCACTACTGGACCATTCTCGCCCTCAGCAGCGAGATTAATGATTGTTCCACCATTAACAGATAGTTTCAAAGTCTTGAAACCCATTCCAAACTGTGTTGCACTGCTATGAATTAACTCTTCGACTTGGAGGTCTCGGTCAACAGAGAACAGAAGTTTCCCAGCCATTGTAGAAGATTTGATTGTCTGAAATTTGGAAGAGAAGATTTGAATCAAACTTTTGAATTTTGACAAGAAATTTTCTATATTTTATCACATAAATCAAACTATAGGAATTATAATCCGATATATAGTGATAAAGTATAGATATCAATTTTGACTTGAAGAAAATTTGAATTTTTTTTGTTGTATATGTTCAACTACAAGAGGATGTTGTAGAGAACGTATAATAACAATGGTCTGGATTTGATTTGAAAGGATTTGACGGGGGTTTGAAATTTTAAAGATTGAAAGATTTTCTTTGACTATTTGAAACCAATAAGTCGGATTTGATTCCAACTTAATATTTAACAAAATATCAAAGAAAGTCAAGGAGTTTTGACTCGACTCTTTTATCCCACTGATTAGGCTAGGGATAAGATGTCAGAGGTATGACTTGATGGAAAAACTAGATGATTAAATTTGAATCTAAAAATGATACATGTTATACTACAAGAGAATGTTGTAGTAGTACATGTGACAGTGAAAATTGATTTCGAATTGAAGGGAATTTAAGTGATTCAAAAATCCGGCAGCATCTCCCCTTATTTTTGAAACTCGAGGTGTTGAATTTGCATTTAACAAGACAGTTTACAAACATTAGGGAAGATTTTACAGGAAGGAACTCGACTCTTTATATCTTATCTAAGATAAAATGTTAGAGTTTAAAGATTTGAAAGATATTGAAAATAAAATGTTGAATTTGAATTATCAATGTTAATCTACAAGAGGTATTGTAGAAGAACATTCGACAAGTGACGATTAGAACTTGAAGAGAATTGAACGGATGTTTTTGAAAATTTGAATTTCTGGCAGCACCTCCCCTTATTTTTTTGAAACTCGAGGTGTTGAATTTGCATTCAACTCGACGGTTTACAAAAGATTTTAAATAGGGGGACGCTAAAAGAACTAACCCGACTCTTTCATTCCGATGGGTGATTCGGGGTTGAAATGTCGAAAGTTAGATAACCAGAAGATTTCAAACTTCGAATGAAAATTTGAAAGAGAGGTCTATATCCTATCACACATATTGAATTATAAGAATTACAACCCTGTATGTAGTGGCAGGATATAGGAATCAATTAAGATTTGAAGAAGATGAGATTTTGCTAGACATTTGAAACTATGACTTTGAAGTTAAAAAAATCTTCTGTAAATTGTGAAACTTAGCACACTATGATTTATTTGCATGCAAGTTTGCAACATGTACAGAAAGACCTTGAAAAGCTCAGCTTGACTCTTTCGCTCTACCAATGAACTTGGAGGCAAAATATCAAAGCTAGACTTGGAGGGAGGTTTCCTACACTCACCTCTCTTTTCACATGTCTTAATTGAGTTGGCCACACTCACCCAAGAAAGAAATGGGAGAGGGACCAACAGAAGAAAGGTAGTCAAAACTATCGATGTAATAAAATTCGTAGTGCTATTAAAGATGGAGAGAGAGACTTTCCCCAGTGGAGTCGCCATTTTTTATTTGGATTGAAAAATATATTTTTGAAAAAGGGTTTAATTTTCTTTGGGAAATATTTAATTTCTGGAATTTAAATTTTATAATCGAACACTTATTATGAATGACATATCACCTCAAAAGGTGAACATATCATTCCCTAATAGGTTCCAATTACAAATCTTAATTTATCCTGATTATCGTAGTCAAAGCCGACCCCACGTAGTGGGATAAAGGCTTGATGTTGTTGTTGTTGTTGTATCGTAGTCAAACTCAAGGGGAAACAACATATGATCTCAAAAGATCAAAATAATGTTAAATCCAATGTTTAACTATAATAATCTAATAAAAAGATCATTAATTTTATAATCAAGATCACGATGCTAGTACGATATATCTTTCCAAGGAAAGAGGATATCGTCTATTATCGATCATTTGAAAATGATGATAATGATCGTTGTCTTTTAAATTTCCCAAAGATAATTAATTAAAAGTTTTAAAAAAGCTTGATTTTGAAAATCTGGTCTGGGTTTCTAAATCTCCTACGAGCGCAAGCCCTCGTAGTTAATTACATCGTAGGAAAATAGAAATCTTCCTACGAATACTCTCGATTAAAATAGCGATACGAATTTTATTTAAGATTTTCAAAGCTAGATGTCAAAGAAGGTTAAGGGTTGGAAGTTCAACAGGGAATAGATCAAATTTGAGCAGTTCTTTCTGGAGGTCAAAGGATGAGAAGTAGGAGGTGTTTGAGATTCTGAAACAATTCAGAGACACCCCAACCTATCCTAAGTGTTGGGCTTGAATTAGATTGAAAGATATTTTTAATGTTTGAGTGATCAATTTTATTAGAAGGTGGGAATCAGATTCCCAGAAAATTGAGGTCTTAAGATTGAAGACATGCCTCAGAACCTAAGTCTAAAATGGGTACTGAGAACCAGTGACCCGAAACCTAACTAATGCAATGCAATCCTGGACTTACCCTGGCCTGGATTGGGGAGCTGTTGACCTCACTTTTGTATGAGCTCAGTAGGACCAATCCACACCTTAGGATCTTTCCAATCCTTAGGATCAATCTTAACCCTAGGATCAATCTGATCTTAGATCAATCCAGACTTTAAGATCAATCCAAATTCAAATCAATCCTGACCCCAGATCAATATAATCTAAGACAAATCTAGATTCTAGGATTCTCCTAGACTTCAGACCCTAGGATCTATTCTAGACCCTAGGATTCTACCTGATTCTAGATCATATGATCCTCTTAGACCTTAGGATTCTCCTAGATCTATTTAGAGCTTAGGATTCTTCTAGATCCTAAGACTATTCTAGATCCCAGGCCCCAGGACTTCAAAACCCTAAGATCTTCCTAGAAATCAAACTTTAGGATCTACTCTAGATCCTAAGATCCTCCTAGATCTTGAATCTTAGGATTCTTAGATCTTAGGATTCTTCTAGATTATAGGATTCTTTCAGACCCCAAATCCTAGGATTTTCCTAAGACTTCTAGATTCCAGGACCTTTCCAGACTCCAGTTCCTAGGATCTATTCTAGACCTTAGGATTCCCTTAAGCTGATTTGGACCCTAGGACCTATCCTAAACCCTAGGATTCCTCTAGATCAGTTCAAACTTCAATTCAACCTAAACTTAATTCAAATCCTATCATTCAAGCTCAAAATCCAATTCAAAACCAGATTTCCAGATTCAAATCCAAGGCTAAAGGTCTAAGTCCTAAAAGCCTTTTCCAGTTAATCTTTGAACATTTCAAAACCCTATCAAATGACCTCTGATTCAAGATCTGTCAGTTCCACACTGATGTGATATGTCTCTAGAGGTAACCCTCCAAATTTGAGCTCATTCTGAGATCTCTAACCCCAGAAACTGAATTGAAATCCAAAGGCTGTAAAACCTTCAAATATTTACAGTCTATGCCACTGGACCTACCAACCAGTGGGTTTTGACCCTGGAGCTTTCTCCAAAGCCTCCAATTACCTCCAAACCCTTGATTATGATTCATTGAGCAATAAACTGCATTTTGTTGGACTCAATTTGACCCCTAGTTGACCAAGGGTAAAAATGACTAAAATGCCCCTATGGGGTGTGAATAGTCACTTTGATCAAATGACCTCCAAATCAAATGCAGTCACTTCCAGCAAGTTTCAAATGTCAAACCAAACTCATTGAACCCATTTCCAGACCTTGGACCCACCTGGTTGACCAGGTCAACCAGGTTTGACCTAAAGGCCCATTAAAGGCCCAAATAGGTCATTTTGACCAAATGACCTCTCCAGACCTTGAGACCACCACCAGTAGACTCAGGATGTCATTCTGAACTGGTTGGACCCAATCCCTGGTCCTAAGTCAACTTGGTTGACCAAGTCAACCCGGTTGACCCATTAGGCCCATTAAGGGCCTAAACAGGTCATTTAACTTAGATGACCCATTTAAACCCTGAAACCACCTCCATTAAACCCCATTCATCATTTTAAATATATTAAGCTTAACCTCTAACTCTGGGTCAACCTGGTTGACCAAGTCAACCTAGTTGACCCATTAGGCCCATTAAAGGCCTAAATGGGTCATCTGATCCAAGTAATCTATTTAAACTCCTGAAATGCATCTACAAGACTTCAAACATCAAATTAAATCTATTTGAACCTAAACTTAGGTCTTGGATTAACTCAGTTGACCAAATCAACCAAGTTTGATCTAAGTACCCCTTAATGTCTTTAATGGGTTATTCTAACCCATTTGATATTTCAAACCTCTTTCAAACTTCAAATCAACTCCAAATCATGGCCCCACCATTCCCTAATTTATGGCCAATCAAACTCAAACAAAATTGACCAAGTCAACTATGAGACTTGGTCAAATAGCTTCAAATTTCTCCTTCAAATTTTAAGTATGTCCTACTAAAGCATTGAGACTTATTCCACCAACCCTCAAACTCCATCTTTTGTCCACCTAGGCTTAGGTTGACTGTTTGACCAGTCAAACAGTCAACACATGCATTTAGAGTGGTCAAAGATGGTCAAAACCCATCTTAAACCTAACCCACTCCTCCCTAATCCACTCCAGCAGCTCTAAACTACTCTAGAACCTTCCTAGGACTACCCTCAGCCTTCAGATCAAGATCTAATGGCCTGGATCATCTCTATATACTTGCAAAAGGACAAAAACTCCCTTTACACCTAGGATGTACCTTTGTCCTTGATGCCTCTGCTCCCAACTACCCTATAGACACTTGGCATGCATCCAGGAGCTGCCCTAACTAATCCCAGCCGTCCATTCAATCTGGAATGGATTGAATAGGGCAAAATGAGGAAATGAGCCCTCATTCTATCCTAACCATTCTCTCTCCACCCTCAGCCTCTCAAGCTCCATCTTCCACTCTATCAAACATCCCAGAGACTCTTCTCTACCTTCCCGTTCAAATCCTTCCGTTCAAAGTCGCCGGAGATCAGGTTTCCGGCGAGATCAAGCCCAAATCCGTCCTAGGCTTGAAGCCCTCGATCTAGACGTCCTCCAGCTGAGGAGTCTTCTACAAAAACTTGCGTGGACAATCTACAAGCTCAGAGAGTCCAAGAACGCGAAAATCCATCGGTTGGATTAGGTAAAAACCTTAACCCTAGGTTAGGGTACACTAGGTTAAATAGATTTTTATACAGATCATTTTAAGCTATATCAATCCCTCCACACGATTTCTGTTCATTTCATCTATCTAATTTTAAAATTTCGTTATATTTGATCGATCCGATCGCTTGAACGAGCCAAAAAATGCTTTCTAGGGCGTTTTCCTGGTTTAGTTCAGGTGCACGTTTTTTTAGACCGTTGATTTTCTGATCAACGGTCTTGATTGAGCCATTCCCCGTTCTAATTAACTGCCGACTTGATCCGGCGGCTGATATCTCTGTCCGGACAAATCGTAGCCGTTAAATCATTACGGCGGGCGATCAAACGGCGTAGGATAGTGCTGACGTGGTTAAGTGATTGCGGCCCGTCGCCGACAATCATTAGCATTTAATGCTAATGATTGCCTCTGTGGCAATCATTAGCCGCGGTTAAGCGAACCGCCCTGATGCCGCCACGTGCCCCTCCCGTAGCCGCGGTTTGAATCGGACGAGCTAGATCCCGCCACGATTTTGGATCCACCAACCAGACGTTGCCACGTGGCACTCCCGCTGTAAAAAAAAAATTATATATATATATTTTTTTAAAATCATTTTTTTTTTACTTTAATTTATTATTTCAAAATAAATATTAAATATTTATTTTAAATAATAAGATATATATTATATTTTAATATATTTTGAAAATTAATTTTTCTTAATTAAAAATTATTATTAATCTAATTTTATAATTATAACTTAAAGTTATATTAATTTCAAATATTATTTATTAGAAATTAATAATTAACTTTTAAAATACTAAATATTCCATTTAATTATTAATTATTAAATATTAATTATTAAACATTAATTATTTTAAGTAACTCACAACTTTAATTAATAATTGATTTATTTAATATTTTTTTTTAATTAATATTAAATGCTTTATAATATTAATTAACATTAATGGATTTTAAAATTTTAATTAATATTAAGTTATTTAATGTTTTAATTTATATTAAATACTTTATGTTTTTTTTTTATTATTAATATTAAACGATTTACAATCTTAATTAATAATTGAATTATTTAATATTAAATATTTTACAACTTTAGTTAAATATTAAATGATTTTTAAAATCCCAATTAATATTAATTTATATAATATTATTTAAATGCTTTTAAATATTTTAATAAATAATCAATTAATTTCCAATGATTTAATTAATTAATATTAATTAATTAATTAATTATTTTCTTTTAAATTATTTTAATTTTGAAATTAATTTAATTTAAGCTATATCTTATATTTCCATTAATTAAATATTTAATTATTAATTAATATTAATTAATAATTAACAATTTAAATATTTTTGAAAATTAGTATATACATGTATGTATATATATTTAAATAATTTTAAAATTCCAGAAAATTCTTAAAATTTAAATTAATTAATTTTAAAATTATTTTAATCATTAATTAATTTAAAATTATTTAAAAATCCCTTTTAATTGGTTTAAACTTTAAAAATTCATAAGAAATTCATTTTAAATCAGAAAAATTAGTATAATATATCAAAATTTCCAGAAAATTGAGTACTTTAACTTGAGACTAATTTCAGAGATCAAACTTTGATTAATTTTAAGTTATTGTTAATTATTTGATTATTTTAATATTTGATTAATATCCAATTAAATATTAAACCAATTATTTTAAAAATTAAAAACTTATTCTCAAATAATCTTTGTTAACCAGTAGATCTCCCATTTAGTTATTGAATTTATTTTCATTATATCTTTAAGTATTTTAATTTTAAAAACTCATATTTATATATATAGGTTTATAAATATATTAAATATTTAAAAACTATTTTCAGGATAATATATAGATACTTAAATCTTTTAGATTGAGAGATCTACTATGAAATTTTAGACATAGATTGAATGTGTGAATAGAAATCTTGTGGGAGTGTTAGTGAATGGTTATGCTTTAATCATTCACTAATCTAGTTATTGTTCACATTTAATTAAGTATAAACTCTTGCATGTTTAAGGACATACACACACCACTTAGTTTAAGGCTCTCTTAGATATAGGATTGATTGTGTTTATATGTGTATTTATCATGCATATGTTATGTTGAGGGTTAGAGACTTTGATTTGAACCTAATTAACCTAGTGTCATTAAGGACAATAATTAAGGATCTTAATTAGAAAACTTAGAAAATTCCAATAATTAAGATACATTTCCAATTGACTTGAAACTTTGAACATTCAAACTTAGTGACACATACAGCCTCAAGAAAAATTCTCACTGAATTTTGAATTCATTAAGTCCATTAATTAACCTAATCAAACTTAAACCTTAATTAAGCCCTTAAACCTTCCAGAAAATGTAATAAATTAAGTTTAAATCCAAAAATTACACGTAATACCTCAAACTGACCAGAATTGAACCCTTAATCAATGAAAAATAAAAGCCCCTTGACTGGACTTCAAAACTAAGTTTAATTTAATTTCAATTGAAATTCAATATTTAATTAATTTAATTAATTAAAAATAATTAAAAATTCCAAAAATTTCTCAAACACTTGGAAATCACTCCTTAGGTCATCCCTGACCTTTGGAGTTGATTTCAAGAAGTTTGGAGGTCATTTGGATTCAAATCATAAAAATGGCTTTAATTGAACAAATTAAATAATTCATTAAATACTCAAAATTTCAAAAATTTATAACTAATTCAAATGAACTCCAAATTGAGCAAACTCAAAGGCATACAACTCATATTAAGATCTAATATTTATTAAAAATGTTAAGTTTCCAGAAATCAATCAATTTTGAAAAAGTCAACTTTTGGTCAAACTTAGTTCAAATTCAAGTCAAAACTTCAAACCTTCATAATAAAATGTAGAGAAATCCAATTTCAGTGTACTTACTGTCTAACTGATCGTATTAAAGTCTAGTATTTTAATAAAATATTAACTTTCCAGAAAATACTTTAAATCAAAAAGTCAAATTTTAACCCTTTAATTAAATCATTAAAATAATCCAGAAAATATCAAAATTCAATAAATCATCCAAAATTCCAGAAAAACATTAATTTGAACTTAAGATCAGCAACCAACTAATTCTAATTAAAACTAATCAACTTTCAAACCTTAATCAAACTCAAATCATTTAATTATATCGGGTACCACTGGGTAACCCAGGCCTACGAGGCTATTAAATTAGCCCCAAGGAAGGTGAAATAAACTTCACGGCCTCGGTGTGAAACAAAGGTGATATCCAACAAACAATTAAAATCAAATTTAAAATCAATTTCAAGTCATTAATATGTAAATTCAAATTAAATCTTCCCTTAAGCCTTCAACCAACTAGAACTTTAAACAACTTCAATCAAATCATCATATTTAGGACACATCAAAGCCACACAGTCTACCTCACACACTTTAGATGGTTTGCTAGGACAACCAACTCTAGTCTTAGGTTAGGCCGGTGTTTACTTTTCTGCTGTGTGCCGGGTTTTCGAGCTTTTACTGCATGCTGTTTGCTAGTAGTAGAATTGATGTGATTGTTTATTTATTTAATGCACTCTGTGATGTGATTGATTGTACGATTAGATCTACCCCTAGGCTAGGAATGATTTGTACTAATTCAATCTTATGCAGGTGGCCATGCTCATACAGGGCATAAATTAAAGGGGGCAAAAATCATAAATATTAAATTGCACAGGTGCTCCAGAATGCTTAAGTCCCCCTTTTAAAATTAAAAGAGCATGGCCAAGCGTGGCTGTGATTGAGCATTTTCAAATTTCAAATATATAACTGCTTGGGATATTTCTAAACTGTTAATTATTAGGATAACCCTGCAGGTTGTTGAGTCTAGAATTTTAATTTCAATTGATGTAATTTGATTTAAATTGAATTGTAAATTATTTAAAGTGCTTTGAGATTGAGATGTTTGCATATCCAATTTGGAATCCAAAGAGGAAGGAACATCCCTTAGGGGAGAGTTCCTATCCATTTGGAGATCCAAATTAGGACGAAGTTCAAGTATCCAAAGAGAAAAGATAACACCCCTATTCAGGGGGAGTTTCTTTTCATTTGGATACCCAGACCCGACGATCCAAGGAGTTCTAAGGAGACGAAGAAGTGAAGAACGAGAAGAATCTCAAATCTCAAAGTCACTTGAGTCTTAGGAGTAGAATCCGGGTTGTAGTCAGTGGTACCCGGCCACTTTACTTTACTGCAGACCCTGGGTTGTATTATTAAGGGCACTTGCCTATGGACTTTCAGTTTGAACATTTATTTAATTAATTTAATTAAATGTTGATTTGATTAATTGATGTTGATTACGATTAAGGACCCGCATGCTTTTAGTAGTTTATTTGATGCTATTGCATGTCGATTTTGATTTAGCCTGGAACCCGATCGGAGGCTCGTGAGGGTACGGTCATTAACTTCTTCTACTTAAACAAAACTTAAAAATTTTTAAGCTCAGATAGAAACTCTAACGCTCTTAAGAAGTAAGCCCGGACTCGCCGGGAGTTTTTCATGCATTCATATTAACTTTTCTCTACCTTGTTAGGCACCTCCCCGCCTGCGGGTTTTGGCAGACCACCTGACCTATTAGGGTGCAGTTCTGTCCAAGGGGATGTTGTGCAGTCTCTAGGATAAAACCTATTTTTAAGCCTATTTTAAAACTGCTTCATATTGATTTAAGCATTTCATCGAGTCAACTAGCATGCATTGCATTAGATACAAATTAAAAAATCGAGTCTAAATCTTAATTGCATTTTATTTAGACATTTAACCCAACATATGTTAAGGGGTCAATTAGGATCTGCTCTAGATGTCGACCCCAATTCTTTAAACCAACCTTAATCAATGTCCTTAACCACTCTACATTTAAAGACTTTGACTCATGGTTTTAAAAGCGTTTAGGTGGTTTAGCTGGCTCCCTAATCCAGGCCGGGGTAAGTCCAGGATTGCATTGCATTAGCTAGGATTCGGGTCACTGATTTTCAGTACCCAATTTTAGACTTAGGTTCTGAGGCATGTCTTCAAACTTAAGACCTCAATCTTCTGGGAATCTGACTCCCACTTTCTAATAAAATTGATCATTCAAATTAAAATATCTTTCAATCAAATTCAAGCCCAACACTTAGGACAGGTTGAGGTGTTTCTGAAGTAATTCAGAATCTCAAGACACCTCCTACTCTTCTTCCTTTGACTCCAGAAAGAACTGTTCAACATTGAACCATTCCCGGTTGAAAATTCCAGTCCCTACCTTCTTTGATATCAATCTTTGAATTCTTAAATAAAATTCGTATCGCTATTTTAATCGAGAGTTTTCGTAGGAAATTTTCTGGTTTCCTACGATGTAATTAACTACGAGGGCTTGCGCTCGTAGGAGATTTAGAAACCCAGACCAGATTTTCAAAATCAAGTTTTCAAAACCTTCAATTGATTATCTTTGGGAAATTCAAACTTTACGATCATTATCATCATATTTGAACTATCGATAGTAATTGATATCTTCTTTCTCTGGATAGATATATCAATTATAATCATAACTTTAAATATGAAATTAATGATCTCTTATCTCAATTATTGTAGTCGAACAATGGATTAAACATTATTTTGATCCTTCGGGATCATATATTGTTTCTCCTTGAGTTTGATCATAATAATCAGATAAATTCAAAGATTTGTAATCTGAACCTATTAGAGAACGATATGTTCATTTTTCGAAGTGATATATCATTCATAATAAGTGTTCGATTATAAAATTCAAAATTCTAGAAATTCAACTTTCCCAAAGAAAATTAAAACACTTTTCAAAACAAACTATATTTTTTTTCAATCAAACAGGAGCCAGCTAAACCACCTAAACGCTTTTAAAAACCATGAATCAAAGTCTTTTAAATATAGAGTGATTAGGGACATTGATTAAGATTGGTTTAAAGAATAGGGGTCGACATCTAGAGCAGATCCTAATTGACCCCTTGACATATGTTGGGTTAAATGCTTAAGCTAGAAATGCAATTAAAGATTTAGACTCAATTTTTAATTTGTATCTAATGCAATGCATGCTAGTTGACTCGATGAAATGCTTAAATCAAAATGTAGCAGTTTTAAAATCAGGCTTAAAAATAGATTTTATCCTAGAGATTGCACAACATCCCCTTGGACAGAACTGCACCCTAATAGGTCAGGTGGTCTGCCAGAACCCGCAGGCGGGGAGGTGCCTAACAAGGTAGAGAAAAGTTCAATATGATGCATGAAAAACTCCCGGCGAGTCTGGGCTTACTTCTTAAAATCGTTAGAGTTTCTATCTGAGCTTAAAATTTTTAATTTTATTTAAGTAGAAAAGGTTAATGACCGTACCCTCACGAGCCTCCGATCGGATTCCAGGCTAAATCAAAATCGACATGCAATAAGCTCCAAATAAACTATTAAAAGCATGCGGGTCCTTAATCACAATCAATATATCAATCAAATTAATTAAATAATTAAATCAATTAAATAAATATTCAAAATGAAAGTCCATAGGCAAGTGCCTTTAAATTATACAACCCAGGGTCTGCAGTAAAGTAAAGTGGCCGGGTACCACTGACTACAACCCGGATTCTACTCCTAAGACTCAAGTGACTTTGAGATTTGAGATTCTTCTCGTTCTTCACTTCTTCGTCTCCTTAGAACTCCTTGGATCGTCAGGTCTGGATATCCAAATGAAAAGAAACTCCCCCTGAATAGGGGTGTTATCTTTTCTCTTTGGATATTTGAAATTTTTCCTAATTTGGATCTCCAAATGGATAGGAACTCTCCCCTAAGGGATGTTCCTTCCTCTTTGGATTCCAAATTGGATTTTTTAAGCATCTCAATCTCAAATCACTTTAAATTTACAACTCAATTTACATCTCAAATTACATCAATAAAAATTTAAAAAAAGTTAGACTCAACATCCTGCAGGGTTATCCTAATAATCAGCAGTTTATATCTGACATCCCAAGCAGTTAATATATTGAAATTAAAATACTCAATCACAGCCACGCTTGGACATGCTCTTTTTGATTTAAAGGGGGACTTAAGCAATTTTCTGGAGCACCTATGCAATTTAATAATTATAATTTTGCCCCCTTTAATTTATGCCCTGTATGAGCATGGCCACCTGCATAAGATTGAATTAGTACAAATCATCCCTAGCCTAGGGGTAGATCTAATCGTACAATCAATCCAATCACAGAGTGTAGTAAATAAATAAACAAACACATCAATTCTACTATTAGCAAACAGCATGCAGTAAAAGCTCGAAAAACCCGGCACACAGCAGAAAAGTAAACACCGGCCTAGCCTAAGACTAGAGTTGGTTGTCCTAGAAAACCATCTAAAGTGTGTGAGGTAGGTTGTGTGGCTTTGATATGTCCTAAATAGGCACTTGATTGAAGTTGTTTGAGGTTCAAGTTGGTTGAAGGTTTAAGGGAAGATTTAATTTGAATTTAAATATTAATGACTTAAAATTGATTTTAAACTTGATTTTAATTGTCTGTTGGATACCACCTTTGTTTCACACCGAGGCCGTGAAGTTTATTTTACCTTCCTTGGGGCTAATTTAATAGCCTCGTAGGCCTGGGTTACCCAGTGGTACCCGATATAATTAAGTGATTTGAGTTTGATTAAGGTTTAAAGATTGATTAATTTTAATTAGAATTGGTTGGTTGCTGGTTTTAATGTTGATTTAAGATTTTCTGGAATTTTTGATAATTTATTGGATTTTGGAATTTTCTGGATTATTTTAATCATTTAATTAAGGGGTTAAAAATTGACTTTTTGATTTAAAGAGTTTTCTAGAAAGTTAATATTTTATTAAAATACTAGACCTTAATACGACCAGTTAGACAGTAAGTACACTGAAATTGGATTTTTTTACATTTTATTATAAAGGTTTGAAGTTTTGACTTGATTTTGAACTAAGTTTGACCAAAAGTTGACTTTTTCAAAATTAATTAATTTCTGGAAACTTAACATTTTTAATAAATATTAGACCTTGAGATGAGTTGTATGCCTTTGATTTTGCTCAATTTGGAGTTTATTTGAATTAGTTATGAATTTTTGAAGTTTTGACTATTTATTGAATTTTTAAAATTGTTTAATTAAGGCCTCTTTTTGTGATTTGAATCCAAATAACCTCCAAACTTCTTGAAATCAACTCCAAAGGTCAGGAATGACCTAAGGAGTGATTTTCAAGTGTTTGGAAGAATTTTGGAATTTTTAATTATTTTTAATTAAATAAATTAATTAAATTTCAGATTTCAATGATTATTAAATTATTCTTAAATTTGAAGTCAAATCTGGTTGATTTTAATTTTCATGGATTAAGGATTTAATTCTGGTCAGTTAGACGGGTTATATGTAATTTTTGGATTTAAATTTGATTTATTATAATTTCTAGAAGTTTTAAGGGTTTAATTGAGGTTTAAACTTGATTAAGTTAGTTAAGGGGCTTAATGATTTCAAAATCCAGTGGAAAATTTTCTTGAGGCTGTATGTGTCACTAGGTTTGAATGTTCAAAGTTTCAACTCAATTGGAAATGTATCCTAATTATTGGAATTTTTCTAAGTTCTCTAAACTTATGTCCTTAATTATTGTCCTTAATGTCACTAGTTTTGAGTGGGTTTGAATCAAAGTTTATACTAACCCTTGATTAACATATGAATATAAACATGCATAAACACAATCAATTCCTAAGTCTATGAGAGCCGTAAATCTAGGTGGTGTGTGCATGTCCTTAAACATGCATAGATTAATACTTAATTAAATGTGAACAATAACTAGATTAGTGAATGATTAGAGCATAACCATTCACTAACACTCCCACAAGATTTCTTATTCAAATATGTTGATCTATGTTTAAAATTCCAAAGTAGATCTCTCAACCTAAAAGATTTAAGTATCTATATATCATCTTGAAAATAGTTTTTAAATATTCAATATATTTATAAACCTATATATATATAAATATAAGTTTTAAATTTAAAATACTTAAAGATATAATTAAAGCAAATTAAATATCTAAATGAGAGATCTACTGATCCACCAAGATCATTTGAAAATAAGTTTTTAATTTTCAAAATAATTGATTTAATATTTAATTGGATACTAATTAAATATTAAAATAATCAAATAATTAAAAATAACTTAAAATTAATCAAATTTTAATCTCTAAAATTAGCTTCAAAATAAAGTACTCAATTTTTTAAAAATTTTGATATATTATACTAATTTTTCTGATTTAAAATGAATTTCTTATGAATTTTTGAAGTTAAAACCAATTAAAAGGGATTTTTAAATAATTTTAAATTAATTAATGATTACAATTAGTTAATTTAAATCTTAAGAATTTTCTAGAATTTTAAAATTATTTATATATGTATATATATATACTAATTTTTAAAAGTATTTAAATTATTATTCATTAATTAAATATTAATTAATAATTAGATATTTAGTTAATGGAAATATGAGATATAGTTTGAATTAATTTTAATTTTAAAATTAGAATAATTTAAAATTAATTAATTAATTATTGAATATTATTTAGTTAAATCCATGAATATTAATTAATTATTCAATGATTAAAATATTATAAATCACTTAAATAATATTAAATAATTTAATTAGATTTTATTTGAATTTTCAAATTTAAAATTAATTAAATATTAATTAATTATTTAAATATTTAACTAAAATATTAAATGATATTCGAGTATTTTAAATTATCTCAAAATTTTAAAATATTTTAAATAATGTTTTAAAAGAAATCCTAATTAAAATTGATATTAATTAAAATATTAGATCATTTAATAATAATTAAAGTAATAGATTATTTAATATTAAAACTTATATATTAATTAAAGTTTTAAATCATTTAATATAAATTAAAATTAATCAATTATTTAATATTAATTAACATTAGAAAGTATTTAATATTAATTAAGATATTGAATAATTGTAATTATAAATTAAAGTTACAAAATCATTTAATACTAATAATTAATAATTGACATTTGATAATTAATGTTTAATGATTAATATTTAAATAAAATATTTAATATTTAGAGGTTAATTATTAGTTTATAATAATTAAAAATTAATATTAATGTAATTTCAAAATATAATTATAAAATTTAAATTAATAATAATTCTAAATAAAAAAAAATTTAATTTCTGAGATATATTTTAATAAATAATATATTTTAATATATAATATATATTATTATTTAATATTTATTTAAAAGAAAATCAAAATTAAAACGATTAAAAAAAAATCAACGGGCTGGCTACGTGGCAGTCCCTGATTGGCCGCTTCAAACCGCGGGAGCCACGTGGCGCATCCGGACTGGCGGGCGAAACCGCGGACAATCATTGGAAATGATTGCGCCGCCGCGCAATCATTTCCAATGATTGGTGGCGGCGCGGTTTCGATCCGCGCGGTACTTAACCACGTCAGCACGTGGTTTCGACCGTCAGATCTCCGCTGTTTCGAAATGGACGGGTACGATCGAGCCGGACGGGGTACGTAGCCGCCTGATCAACCGTGCGGTCGAACGAAACCGCAAAAAGCCTTGATCTGGACCGTTGATCGCGCGATCAACGGTCCAAAGAAAAGCCCAGTTGAACTTAGTTCAACCGAAACCCTATAGTGGGTTTTTTGCTTCGTATGCTCGATCCGGTTAACCAAATTAAACGAAATTTTAGAACTAGCTCGTCTATATGAACAGAAATAATGTGGGTAGTTTGATTCGACTTAAAACGAACTTAATCAAAAGCTAATTAAACTAGAGTGTTTTAACCTAGGGTTTAGGATTATACCTTACACAATTGATGGATTGGGATGAACTCGAGCTCTCTGAATTTGTAGTTTGTCCAAGTGTAGTTCTCCAGAAGACTTCTTAAGCTAACGACGTCTGGATCTGGACCTATAGGCTCTTGGACGGATTTGGCTTAAGCTCGCCGGAATTCGCTCGCCGACGGGCTTTAACCGGAGAAATTCCGATGGGAAGTTGAAGAAGGATCTATCTAAAGCTCAATGGAGTAGAGGTTGAGGTCTGGGGCGGCTTTTGAAGAGAGAGAGAGGTTGGGTTTGAATGAGAGCTCAAAATAAGGTATTGCCCTATTCAAACATCTCCAGGTAGTTTAGACGGCCAAGATTGCTTTGGTGAGGCCCTAAGATGCTGCCATCTGTCTCTAGGGTGGTTGGGAGCAGAAGAATCAAAGGACACAAGGACATCCTATGTGGAAAGGCCCATTTGTCCTCTAGTAAGCATATGGAATGGCTAGAAGCCATTTGATTTTGATCTGAGGGCTGGGATGGGTCCTAAGAAAGTTCTAGATTCCACCTAAGATGCTGGAGAGGGCTGGATTAGAGGAGATTAGGCTTAGGTAGTCATTTGACCAAGTTTGACCATCCTAAGACCTAGATTTGACACTTTGACTGGTCCCCATGCCACATGGAAGCTGAGGTGGCATGAGGGAAGGCCTAGAGGTCTATTAGGACTGCTGGAATGGCTTGAGTTTGAAGGGTTAAAGTTCAAAAGGTCATTTGACCAACTTTGACCCTTCCTAATGCCTTGTTTTGACTGTTTAACCAGTCAACTTGACTTGTTGACTGGTGAGGTGGCAGTTAGAGTATCTTGAGGAGATGGTTGACATGCTTTAGAGATGTTGAGGATTCAAAGATTGGAGTTTGATGTAATGAAAGGGGGTTTTGAAAAGGTTTGACCAAATCAAAATGACTTGACTTGGTCAAATAAATCATGACTTGGTTTCAAATGAGCTCAAGGGTAGCTAAAGCATCAAATGAAATGGTTTTGAGGATTTGAAGACTTTAAAGGAATTGATCCTTTAAAAGTCATTGATTTGATTCAAATATGTTAATTTTGACTAGAGTTGGACTCAGTTGACTAAGTCAACTGTTGACTGGGTCAATAAGTCCAATCAAGTCCAAATCATTAGGGAATGTGATCAAAGAAGTTTGAATGAGTTTGAGATCGATCGGGAGCTTGATTGGGTTTAAATGAGCTTAAGGGTTGAAAGTGGTCAACTTGGGTTGACTTGGTCAACCAAGTTGACCCAGGGTTAGGGTTTGAACTGGAATGGTTTGAAATGATGAATGGGGTCTAGTAGAGGTGGTTTCAGGATTTAAATGGGTCATCTAAATCAAATGACCTGTTTAGGCCCTTAATGGGCCTAATGGGTCAATTAGGTTGACTTGGTCAACTAGGTTGACCCGGGGTCAAGGATTGGGTCCAACTAGTTCAGAATAATATTTTAAGTCTGCTGGTGGTGATTTCAGAGTCTGGGGAGGTCATTTGGTCAAAAAGACCTATTTGGGCCCTTAATGGGCCTTTTAGGTCAACCCTGGTTGACTTGGTCAACCAGGTGAGTCCAGGGTCTGGAAATGGGTTCAACAGATTTGAAATGATATTTGGAGACCAATGGTGGTGGTCCCAAGGTCTGGAGAGGTCATTTGGTCAGAATGACCTGTTTTGACCCTAAAGGGGTCTTCTAGGTCAACTAGGTTGACTTGGTCAACCAGGTTGACCCAAGGGCTGGTTCTGGGTTCAATGGGTTTGGTTTGACATTTGAAATTTGCTGGAAGTGACTGCATTTGATTTGGAGCTCATTTGGTTCAAATGACCATTTATACCCCACAGGGGTATTTTGGTCATTTTGACCCCTGGTCAGCTAAGGGTCAAATTGAGTCCAATAAAATACATTTTAATGCTCAATGGATCATAATCAAGGGTCTGGAAGTGATTTGGAGCTTTGGAGAAAGCTCCAGGGTCAAAATCCACTAGGTAGCAGGTCCAGTGGTATATACTGTAAATATTTGAAGGTTTTACAGCCTTTGGATTTCAATTCAGTTTCTGGGGTTAGAGACCTCAGAATGAGCTCAAATTTAGAGAGTTGCCTCTAGAGACATGTCACATCAGTGTGGAACTGATAGATCTTGAATCAGAGATCATTTGATAGGGTTTTGAAATGTTCAAAGATTTGCTGAAAAAGGCTTTCAGGACTTAGACCTTTGGCCTTGGATTTGAATCTGGAAGTCTGGTTTTTTTGAATTGGATTTTGAGCTAGATTTATATGATTTGGATTAAGCTTAGATTGAATTGAAGCTTGAATTGATCTAGAAGAATCCTAGGGTTTAGAATAGGTCCTAGGGTCCAAATCAGCTTAAGGGAATCCTAGGGTCTAGAATAGATCCTAGGGACTGGAGTCTGGGAAAATCCTAGAATCTAGAAGTCCTAGGGAAATCCTAGGATCTGGGGTCTGGAAGAATCCTATAATCTAGAAGAATCCTAAGGTCTAGGAATCCTAAGATCTAGGAATCCTAAGATCTAGGAGTCCTAAGATTCAAGATATAGAAGGATCTTAGGATCTAGAGTAGATCCTAAAGTTTGATTTCTAAGAAGATCTTAGGGTTTGGAAGTCCTAGGGCCTGGGATCTAGAATAGTCTTAGTATCTAGAAGAATCCTAAGCTCTAGATAGATCTAGGAGAATCCTAGGGTCTAAGAGGGTCATATGATCTAGAGTCAGGTAGAATCTTAGGGTCTAGAATAGATCCTAGGGTCTGAAGTCTAGGAGAATCCTAGAATCTAGATTTATCTTAAATTGCATTGATCTGGGGTCAGGATTAATTTGAATTTGGATTGATCTTAAAGTTTGGATTGATCTAAGATCAGATTGATCCTAGGGTTAAGATTGATCCTAAGGATTGGAAAGATCCTAAGGTCTGGATTAGTCCTACTGAGCTCATACAAAAATGAGGTCAACAGACAGCAGCAACTCAATCTATGTCTGGTTGTTTAAACGAGGCAGGAGGGCCTTTCACTTATTTTCAAGACACCTAGAAGCAGAAACAAAAGAAAAGAATCCCATAACTTATCTCTTGTCAAACTACATCTTGCGGAATCCCTCCTCCCAGCTTTGTCCTTCCTACTATTCCAATCCAACCCACATCTCTACAGCACACTCCATATAGCAATAGCTCCTCCAAACTCTAGAGCTCTGTTGAAGCCGAACAATAGTAGGAGGTGAGACCTTCCTTTTTCATGTGAAGCCCTCTCACAACTTGTAGCCGAACTCCACCTTACAGTTGCAACCGAACAACCTCTCCACTCAAACAAAGACTTCTTCCATCCGCCACTATTCTGAAATCTCTGCACCCATCCCTTCTCTTCAGCATAAGCAAAGCCCACAATCATGCAGCCAAACTCCAAGCACCTCCTGTGTTCCTCCAATCCTTCAAAAGTCGAGCCACTCGTCCACATGCTTCAAACTGCCATTTTCAACTCCTATGCCGAAAACTTCTTCTGGAATCATTCTTATGGACAAGTCAGATTCTGAGAAGGTGAATAGCCTCAAGTCGGTTTATCTTGAGAAGATAGTTCCAATTCTTGAAGAGGATTTCGGTTACAGTAACATGCATGAGGCACCATGGAGGGAAACTCCCTCTTCATTCTCTCCAGTTTCTCAGAATGGGAGTATTTAAATTCCTAGGATGACAAAAATATTATAGTGCTTACACTGTTCTTATTCACAATCTTTTCTGTAATTGTTTTATACACGAGGTACGATGCTTGTTCTTTCTAGGGATGGCCGATGCTTCTTATAAGATGCTATTCAGATCATCATATAAATGGTAGCTGCAAATGAAGTCAGACGTACATGGGTGGACCACATGAGGATTTTGGAATAAAATACAATATGGAAAATGGTGGATCTGCTCCAGAGGCCATTATTGATAAAACTTATGCCAATACGAAGACAATAAAAAAAAGTACCTCATTACAAAGAACCTTCCAGATGTAGATATTTCTACCTTCGAAGTGGTCAAATTTACAAGACCTTGAAGAAAGGGAAGAAGCCACGGCCAGATGCAAGAACTGACTATGGTGCACATATTGGGGTTCGGCTAATGGATGATGGTAAATTTCATATTACTGAGTTTAAGGCAGAGCATAACCATGAGCTGGTAGAAATTCAATTGGAATCAAGTAATGAATTGGTAGTGGATGTTAAAATTCATAAGAGAAATTTCGGTGGGAGGTTTGCAGGAAGGCTTATTCACAAGAGTTATAATCCTTCTAATTGTTTGAGCAATTTAGTGCCTTTAGAAAATGCTGATAATGAGGATTGGGTGCCCAAAGTTGATATGAAATTTGAGGATGATGAGGAGGTATTTGAGTTTTATATAAATTATGCAGCCAGAATAGGATTTAGTGTCAGAAAGAATATGATGAAACGAAGGACTTTAGGCATTGTGTATTCAAGAGCATATGTTTATCATGAAAGAGTTTAAAAAAAAAGAGAAAAAAAAGAGAAAAGGGAGACTTTTGCAAAATTAGGAAAATCTGCTTCGACGCTCGCAACAGGACGAAAGACCACCCATGCACGCTTTTCTCTAGCGTGGTGGGAGGAAATTCGTCGTGTAGCTAGCGACGAAGCAGATAATCCCCCCCTAAAGTCCTATTTTCGATGTCTGCGGCACGTCGAGGGACCTCCTATGCACGCTTTTCTCTAGCGTGGTGGGAGGGAACTCGGTGCGGCGCTTACGACGAGGTAGGCGGGCCTTGTGCACGATTTTCTCTAGCGTGGCGGGGACGAATATATAAAACTGTGCTTCTTTTTAAACAAGTGCCTAAAGACCCATGCACGCATTTCTCTGGCGTGGTGGGATTGAAGACATTCGGCCTCGGTGTCATTCGACACCACCCATGCATGATTTTCTCTAGCGTGGCGGTGGCCCCCAAACTCCTGAAATTTCCCCTAAACAAGGGAGACGCCGGGAGGCTGCTGAAATTTTGTCTGAAAAAGGAAAAGGACTTGCAAACTTTTGAATAGCAGGGGACTTGATTTTGGACCACAGGGAATAGAACTTAAAGCACTAAATCATACTCAAACTAATTAAATGAATCCATAAATCATTAAATAATGAATAAACAAATGCTAAGTGAACTTGTGGAAGACATTGAAATGAATCTCAACACAAAAGCAAGGGACTCATGGAGGAAGATATTCGAACATAATAAACATGTCAATAAGGATTAAGTGAGACATATAACAATGTGCTTATGATCAACAACACAATCTTTGTGAAGATTAAGAAGTGACCACCTCAAATGGAAGGAAAATATTAATGACCAATGGTATCATATTCAACATACCTGTTGCAATCCATCTTGCAAGCATGCCCTCACTTCTAAATGGCAAAGTATTATGAAGAATATGATTTGGTCACAAAGCTATGGCAGGAACTATTTGTAGCATGATGACAATTAAAATGCAAACAAGGACTTATGACACACTACAGGAAAACTATCTGTTACCGTCGGACTTTCCGGCGGATGGTATCCGTCGGAAACTAGCGACGCAATTACCGGTGGATTTGTCGCCGGTAATTATGCGACGAAATTTCCGGCGGATTATCCGTCGCTTCTTTACCGGCGGATAATATGCCGCAATTGCGCTGGAAAAGTTTCGTTTTCCGACGTAATATCCACCGGAAATTACCGGCGGTCGTACCGGCGTATTTTCCACCGGCTTACTTAAACTCGACGAACTATAACCGGCGGATGTTCCGCCGGTAATATTGCCGACGGAGTATCCTCTTCTCCTTCTTTTTTCATAGTTATTTGCGATTTTTTCGATTTTGTTTTCGATTTTTGGTTTGATTTTTGGATATGTTGTGATGGCTAATGTTTCTTTCAAGAGGAGTGATCCTAGCTTTCTTGCTTCCAAAAAATTTATCAAAATTCTAGGATGCTTTATATGGATTTGATTCTTTGAATGGTTTCCCAGAGCTAAAGGTTACTACTCTTAAGGGTTTACATGCTTTATGGATTTCAGAGAAAGAATTGTTTTTAAAAGAGCTACTCTTTTTTATTTAAATTATAACTTATAGAATAATTAAATTAATAATTAATTAAAATATAACCTTTTGATAATACTTTTTAATACTTATTAAATTTTATTTTTATTAAATAATAAGATTTTTAATCAGTTTAAAATTATTAAATTATTTAACATTACTTATTAAATTAATTAATTTAAACTAATTAATTTAACTTTATAATAATTACTAAAACTATTTATTTAACTTATAAATTTTTATTAAAATTATTTTTTTAAAAAAATAAATTCTGCCAGAAATCTATCGAAAATATTCCAACAAAAATTTCTGCTGGAAATTCGTCGATAATTCATTAAAAATATTTCATCAGAAATTAACAAAAAATATGTTGGAAAGTACACCTGAATGTTTGACCAAAAAATTTCGCTAGTAATTTGTATTTTTTCTATAGTGAGTCGACATTGGTAAGAATTTTAACAAATTTTAATAATTCATTTAGTTATGAATATTGATGTAAGTATATTATAGAGAGAGCTACTCAGTAGAGAACTATCCACTATTGAGTTGCATAGTCATACCCATAAGTGCTAGAAGGAATAGTAGTAGGTGGACGAGTGAGCGAGGAGAGCCTATGTGAT
The DNA here is from genome assembly GCA_019925795.1 of Dendrobium chrysotoxum. Classification (NCBI taxonomy): domain Eukaryota; kingdom Viridiplantae; phylum Streptophyta; class Magnoliopsida; order Asparagales; family Orchidaceae; genus Dendrobium; species Dendrobium chrysotoxum. The sequence continues at coordinate 26,475,358 of CM034311.1, forward strand.
TATATAAGTTTATAACTTTAAGCATCAATTATAAATTGATTAATTTTATGTTATCTATTGTAGGATGAGTATACACAGCTTCGAGAAAACCAGTCTGGAGTAGATGAGAGATCCTCGAGGGGATCTGCAGATTATTCTGACTACTGCATTTGGTTGTAGGCGATAGATGGAATGCAAAAGATATGAGTTTATGGATTAGGCTCACAAGCCTACTCATATGAGGGATAGTTCTATGGTGGGTCTAATTTCTCAGGAAGCGGTCATGAGAGTTTGTATAGTCAATAGGTGGTTGCCCATACAACAGAGCTAGAGCATGTCCAAAAATTACAAACTGACATGCAAATGTAGATGAAAATGCAACAAAGTCAGATAATGGAGGAGTAGTATAGAATGAGGGAACAGTTTAGTGAAAAATAGCTAGCATCGATAGAGAAGGAGAATGACAATTAGATTCTGGCTAGACTATACGCGCTTGAAGATTTTATGTTGAGTTCTTATTGTATAAGAACTAAACGTTTATTACAGTACTATTTTGTAATTATAGGACATTTACTTTTGATTAAATGCGTTATTGCTTTAGTATCCATATTTTTGTGCAATGTTGAAATGTGAGAATACTATATTTATGTTTTGAATATTTATGATTGCAGAACTATTATGTCGTATAATAGTGAGGTAAGTGTTATTTTCTTTTGTTGAGAATATAGGTTTTTGATAGATTTTTGAGGGATTATTCATTGAAAATGATGATATGAAGAATTGCCAAGACATTTCAGACAGAATTTATGTTGGAACTATCTGCCAGAAATTCTGACAGTTTACTCACTAGAAATATCCACTGGTAATTCCAACATTTATATGTCGATAATTGAATTTGAAAAAGATGTTGTTTTTGGTCTACGGCTCCATAAGAAATTCATGTAGCTGACCCCACGTAGTGGGATAAAGGCTTGATATTGTTGTTTTGGTTCCATCAGAAATTCATCGGATTTCTGTCAGAAATGGTTTCGACAAAATTTTCTGCTAGAGGCATATTTTTGACGTGCATTTTACCATCCGAAAGTTTTCTGCAGGAAAACTATTTTTTTGGAACATTTTGCTCATTTTCCAATGGATATGGCCGCCAAAAATGAGCATTTTTTCTAATAGTGTTTTGAGGCTTTAATGAGGTGCATGCCTCATCATTTAATTTTTTCTATTGAAAGATTTGTGTATTTTGTACATTCCACTTTTAATATAAGTTTAACAAATGTTCATAAATTTTCCTTGAAAAAAGAAAGGATTAAAGAAAATCCAGATCATAGTGATGTCCCAACTCCCCCTCCTCTTCTTTAATCCTTGGTATACAGAGATCTCAAATATTCATTCCATCGGTTAACTCATGATTTATCATTATAAGATTATGTGCTACAAGAAAATAAACCATTAGCGACTATCAAAAGCAGTTAATTTCTAAAAATAAAAATTTTATCGCTATAGCTAATAGCGACCAAAAAAATTGGGGATACTGGTTTGTTACACTAGCCTCGTCCCTGTGGCTTTTAGTGACCAAAAAAATTATTTGGTTGCTAAATTATTGACCAGTTACTAATATAGGTTTCGCTAAGTTGTTAATATTATGGATATGTCGCTAGAAAATTTTCTTAATTGAGCATGAATCTTAATGGAAATATGAATTGAGAACTTCTAAACTAAATTCAGAACCATCCAAACTCTGATTTTAGCAAGCTTATAATCAAATTGAATGTTTTGAGGAGGCGAACTCAATGACACCAAATTCAGTTCAATCAAAGCCCAAATGAGCCCAAATCGAAGGACCAAAGCCTACTTGGAAGCTTCAAAGGATTAATTGGATAACCAGATGATATCCAAATATGACTTGCTTATAGTCGAATCCAGCAGCGACGAGAAGAACCCAATTAACGAGTCCAAAATCACTCAATTCTGACATCTCTAAGGCATTTAAATGCTTGACAAATGCTCTGTGATCAAGAGGATCACTATGAGTCGTCCGATAAGAATACTCTCAACTTGTCATGGATCTTCTTCCTATTTAATTATTAGCAATACCACTCATAAAAAATTATAAATAGTCTCTCATTCTTCACATAAGGGAGGAAAAAAGAATAAAGGAGAAATTTTGGAGCTTTCTTACCATCGATAGCCATTGGATCTCTTCCCAACCACTGATCTTCGTCAGACTTCCGCCCATTTGTTGTTAGCTGCCGGATCTCTTCTTGTCCACTGATAGTTGTCAGACTTCTGCTCGTTCATTGGTAACTGTCGGATTTCTTCCCGGCCACCAACCGTCGCCAGATTTCCTCCCGTTAGTCGGTAGCCGTCGGATCTCTTCCAAACCACCGATCGTCATTATACTTCAGCTCATTTGTTGGTCACTGCCAGATCCCCTTCTGACTTATGACCATCGTCAAACTTATGCATGTTTGTTCGTTGCAACAGATATCTTTCTAACCACCGATGGTCTCCAAATTTATGTCCTTCTATTGAATATATTCGTATCCCCAACCATACCAGAACTCAACCGAATATTCTCTCAATTGATGCTGCCATATTTTTAATATATATTCAATCAATATCGGGAGTTTCCATATGAAGTTTGATCAATTCTCTTATGCATTGTATTCTCCTCATCCTTAAATTAGGGGACAGTTCGACCTCTGTATTAATCTACTTATACATTAGTGGAATCATTTCAACTGGACAAGACCCCGTGATTTTGTCCCTTTTTACGATTTTCCACATAAAAATTTTAGTATTTCTCTATCATCTTAAATGTTTGTTTGTGTGCTAAATTTTCGTAAATCACTATAACATAAAATCTTTTCACTCTACCGCCTAGAATTTCTCAGTCAGCAACAATCAGCAATCATTTTTTTATGCTAACGAACATTTATTTGGATACTATTTATTGAGTTTGGTTGCTAAGTTCATTGATTATATTAATATTATAGCAACCTAAATAAAAGTTAGTCATTAAATGAACAATCAAATAAATCATGCATGCACCCTTGAATTTTGTTTATATAGTTGAAGTTAATGCATGGATATTGATTTTGGAGGTCTCTTCAAAACCATGAGTTGTAGTACAAGAAGTACCAAACCAAGTCATTTTACATTCACCATTTTTAAATTGACAGAAGCATTAGCATTCTAATAAATGTTATGGGAGTGCTTTCAAGATTTTTGGAATGATAAATGGTGATAACAGTCAGTCGAGAGTTAAAATATCAGTGAAATGGCGATTCATTGAATTCCTAATAATTCAATAAAAGAGTTTCAATGAAGCCACGGGCAATGGAGAAGAATTAATGAAAGAAGGATAATTTTCACTAGAATATGGGAGAAAAGTATCTAATATAATATGCGATTTCTTTGAGATTTTTCTAAAAGATGATTGATTGAATGAAGAAATCTGTAAATCAAAATAATTTGAATTTTACTCTAATTTTTTTGAGAGGAAGCATAAGCATGTGTTCTTAAATTCCGATATAGTTTAAAAGAAATTTGAGTTGACATAGTTTTGCTATTCAAAATGCTCGATAAACTTAATATGAATCATTATATTTATGAATTAATATATTGGTTCTTACTAAAATGATAAGTTCACCAACAGTTAGTTAAGAGCATCATATCATAATGATAATATATAGACAAGATATAAGAGCCTTTCTACATAATATTCTAAATCAAACAGGCTAGACTAGATATTCATGAAATGCAATAAGAATGAACAAACGACTAGATGGATACATGAGAAGCTTCATATAATGTATACAGTAAAAGTAGGATACGTGATCAAATAAAAGTACATGATTATAATTGGACATAGATGGAAGCATACATCAAGTGTTTCGATTGGCTAATTTCTCCTCCCTTCCAAATGACGCAACAGTGTATGCATGTTTGTTGATAAAATAATTAATTAATGGTCGGGTAAGAAGGATGCATCGCAAGTCCACAGAGTCCTTCGACAGCATCAATGTCCCTCTGCATCTTAATGTAGCCATGGTCACCCCAGCTAGTTCCCCATGAGTTCTTCAACAGCCAGTACTTGGTTCCATCTTTGTTGATGCCATAGCCGATGGCTGTTACTGCATGGTCGAGTTCGGTGTCACAAGGGCCAGTGAAGATGCCACCTGTATAATGTTGGAAGTTGGGGGTCGCCGCCATGGAGAACCACAGAAACTGGCTGAATAGAGACAGCTTTAAGCAGTGATGCCTCGCTGTTACTTGGAACATCCTCAAAGCCGGTGATCTTCACGGCACTGTTGGACTCCTTATTGGAGTTACAGGAACCATCGGCTGCCTTGTATGGGTAGTTGATCTCAGTGTTGATGCCTCCATTGTCGATGATGAATTGAAAAGCATGATCCATGAGGCCCCCGTTGCAACCGTGGTTCTGGCCATTCACATCGCAATCAATGAGCTCTTGCTCCGAGAGGGAAATTAGCTTCCCATTCTTGATCTGGTTGATGCCCTCTATGGCCGCCACCGTCGAGAATGCCCAACATGCTCCTGCTTATCATATATTTGTTATTCAGTTATGCTCATATGGACTTGAATATATATATATATATATATATATATATATATATATATATATTTCATGTAAGGGGATTAATCCTCACCGCATTGGCCTTGATCCTTTATAGGAGTGACGGCTCCCTTGCTTCTCCAATCTAAGTTAGTTGCTGATACCGACACATTCTCATACCGAAAGTTCCTAGGCGTTGCACGAGATGAGGTCGAGCGCTTGTATCCAGAAAGGTAAATAGCATTGAACTCCTCATTAGTCAAATCTGTGAACTGATTGCGTCCAAGCCAGTACTCGCGTTTCCTGGCATTAAAGCTCTCTATGTGCTCCATGTTGGACTTGAAGATCTCGAACCGTTGAGCCTTTTCAGCTGCATTTCTATACCCCTTCCCATACTGCGCCATCCACTCTTCGTGGCGTTTCACCATCGATGATGTCCCTCCAGGTAGAATGCGGGATGCCGAATTGGCAGCAGCCAATGCTCCAAATAGAAGGAAAGCCAGCAATGACAGCTTTCTCATGATCAGTGCCATGGGCCTAATTAATTAACTGAATCGTGTAGTTGGTGCAGAAGGCTAACTAGTTTGCATTGGTTTATATAGAAGCTAATTTGAGAATGCGAGGGCTAGATGTTTATTTTCTAAAGCTTGATCTAAGCGAGCATACGTATCCATGCAACTACATACTGCTTGCCGTGTAATATATGCAAGTACCGTATCGTATCTTCCTCCATCTAATAACGGATAGATTCTTCTTAGTTAGTTTACAAGCTGCAAATTTCTCTAAAAAACTAATAAATAATCTAACCTATACATTTTTCATAAGATACTTAAAGGGTCAGTGTACGTATGAATCCATATAACATTCAATTTCAGGCTATCTCATTACGTTATGTAGCAAGGTGAAATCACCGATCGCCTGGGTGCTAATTAGTCAAATTAAACCTTTAGTTAACTTACTAATATTGTTCGAACGAACTGCAACGTTTCCTGATATCATTAAGATTTGGTTCACATTTGTTGACCCCTATATCTAAAACCACGCATAAAAGGATAAAAATGAGGAACCAAGTAGTGCGCGGGTTGGTCCGACACCTTACTTGAAGCGTCAAATGATCTCTGAATGCTAGACGGACTGCTTCGTTGTGTCCGGAATGTCATCAACATCAGAGATCTACATTTTATTTAATTAATTTGAATCAACCGGGGTGGTGGCATGCAAATCAAAGCAATCCTAATGTGATACAATAATGCGCATTTCAAGGAAAATTGGCCTCGTCATCCCACAAATGACGTCCGATTGTAAAACGGATTACGTCGTTGCGTCCGGAACATCATCAATATCGAAGATCTATATTTTATTTAATTAATTTGGATCAACCGGGGTGGTGGTACGCAAATCAAAGCAATCCTAATGCGATGCAATAACATGCATTTTAAAGAAAATTGGCCTCGTCATCACCCAAATGATGTCCGATTGCGAAACAGACTTCCCCTTCGCGTCCGGAATGCTCTCAACCTTTAAAAACTAATTTATTTTATTTTATTTGAAGCATTCGGATTGGCAGCGCGACCGAGGTGATTCAAATACAATAACGTGCATTTCAAGAAAAGTGGCCTCGTCATCACCTAAATGATGTCCGATGCCGAAATGAACTTCGCCACCGCGTCCGGAATGCTATCAACCTCTAAAAACTACATTTTGTTTTTTGAATTTGAAGAATTTGGATTGGTGGCACGAATCCCGAGGTAATTCAAATGTAAGGACGTGCATATCGGGGTAATTTGCCTCTTCGGAGACGGCATGATGTCCGATCTCAAAACAGACTGCGCCACAGCGTTCGAAACATCATCAACAATCAAAATATGTATTTTATAATTTCAATTGGGATCATCCGTGGTGGTGGCATGCAAATCAAAGAAATCTTAATGCAATCCAAATACAAGGGCGTGTATGCTAAGGAATTTAGCCCTCAGCGTTGACCAATCGATCCCCGATCGACAAACGGATTTAGCCGCCGGGTCCGGAACGTCGTCGACGTTAAAGGTATACATTTTATTCAATTAAGTTGGATCATTCTAGATGGTGGAATGATCTCTGAGGTGATTCAAATACAATAACACGTATTTTGAGGGAAATTTAGCCCTCAGCGTCGACCAAACGATCTCAGATCGATGAACAGACTTCGCCACAGTGTCCGAAATGCTCTCAACCTTTAAAAACTATATTTTGTTTATTCAATTCAATGCATTCAGATTGGCGGCGCAACCGTAGTGATTCAAATGCAGCAGCGCGCAGTTCAAGAAAATTGACCTCATCGTCGACCTAATGAGCTCTGATCGATGAACGGACTTTGCCACTACGTCCGGAACATCCCAAATACATAAGAATGACTTTTAATTTGATTGAATTAAATGACGTATGAGAAGGTCGACATGAATTGCGAGACAAACGCACAAATCCTAAGATAATGATTCGCATGTTAAGGAATTTAGCCCTCGGTGTCAACCAAATGATCTCCGATCGACGAACGAACTGTGTCATTGCGTTCGGAACACTGTCAATACTCTAAATTGACTGTCAATTTGTCCAAACTAAAATTATGCCATGAACGACGAGTGTTCTAATACGATAACGCATATTTCAAGGAAATTAACGCTCGGCGTCGACCAAATGACATCCGATTGCAAAACGGACTGCATCATCATGACCGAAACATCGGAAATACCCTAAATCCACTATCAATTTATCTAATTTTTATACTTAAAAAGTTTAGCACGTATTACGAGGTGAAATACACACAAATTTCAAGAAAATTGTGCAAATCAAGATTTTTTCAGTGACTGGTGTATCACTACCATCTTTAATTAACATAATTACCAATTATGAAAAACCATTATTATCGTTGCTCATGAATCTAGCCAAAAAGAGAAAAGAAATCGAAGGAAATCAAATCAAATTAAATGCATACCTCGTAGCAATCAAGCTCATTGCCAGAAATCCCAGAAATCCCGTGGCGACAACAACAACTCAATCTATGTCCGGTTATTTAAACGAGGCAGGAGGGCCTTTCAACTATTTTCAAGACACCTAGAAGAAGAAATAAAAAAAAAAAGAATCCCATAACTTATCTCTTGTCAAACTACAGTTTGTGGAATCCCTCCTCCCAGCTTCGTCCTTCCCACTATTCCAATCCAACCGACATCTCTACAGCACACTCCATATAGCAATAGCTCCTCCAAACTCTAGAGCTTGGCCTCAGAATTTCCGCCACATGCTTTCTGTTGAAGCCGAACAATAGTAGGAGGTGAGACCTTCCTTTTTCATGTGAAGCCCTCTCACAACCTGTAGCTGAACTCCACCTTACAGTTGCTACCGAACAACCTCTCCACTCAAACAAAGACTTCTTCCATCCGCCACTATTCTGAAATCTCTGCACCCATCCCTTCTCTTCAGCATAAGCAAAGCCCACAATCATGCAGCCGAACTCCAAGCACCTCCTGTCTTCCTCCAATCCTTAAGAAGTCAAGCCACTCGTCCACATGCTTCAAACTGTCGTTTCCAACTCCTATGCCGATAACTTCTTCTGGAATCATTCTCATGGACAAGTTAGATTCTGAGAAGGTGAATAGCCTCAAGTCGGTTTATCATGAGAAGACAGTTCCAATTCTTGAAGAGGATTTCGGTTATAGTAACATGCATGAGGCACCATGGAGGGCAACTCCCTCTTCATTCTCTCCAGTTTGTCAGAATGGGAGTATTCACATTCCTAGTTGTTGCCTTCTATGTATTCCTTGCACCTTTTCTTGAAAATAGGATGACAAAAAAATTATAGTGCTTACACTGTTCTCATTCACAATCTTTTCTGTAATTATTTTATACACGAGGTACGATGCTTGTTCTTTCTAGGGATGGCCGATGCTTCTTATAAGATGCTATTCAGATCATCATATAAATGGCAGCTGCAAATGAAGTCGGACGTACATGGGTGGACCACATGAGGATTTTGGAATAAAATACAATATGGAAAATGGTGGATCTGCTTCAGAGGCCATTATTGATAAAACTTATGCCAATACGAAGACAATAAAAAAATGTACCTCATTACAAAGAACCTTCCAGATGTAGATATTTCTACCGTCGAAGTGACCAAATTTACAAGACCTTAAAGAAAGGGAAGAAGCCACGGCCAGACGTAAGAGCTGACTATGGTGCACATATTGGGGTTCGGCTAATGGATGATGGTAAATTTCATATTACTGAGTTTAAGGCAGAGCATAACCATGAGCTGGTAGAAATTCAATTGGAATCAAGTAATGAATTGGTAGTGGATGTTAAAATTCATAAGAGAAATTTGGGTGGGAGGCTTGCAGGAAGGCTTGTTCATAAGAGTTATATTCCTTCTAACTGTTTGAGCAATCTGGTGCCTTTAGAAAATGCTGATAATGAGGATTAAGTGCCCAAAGTTGATATGAAATTTGAGGATGATGAGGAGGCATATAAGTTTTATATAAATTATGTAGCCCGAATAGGATTTAGTGTCAGAAAGCATATGATGAAATGAAGGACTTCAGGCATTGTGTATTCAAGAGCATATGTTTGTCATGAAAGAGTTAAAAAAAAAGAGAAAAAAAGAGAAAAGGGAGACTTTTACAAAATTAAAAAAATCGCTTCGACGCTCACCACCCATGCACCCTTTTCTTTAGCGTGGTAGGAGGAAATTCGTCGTGTATTTAGCGAAGAAGCGGATAATCCCCCCTAAAGTCCTATTTTCGATGTCTGCGGCACGTCGAGGGACCTCCTATGCACGCTTTTCTCTAGCGTGGTGGGAGGGAACTCGGTGCGGCACTTACGACGAGGTAGGCGGGCCCTGTACACGCTTTTCTCTAGCGTGGCGGGGACGAATATATAAAACTGTGCTTCTTTTTAAATAGGTGCCTAAAGACCCATGCACGCCTTTCTATGGTGTGGTGGGATTGAAGACATTTAGCCTCGGTGTCATTCGACACCACCCGTGCACACTTTTCTCTAGCGTGGCGGGGGCCCCCAAACTCCTGAAATTTTCCCTAAACAGGGGAGACGCCGGGAGGCTGCCAAAATTTTGTCTGAAAAAGGCAAAGGAGAAGATGACTCCCTTGCCATCAATGTCGAGTAACTTGTAAGCAAATATGCTAACTTGCCTATAAACAACAGTGAAAGCTGCCATCCTACAAGTATATGCTAAGAGATTGTGAAAAATACAACCCTTTCACAAGCGGTATTCAGCCAGTAATAAGGGGGAACATACAGAAATATGTGACATGTGTCAGAGCATTAACACGATCTACAATAATATAATAGTGAGAAAATATGTCTATCACCTATGAGCAGGAAGAGTCGACATAGAGTGAATATAACAACAATCTGTGCAGCATTGCAATAAGATATATCAACCCTTGCAACTAGTGATAATAAACATGTTGCAGAAGTAATGGATAATCTGCAAACATAGATATACCTACAAAAGGCTATCCTACGAGTAGATATATAAGTTCCCTTAAGCAAAGGAAGATCTGCAATACATACGAATCCCCTACGAATACAGATGTACGCACTACATGCCACTTATGGGTAGATGTAAAAAGACTATAATAAATGCAGTATCCTTTAGTCAATTTCAATCTATGAATATATCCACATACCTACAGGTAGTAATAGAGAATGTACCGTAAAGACCAAGGGTCGTAGAAAAATGCATGAAGAATGTAGTAAATGCAAACACATCTATAAGCTATCATAGCATGAGAGGACACGTTATACACCCGAGTGTGTCAACCACAAGCAAAATACAGAATAACTACAAAAAATACAAATGCCAGCAATCAATTCTAGAAGACTCGTACGTAAAACAATGACCACAAACAAAAACATCATGTGCATGTAATTATCTTCAAATGACATGCAGGAGATTCGTTGGTGCACTATAACCCACTTGCAGAAAATAATAAGTAGTACACGACAGTCTACATGTATAAAGCAGCGAACAGTTTAATCTACAAGCTGCGACGCAACGCCACCGGATCCGCAACATCCATTCAAGTGGACAGAAGGCATATAAATCCCCAAATGAAACTCCAGCGCCACGCCACCGGATCCACAACACCCATGTAAGCAGACAGAAGGTGTACAAGTCCTCAAATGAAGCTCTAGTGCTATGCCACCGGATCTGCAACATCCGTACAAGCAGACAGAAGGCATTTACAAATATGTCTAAAAGTACCCCCGCACATGTGCACTTTAATTTGTATACACATAGGTACACTAAAAGGGGAAAATACAATCATAACCCGCATGGGCCCCGATGAGCGTATTGTAGGAATACACGTGACGTCTAGGGATGTTGCGTGGGTCAATAAATTCAAACCCAATCCTCCTATGCGGATAAATAGGAGTTGATAAGGTTTAACAAATAATTATAAAATGCCCCCAAACACCCGCATGAGCCCCGACGAGCATGTTATTGGTACACACGTGACGTCTAGGGATGCTGCGCGGGTCAATAAGTGAATTCAAGTTCGAGCCCGATCCTTCTATTTAGGTAGATATGAGTCAACATGGCTCGAATTATTAAACGAATATATAAACGTGGGGTCGACTGAGATATTTGTTTTATACATTCATATTGGGCCTTTAAGGTCTATAATCAAGAGAATTCACTTACAAATACATAAAGCCTATGAAACTCGATCCTTTATCGACAGCTCGATAGAGTAGATAAGGTTCAATCCATAAATGTGAATTACCCCAAATACCCCCATGATGGCCGTGTTGAATGTAGAGCTCAACCAGAGGGGTTAATTTCAAATATTTCAAAATGCCATCTCAAATACCCAAAACTCCAAAACTCCACAAAAATTCCCAAAATCCCAAACTCTGAGAATATCTAAAATTAAAATCCAAACATCAAACACTCAAAGAAAAATCCATTTACCCTCCATAACAGTTTGCCGAGGTGGACAAATCAAAATTTACTTCAGCTCACATAGAGTTAATGCCTAGTCAAAAATATTACTAGGATCCATTCTCAAATAATCTCCTGCCAGTAAGGACGTGGTACGTATCCTATAACCAGTAGTTTCACTGCCAAATGGCACTGCAGGATAAACGGCTATGACCCGGGGCCCTCTGAACTGAGTAGTTTTGCCGCCAAATGGCACCACATGATACCGGTTATAGCCAAAGCCAATACAGTCCTTATTGGCATCAAATCCTTGAGATATGAATCAATAGGATATGATCGATAGGTCACAAAGCCCTCTGTTAGCTAAGGTGGATTCAAATTTGTCCCCTTAGACAAATACTCACCCCAAGTCTACAAGGTACCCTTGGACGAAGCAACCCATGGCTGCCGACAAGGATCCTTCTATCAGGTTGGGTCGACTACCTCCTCTGACTAAGTAGACCAGGGACCATGATGGCCCAGGATGACGGAACCATGGGATCTTGATCGGGTCCATCATCCATTCCCCCACCATCCGCTTTAAGTGCAAGATGGTGAAATTTTTAATTTTAAATGTCAAATCTCCCAATCTTTCGAATTCCCAAACTCTCCAACCTTTCAAATGCCCATTGTTGCTACTATATACCAGACTCACATATCTTTACGTATCTGATCGACGACTAGCCTTAATCGAAAGTTCTCTCTCGTGATTGGGAGGGGTAATTAACTATAGGGGCTTACGTCTATAGGAAATCAGAACTTAGATCATAAAGTCCTCGCAAAATGAGGGTGAAATCTCTGGGTAGTGTCTTATCTACATGCCCATCTGCCTTCCAAAATTTACCCCAGAACTTAAATCCTGTTCAAACTCCCCCCTCAAAAAAAGCAAAAGTCGGGCGGAGGCTGGGGCTAAATTTTTAGAGCCCACAGATTTTTGGCGACTCTGCTGGGGAATGGTTTCTCTTTCCATCTTTGGCTAGTCGTATAAGTGCTATAGTAGTAGCAAAAATATTAATGATAATATTGAGATATATACGGTGAACATCAGGACGTAACACTTGGTCTCTATGTCCAAAAAGCTGCCACTGAAAGGTCCCGATAGAGGGGAAAACAACCATCTATTATGAGGGTGAAGTAAAGAAATAATCAAGATTTACACGGTGAGCATCGGGGCGTGACACTTGAACCTCAGGTTCAGGGATCCACTCCTCCTTGATGTGAATTTTGATAATTCTAATCATGTCATGCAGTTGCTCAAACTTTCCTCTTGGAAGAGCTTTTATAAATATGTGTACTAATTATTCTTCAGTCTTGTAGTGCTTGAGTTTAATCTCCTGGTTGCTCTCAGCTTCTCTGATGAAGTGATATTTAATGTTAATGTATTTGGTTCTGCCATAAAATACTCGATTTTTTTTAATTGCAATAGCTAATTTTCTATAGCAGTAGATTTTTATGGTTTCATTATGTGGTTCATCCATATCTTCAAACATGTGTTTTAGCCATATAGCTTGACTTGTAGCTATTATTGCTGTAATATATTCATCTTCAGCTGATGATTGTGCCACTATTTTTTGCTTCTTTGATCCCCAAGAAAATATTTTAGAGTCCAATGTGAAAGCATATCCTGATGTGCTCTTCATATCATCCAAAGATCCTGCCGAATCACTATCAGAATAACCCACTAAATTTTAGTTAGTAGTAGATTCATACCAAATACCATAATCCTTTATTCCCTCCAAATATCTAAGGATTCTCTTAGCTGCTCCTTGGTGAATTTGGCTTGGACTTTGCATGAATCTTGAAGGTAAACTTATTGCATACATAATGTCTAGTCTTATAGCTATTAAATAAAGTAAACTTCCAATGAGACTTCGATAGTTTATATTGTCTACCTTTGGTGCATTATCTTCTTTCATGAGTGCCTGGTTGTCTAGTAGAGTAGCTATTATCTTGCAATCATTAATCTTAATTTTTTTAGTAGACTTTCTATAAATTTCTTTTGTGAGATGAAGATCCCATCTTCTTTCTAGTTTATTTCTATCGCAAGAAAGTAATGCATCAGATCTAAGTCGGTCTTCTCGAATGTCTTCATCATTTCTTCTTTCAAATCCTCCATCATCCTCTCATTATTTCATGTATAGATTAGATCTTCCACATATAGGGAGAGAATGAGTGTATTGTTCATACCTTGAGTCTTAATGTATAGTGTTGGCTCACTTTTGCTCCTCTTGAAACCTTGCTCTTGGAAGTAGCTGTCAATTCGACTGTACCAAGATCTTGGATTATGCTTTAACCCATATAAAGCCTTCTTTAGCTTCAAAACTTTATCTTCTTATCTTTTTATAATAAATCCTGGAGGTTGTTTTATATAGATCTCTTCTTCTAGATAGCCATTTAAGAATGTTGACTTCATATCTAATTGATAGATCTTCCATCTCTTTTGTGTTGAAAGTGCTATCAATGCTCTTATTATGGCATGTCTAACAACTGGAGCAAATGTCTCATTGTAGTCAACTCTAAATTGTTGTGAGTATCCATTAGCAATTAGTCTTGCTTTATGTTTTTGAATTGATTCATCTGGGTTGAGCTTTGTCTTATAGACCTATTTTACTCCAATTACCTATTTTCTTTGTGGAGAGTCTACTAGCTCCCATGTATTGTTCTTCTCAATCATCATTATTTTTTCTTCCATAGCTTTTCTTCATACTTCTTGCTTTGAGGCTTCTTCAAAGCTTTGTGGCTCTATGATTGTTAAATTATAATACTCATAAATCTCTGCTAGAGATTTTGTTCTTATAGGCAGTGATTCTGAATATGTAACTTTAGTTGGCTCTTAAGTTGGTGTTTTAGTTGGATCATTGATCTATTCGACTTATTGATGTATTGATGGCAACAAGTTGATACTCTTTCTTTCAACTTCTTCTGCCTTCCAATTATATGTAGCATCTTTGTCAAATTTCACATCCTGACTAATGATAAGTTTCTTTGTTCTTAATTTATAGACTCGATATCCATTAGATTGAATACTATAACCTAAGAAAATTCCTTTTTTTTTAATTTTGCATCTAGCTTACTCCTCTTATGTTTCGGAATGTGGACATAACAAATACATCCAAAGACTCTGATATGCTTTATGGATGGCTTTATTCTACTCCAAGCTTTAATTGGTGTCTTGTCTTTCATTGCTTTAGTTGGACATCTTTTTAGAATTAGATAGGTTGTAGTATATACAGCCTCAGCCCAAAAGGACTTTGGAAGACCTTTATCCATCAACATGGCTGTAGCTATTTCCATCACTATTCTATTCTTCCTTTCAAATACTCTAACTTTCTCTGGTGTATGTCCGACTGTGAGTTACCGCTCAACACCTTCTTCTTCACAAAACTTGTTGAACTCTTTTGAGATTCTTTTCCTCTATCATTTCTTAGTGTCTTCAAATGATGGTCGCTTTGCTTTTGAACATGAGACTTGAATTTCTTGAAAATCTTAAATACTTGAGATCTTTCACATATAAAATAAACCCATGTCATTCTTTTCTAGTCATCAATGAAAAGAATGAAGTACCTATTTTGCTCAAACAATGGAGTATGCATTAGCCCACAAACATCTGCGTGGATAAGCTCTAGTGGCTCCTTAGCTCTCCATACTTTACCTAATGGAAATGGTTATTGATGTTGTTTCCCAAGAAAGCATCCTTCACAAGCTCCATCAATCTTCTTTATTATTGGGAGATTTTTTTATCATATTCTTCCGGTGGAGAATCTTCAGCCCATGGAAGTTGAAATGCCCAAGTCGCATGTGCCATAATAGTAAATCTTCCACTTGTGTCTTCATTGCAACTTCATTTGTATATCTCCACTAAATTAGGAAGCACCTATTCTCTTTCATTCTAATCTTTGCTATTTCAAGGGATTTATCTTGCTTGTCATAAATTGTGCAAGTATTTCCCTCAACATATAAAAAATATCTTTTCTTCATCATTTGGCCCATGCTGAGTAGATTTTAATTAATGTTGGAACCAAAAGTACATCATTGATGTATCTCGTTCCCTTCTTAGTGTCAATGGCAATGGTGCCTTTGCCTATTGCCTCCATGAAGTCACCAATTCCAATTTTCTCCTTTGTCTTGATTTTGTGAAGACTATAAAATATATTCTCTTTTTTTGTCATGTGGTTGGTACAACCACTATCAATATGCCAAGTATCTTTCTTCTCCTCTAATGTGACTTGACAAGTACAGAAGAGATTTTTATCATCTTTCTCTTCTGAAAAATTAGCTTGATAATTTTTCTTCAAATGACACACTTTCTATCTGTCCAATTTTTTTACAATTTGGACATTGTGGTTTTCCTTTAAACCAACAATCCTTCTCCAAATAACTTTTCTTTTGCAAATGCCACATGGAGAATATTTGTCACTCTTTCTTTTATTGTTATTATCTTTAGTGCTTGCCTATGAATTTTTCTCTTCTTCTTTTGATTTATGAGACCGTGGATTTGTCTTAGATTGAAAGGCATTTTCTGTAGAGATTTCATTTCGTCTATTCAATCATTTCTCATGTGCTTCAAGAGAGCCCATTAATTCTATTGGTGATAAGGCTTCAATTAATATCCTTTGATTATTCAATTGCATAAATTATTATACCAAAAATTTATGTATAAGAAATTAGTATCTTCTCAACTATTTCCTTGTTAGAAATTGTAGCTCCATAGGCTCTCATTTGGTTAACTATTTCTTATATTCTAGAGAAATAGTCTTTTACAGTCTCATTATCATTCATTTTGATATTCTCAAAATCCCATTTTAGATTATGCAGCTTGATGGCACATACCTTCTTTGTTTTTTGAAACTCCTCCTGCAATATCCCATGCTTGTTTAACAGTCACTGTGCCCATGATTCATAGAAAGATGTCATATGTCATTGCTTGTTGTAAGGAAAATAATGCTTGAGAATCCTTTTTGTTGATTTTTATTCAAGCACCTTCTATTGATTTGCCGAAAGACTCGTCATATCTTCAGCAATATTGAATCCTTCTTCAACGATCTTCCACAAAATTTGGGAGCGAAAATATGTCTTCATTTTGATGGACCAAAAATCATAATTTTCTCCATTGAAGATTGGAATTGGGATGGTAGAGCGGTTGGAGTTTTCCATTGGATTTTAGACAAGATTTCTATAACGCCCAATGTGTGATCGAGCAAGGCTCTAATACCAAATGTTGGAAATATTTTAGATGAAAGGTAGATTGGAGGCAAGCAATGGGGTATGGAGATTTTGGATAGAAGAACAATTTTATTACATAACGTTTGTTGACTAGTTTTCAGCTTGAGTATACAATCAGCATGACGTTCCTATTTATAGGTATGAAAACTCAATGTAGAGACTTCTATATTACATAGCAACACTAAAGTCTTCTCTAATTATTACAAATATCCTAAATTTTTTGACTGCTCTAGAGTCTTCTACATTGTACCTAGATTTTAGAATACTCAATAGTTGAAAAATGAGATCAGTTTTATCAGGCCTAAATGTCTCAAAAAAAGTTAAACTTACATGACTAATTTGATTTGATTGTTGTTGTCGATATGAATTGTTAGAAGAATTGTTGTAATAAATTAGCTGGCTATTTGCAAGAAATTGCTAAGAGTTTAATAATTGAAACTATTTAGTTACAATGATATAGATGGTGGACTAAAGATAAACGATAATTTTTTTGTTGATAAAAATTATCATGGAGCAATTAAAAGGAAATCCCCATTCAATGTTTTGTTTTTCCATTAAAATTATAATGAATGGATATGGGATTTTCTAAAATAAATAAATTATTAGCTTAATTGTCTTAAAAAAATAAGCTTGATCAAATAATTAAAAACTTTTTTGAGAAAGGAAATCTAAAGCTTATATGGTTTCCTTAATGAAATAATTCGGTAACATTTTCACATAAATAGCACAGAAATAAAAAACAATATATATATATATATATATATGGACAGTTAGGGGATTCGAGCCTGGTTGAGATGGGAGGAACGTGTTCCGTCGACCATTTGGCTGCAGACCTGATCTCATGTTATGTTATATCTGGGTTGTGAAACACTAAATATATGCTTGGTAAGATGCGCTTGTAGAGTTAGTAGGTTAATCATGGATTCTTTGAAGTACATGCTACTTTTGATAAGCAAGAATTAATTTTTGCACTTCTTTCGGCTTGGTGTTACTCCCACCTTATTGGACGTGATGAAACTAGATTGGCTTACATCTAGATTTCCTAAATGCGGATATATTATCTATTACCAAATCTTCATGTATGTTTACATCATTTTTTGGGAGCTTCATACGAGTTAGTGATCAATTGAAAGATGTTTCTTACCACTATAAAACCTTTTATGATGCATGCTTCTTTGATTTATTTCATATATTTCACTACAAGATAAATGTTTATTTCCGGCAGTTAACATACCACCGAAAATAGCAGCAAAAATACTGATATATTTGGTGATGAAAATTGGTATGAAGTTCTCCGACGGATTTCCGGTAGAATGTCCAACGGAAATCCGCTGGAGAAAGCCCTACTTCAATGTTCCGCTCCTTGCGTTGTCTAATTATGCGAATTTTCTCAGCTGCATGCGAAAACCTCTCACGATCTGCTCCCATTCGCCCAGCTGCATACGAAAGCCCTCTCTCTTTCTACTCCCGTTTGTCACTCAGTTCAACGACCATTCTCTCGTCCATCCAACTTCGTCTCTAAGACCGTTCATCCTCTCTACTCACACTTCACGGCCCGTAAGTTTTCTCAATCATCAAAGTGCTTCTCCTTCTTTTACTTCAACCTCCACTCCATGTTATTTTTTTTTGGATATGGGCTGAAAACCAAATCTCTGGTGAGATTAAATTTTGAAGGCCTCACTTTATAAAAATTTACAAGCATAACTAAATTTTGTGAGATTTTTACTTTTGTGTGATGAATCGAAAATTGAGATCAGGTTAAACATGATTTTTTCTAAGTTATTTATGTTAATTGAATACAGGTATCCATATTATGATGATTCATTATATAATTGAATGAAATCCATTTATTCTTTGAATCAACTTTGCCAAAGTTGAGGTGAATTAGGGTCAAAGTTGTTTTATTTAATTTTTTACAGTTTACCAGTAGTTACAGTTTATGTTGCTAATCTTTATGTATTTCTTACATATGCCTTCTGGTGATGATTCCCCCTAACGATTGATCACTAACATCTTTGGTACGTGAAAGAAGGTGACTAGCGGCTCATCCGGAAAGCCTAGAGATATTGAAGGGATCTCTTCTTCTCAGCCTGCCGCTTTTTTTTTTATTTTTTTTTATTTTTTGGTGGGGGGGGGGGGGGGGGGGGAACCCTCGGTGGGGCCTTCGTGTTAATTCAAAATAAGGGTTACAAGGTCCTTAAAAGGAACCTCCAGCTCACTAATGCTCGAAAGAGCTACAAAAAAAACCAAAATAAAACCTACGAGCCGGTGGTTCCAAACGCTAAGAATACAAATTATACCTAATAATAATCTAGGGCTGCAAGACGACAGCACCCAAAAAAGGGAGATCCAAATGTAAATAATCAGCACAAACTCCATGCAAAAAAAGTGAGCAAGAAACCAGTTACCAGTAGAAGTAGAATCCACCATATTCCTGCAAAACTTGATACGCCCAAAATTCTCCATCATCATCTGCACAAAAAAGATACTCCAAGGCATCCAGGTAAAGTTGCAATAAATATGGGAACATGTAAAACAATAGTGAAATATAAAACATCCTTTGGGAATAAAGTAATCAAACCCCATATCATTAGGGAAGCCAATTCCAGTGAGAGAGCTAATAGCAACACCTTTGAGTGTTAAGGGAATCTTACTACCACCACGATGAGTGATAATATACACAAAAATAATCTGATACATTAATAAGGAATTCCCCACCATGATTACTTCCCAGTTCTCCACAAACATCAGATTATTACAGCTCCCAAAAGCATAACCAACATTGTCAATGTAAACCACCAAACAAAACCCCAAAATAGAAGAACCAGCAAACACAAGCCACCAATTAGCCTCCGGATTAATAACCAAAGACCAAACCCGACAATGACTATGCAGATCAACTAAACACCACCTGCAGCACTCCGCCAGCAACACTAGTAATAAAAGAGAACATAAGGGAAACTTTAAGACATTACCCATAAAACCCTCCTGCAACATAAACCAGCAGCAAACAAAACTCGACAGTACCCGTAGAAGGAGTGACACAAAAGCCACAAAGACAAAATCTAGATAAAACACCAATAACCCAACACAGCAGCACCAAAGATCACACAACCAAGCCACCCAACCAGAAAGATAGCAGCAGCAACCAACATTCCAGAACCAGTGAGAGAAGCGAAAAGAGGAAAAACAATCAAGCATTTCTAATATAAGGAAGCCCACATCTATCCATGTTAACGAATCCTTTAAGAAGAACTTGAAGATTAGAAGCATCAAATTCTTGGAAAATATTGTTATAACACCCAAATTTGGCGAGCCAATCAGCACAAGCATTTCCCTCACAAAAAATATGAGAAATAGAGTAGTTTAAAGCAGTGTGGGAGTGCTTAATTTTCCTTATGATATAAAATCATAAGGGTTTCTAGTAAATTCATTCAGAATAATATGAATTAAAAGCTTAGCATCAACTTCAATAGCCACATGCTGAATTCCAATTCTAAGACAAATATTTAACCCATGATGTAAGCCCATCAGCTCAGCAGTAATGACCAAACATAAATTAAGAGGACCAGCATAAGCAATAATAACACCACCATTCATATTACGAATAATACCCCCCATACCTGTAGCAGAAGAACCAACAGAACCATCTGAATTGAGCTTAACAAAAGGTTGAGAAGGTTTAAACCACCTCCCAATACGATCACATTTCTCCACAGACTCCTCCACCAGAGAAATACCAAGTTTAATAGCTAATTGACGAGCATGCTTAAAATTTTTAACAGAAATAAGATTGGTCGACTGAAATTGCAAAATTTTATTTCTAATATTGGAAATGATTTGATTGGCATCCATCTTAATCTCATTATGCTTAGAATCATTCCTAGCCTTCCAAATAAACCACATAATAAGAATAGGCAATAAATTATAAATGTGGCCTTTAGTGGTAGTAAACCAATGCTTAAGAATTGAAGCAACATTACCATTAATATTGAAGTACCCTTTGTCAGTCCAGTTAAGAAAATGGTACCAAACTTTCTGAGCAATAATCCCATTAATGAAAACATGATTAATATCCTCAACATTAAAGCAACATTGGCATTTAGAAGGAAAAGAGAAACCTTTTCTCCTAAGTAAATTATCAACCGGAAGATATCCCTTTAGACATCTCCAAGCCAAAATAGAATAGGATAAAGGAATATTGTTATGCCAAATAGACGCATAAATATGAGAGACATCCCTTTTAATTCTAGTGGCATTCCAAATATTCTTCAAATTAAAGTTACCAGAAGAAGACAACGTAAAAAGAATCTTATCCTTGCAATCAACTTGTAATGGAATATGCAAAATAATATCAATCAAGTCATACGTGATAACCTCTAATAGTTTACTAACATTCCAATGACCATTGTGAATAAACTTGTAAACCTTAGAATTATCAATAGTATGGGTATTCAGATAATTATCAATAGAGAAAGCACCCAACCAATTATCTTTCCAGAAACAAACATTACCTTTCCCCAGACCCCATTGAATAAACTGCTCAGCTTCCCATTTGATTTTGCAAAGTCTTTTCCAAATGAAAGAGTCAGAAGAATTATAGTTGTAAACCAGAGGATGAAGATCTTTGCAATATTTAACATTCATGAATTGAGCCCATAAGCTATTATTGGCTCGAAAGGAAAATCATAATTTATGAGAAAAAGCATGAGCAGTATCCAAAATACTCTTGCAACCTAAGCCCCCTTCATTATAAACCCCACACCCTTTATTCCAGAAAGCCCACTTAATACAAGACTGATTGTTATTAGATCCCAAAAAAAATTATTTATCATACGCTCCAATCTCAGATAAATAGTAGAAGTAGGTCGCAAAGTGTGTAAGATAAAAATAGGAATAGAGTTAAGAACACTATTGATCAGGACCAACCTACCACCAAACGAAAGAAATTTAGAAGACCAATTTAAAAGTTTTTTTTGAAACATAGTAAAATTATTATCAAACAAATGAATCCTTTTTCTCCCTTTGAAAAGAGGAGTACCTAAATATTTTATAGGAAGCAGAGTAGAGTTAAAACCATAAATTCTTTTGATATTATCAATTCTATTCCGATTCACCAACTTACCAGAGAAGAAACTACTCTTGTCCTTGTTAATGGACAAACCACTAATATCTTGGAACTGATCCAAGAAATGCATTAAATTTTTAACATTTTTAATAGAGGCATTAGAGAAAACTATAAAGTCATCAGCAAAACTGAGATGAGTAATATGAAAACCATCAACAGTAGAAAAAGAAAGAGTAGGGTACCTGGCATAAAGCTCTTGAAGGCCTCTAGAAAGATACTCCTTAGCAATAATAAAAAGAGAAGGCGAAAGGGGATCCCCTTGTCTAAGCCCATGAGAAGAGTTAAAAAAAATCATGCTTTCTACCATTAATCATCACAGAAAAAAAAATAGTTCTCAATACTATTTTTAATAAGTAGAATAAAAGATTGACTGAAACCAAAAAGAGACATCACATTGTAGAGAAAATTCCAATTCAAATTATCATAGGCCTTAGTGATATCCAGTTTGAAAATGATGTTGCCACCAAAAACTTTAGCATTAATATCATGCACCATCTCTTGGGCCAGCAGAATATTGTCAAAAATACTCCTACCTTTGACAAAACCAGTTTGATTGATAGAAATGATTCTTGGTAAAATATTCATCAATCTAGAAGCAATGATTTTAGAGACAAGTTTATTTAAGAAAGTACAAAGACTAACAGGTCTAAAGTCATTCCAATTGGTGATAGAATCTTTTTTGGGAATTAACACAATATTAGTAGAAGAGAAAAACTTAGGATAAGTATTTCCCTTAAAGAAATCATGCACAGCCTCCACCACATCAACCTTAATAATGTCCTAGGTTTTAATAAAGAATTTCATAGTGAAACCATCAGGACCAGCAATAGAGTCTCCATTCATGTTCTTAACATTCATCAAAATTTCATCCTCAGAAGGAATTTGAGTAAGAAAATTGTTGTCTTCCTCACCCAGAACATGAGGGATCACAAAGGGATTAACAATAGGGCCAATCGAGCTATCTTTATTTAAAAACTTCTCTAAAATGATCCACCCCAGAGTTAATAATTAAGTCTTACGTATCATAAACACATCCGTTATTGTTAACAATTTTGTGGATATGACTCCTCATTTTATTCTTGTTAGCCAGAGTATGAAAGAAATTAGTACTTCTATCCCCCTCCAAAATTAATTTAGAAGAAGGCTTCTGTCTATAATAAATTTCTTCTTGGTTTTGCAATTGAAAAAGAGTAATTTTAACATTATCAAGATTAGACAGATTATCACTAATGGGATTATCCAAATACATCTTTTCCAATTCCATCATCTTATCTTCAGCTTCCTTAATGTTAGAAAACAGATTCTTAAAAACATTTTTATTCCACCAATTAAGGATAAATTTTAATATGCTCAACTTGGCCTAAAGACGATACATGCCCTTGATACCATTATCAGGAGATATGACGGCATGCCAATTATTACTAACCACATTCATAAAATCCTTATGAGTTAACCACATGTTTTAGAATCTAAAAGTAGAGGGGTAATTAGAAGTAGTAGCAGATATGTTAATAAGTAAAGGAGCATGATCAGAAAAAGTTCTACTTAAATGCTGAACATGAGTCATAGGGAAATCCTTGATCCATTCATTATTAAAAAGAATCCTATCAAGTCTTTGCCATATCGTAGTTCTATTCCATGTAAAAGCACCACCAGTAAAACCAATCTCATGTAAATTACAATCAACTATCATAAAATTGAAATCTTCCATAGCACAACTGTTAGGAGGATTGCCTCCCACTCTTTCATTAACATTAGAAACAATATTAAAATCCCCACCCACACACCAAGGGCCATTTCAATTAAGTGCAAAATTAGATAAAAGTTCCCAAAGAGGAAGCCTACCCAATCTAGTACAAGCAGCATAAACAAAAGATGCGTTGAAATTAACATTGAAATAAGAGATTTGCACATGAACAACTTGGGCAAAATCCAAAATAATGTTGATATTAAACTGACTCTTCCACATAATCTAAATTTTATTAGAACAATTAGCAAACATCATATCAAAACCCAAACGTGAAGCAGTAAAAGCAAGCTTTAGAGCCCACCCAAACTTCATTAGCATGTTTGTTAGTGATATCAATTTCGACTAAAACCCTAGCCACAGACGGACGGGTTCTAGACGTAGTGGCCTGATCGGTTTGCAAGGGACAACCAAAAATGGAACCAAGAGCATGTAACACTTTAGCATTAAAAAAGTGAAGCCTAAGATTAGGAAAAGAGATCCCAATAGGAACAATAGGGGATTCTTCTCTAACATCAAAGAATGGCGTCCATTTTAAAATACGCATCTGATAATTAAGAATAAAGTAAGATCTATGCGCAAACACCCGACTATAATCCAAATCATTAGATAGTTGAATCGCAACATACTTAGGGTCCAACAAACTAACAGAGAAAAAACCAGAGAGTTTCAGACCACCGAAAAAAGCTTGAATAGAATCAAGATTAGGTCTATGGATCCCAAATTTACCCACCAGTGTGAATTGAAAAGGAGAAGCCAGTTTAAGGACTTCTTCATCAGAAAGTAAGACAGCCGGCACACCATTAAAAGTTGATTGAGTTAGAGATGGAAGAGTATCACCTGCCATGGAACCAGAGAGAACATCCTTAAATGATCGCGACTTAGGAGGAGAAGGCTCTCCTAAGTCTAGGTTAAAGAAACCTTTCTTGGTGTCTTGCAACTGGGAGATGGTCCCCCAAGGCGTCGAGGAGGAAACCCCCGCCATCGAACGAAGCCCTAACATGGCAAAGCGCCAGAACAAGGACCACAGTACACTCGAGCAGAGGAAACCAACTCAAAATGGAGGGGAGAAACACATAAGCGAAGCTTGCGGGGATGAAACCCTAGAATCGCCCGAGACGATGCTAGGGAAAAGTTACGAGAGAGGTTATGTTTGAGAGATAGAGATGAGGTTGATGATGGAGCAATTGACTCAGCCTGCCACTTAAACCCAACCAAGCCTATCTTTACCTACTCCTCCAACTGATAGTCCTTAATTTTACTCCATGGAATCGTACTTTCCTTCATGAGACCCCACGCACAGTACTCCCTTCTACCCCTATTATCCCCCACCATATTCTTAAGGAATCCCTTCCACTTCCATATCCACCATATGCCCGTCATTCTACTACCCACCACCCCCTCAGCCTTCTGAAGGTGTACCTTTAACCCCGACTGCAACATTATAGGTGTCAAATGTGTGTATGTTTATTGAGCCTGAGGATGACACGTGTGTATTGCATTTTTAACATTACTAAGATAATTTGAGAAATATTTTTCTACCAAACATGTTTTGTGCAGGTTTTATCCATCGAAGCAACCTACACACAAGATATGGGACATCAAATGGATCAAGCTTGACTCTCCTTATATTTTTTTGGAAGAAAATCCTAAAGGAAGTACATGACATGTTGTTTAGGGAGTTTGAAGTTAGTAATTAGTAGTATCGGTAAAAAACTATGCATTTAATTAAGCTGATAAAAAATATTCTATGTTATACCTTTTTATATGTAGAGAGATTTCTACTGGTTTCCCCAGCACGTTGATAAGATAAAAAAAAATTAAGAAGCACAGATCAATTCACCTGCGAGATTTATTTACAGACATTATAAAGTCGGGCGAGCAATCGCTTTAGATTGGTGAGAGTGAATGGGTCGACCTGAACAGTGCTTGGGGCAGCCCAGATTATGCTAAGAGGAGGGACTAGAATAGATAAAACTAAGCTTCTGATGTTGGGTGAATGTGTAGTGCCCTCCATATTAAGAGCTAAATTCGATACACTGAGCACATGCACTACAAGAAAAATGACATTTTGCAACGGCCATTTTTCTCCGGAAAATGACTAAAATCCATTGATAATTGATATTTCTGGTAGATTTCCGACAGAAAATTTTTTGCGGGTAAAATACACATTGAAAAATAAACAAGAGCATAAAAAGCCGTTGGAAACATTTTCGGCGAACTTGATGAGGAAATAATCTGTCAAAAAATTTTTTGGAGGATTTTCGACAAAAATTTGCTTAAAAATTTTTTAAAAAAAATTATTCAATTTCTATCCGAGCAGGCCAGCCCACCCATGCCCACCAACACGCTACCCACACAAGGTTCTAACCTAGCTCTAGCCACCCCACCCGCCATTGCTGTCCGCCAGACTCCAGTCCAACCTGCCCGCTGCATGCATACCCTCCCTGAGTCTGTGAGGGGATTCGAAGCAGGGGGCCCCTTTAGAATTCCAGTGTTGGTCCATTAAGCTGCGAAAGAATTGTTGTTAAAAGAGCTACTCTTTTTTATTTAAATTATAACTTATAGAAAAATAAAATTAATGATTAATTAAATTAAAATCTTTTAATAATTTTTTTAATAGTCATTAAATTTTATTTTTATTAAATAATTTGATTTTTTAATCAATTTAAAATTATTAATTTATTTAACATTACTTGTTAAATTAGTTAATTAGTCAATTTAAACTAATTAATTTAACTTTACAATAATTACTAAAACTATTTATTTAATTTATAAAAAATTATTATAATTATTTTTTAAAAAAAGAAATTCTGCTAGAAATCTGTCGGAAATATTCCAACAAAAATTTTTAGAAATTCATTAAAAATATTTCGTTGGAAATTAGTAAGAAATACATTAGAAAATTTATCGGAATGTCCGACAGAAAAATTACGATAGAGATTCTACCAGTAATTTGTATTTTCTCTATAGCGAGGCGACATTTAGTAAGAATTTTAGCAGATTTTAATAATTTACTTAATTATGAATGCTAATATAAGTATATTGCAGAGAGAGATACTCGATAGAGAACCATCCGCTATTGAGTTACACAATCATACCCATAAGTGCTAGAAGGACCTGTAGTGGGTGGACGAGTGATCGATGAGAGCCTATGTGAGTATATAAAGTTAGAATTTTAAGCATCAATTATAAATTGAATAATCTTATGTTATCTTTTGTAGGATGAGTATACACGGCTTCGAGAAAACCAGCTTGGAGCTGGTGAGGAATCCTCTAAGGGATCTACAGATTATTCTGACTACCGCATTTAGTTGTAGGCGATAGATGGAATGCAGAAGAGACGAGTTTATGGATTAGACTTGCAAGCCTACGCATATGAGGGATAGTTCTTTGATGGGTCCAACTTCTTAGGAAACAGTCATGAGAGTTTGTATAGCCAATAGGTGGTTGCCCTTACAACGGAGCTAGAACATGTCTGAAAATTATAAGCTGACATGCAAATGAAGATGCAGATGCAACAAAGTTAGATATTGGAGGAGCAGCAGATAATGAGGGAATCGTTTAGTGGAAAGCAGCCAGCATCGGTATAGGAGGAGAATGACGAAACATATTCAGGCTAAACTATACATATTTGAAGATTTTATTTTGAGTTTTTATTGTATAAGAATTGGATGTTTATGATAGAACTATTTGGTAATTGTGTAATATATATTTACTTTTGATTAAATGCGTTATTATTTTAGCATCAATATTTTTGTGCAATGTTGAAATGTGAGGATACTATATTTATATTTTGACTATTTATGATTGATGAACTATTGTGTTGTACAATAGTGAGGTAAGTGCTATTTTCTTTTGTTGTAATATAGGTTTTCGACTGATTTTTGAGGGGTTATTCGTCGAAAATGACGATACGAAGAATTTCCAAGACATTTCAGGCAGAATTTCTGTCAAAACTATCCGCCAAAAATTCTGGCGATTTTCTCGCCAGAGAAATCCACTAGTATTTTTGATGGAAAAATGTCTGCCGGTAATTGAATTAAAAAAATGTCATTTTTTGTCCACGATTCCTTCAGAAATTCATCAAATTTCCATTGGAATGGTTTAGAAAAAAAATTTTTACTTGAGGCATGTTTCCAACGTGCATTTTATCGACCGTAAGTTTTCTACCTAAAAACTATTTTTTTTTTGCACATTTTGCTCATTTTCCAAAGGATATGGCTGCCAGAAATGAGTGTTTTTTTCTAGTAGTGTTTTGAGGCTATAATGATGCATGCCTCATCATTTAATTTTGCCTATTGAAAGATTTTTGTATTTTGTACATTCCACTTTTAATATAAGTTTAACAAATGTTCATAATTTTTCCTTGAAAAAAGAAAGAATTAAAGAAAATCCTGATCATAGTGATCTCCCAACTCGCTCTCCTCTTCATTAAACCTTCTTATACAGAGATCTCAAATATTTATTCCATGGGTTAACTCATGATTTATCATTATAAGAGTTATCATGTGCTACAAGAAACTAAGCCATTAGTGACCATCAAAAGTGGTTTCTAAAAATAAAAATTTTGTCGCTATAGCTAATAGCGACCCAAAAAATTGGGGATACTGGTTTGTTGCACGAGCCTCGTCGTTGTGGCTTTCAGCGACCAAAAAAATTATTTGGTTGCTAAATTATTGACTAGTTACTAACTTAGGTGTCGCTAAGTTGTTTATATTAGTGATATGTTGCCAGAAAATCGTCTTGATCGGGCATGAATCTCAATGCAAATATGAATTGTGAACTTCTAAACTAAAATTCAGAACTTTCCGAATTCTGATTTTAGCAAGCTTATACTCAAATTGAATGTTTTGAGGAGACGAACCCAATGACACTAAATTCAGTTCAATCCGAGCCCAAATGAGCACAAATCGAAGGACCAAAGCCTATTTGAAAGCTTCAAACATTAATTGGATAACCAGATGATATCCAAATATGACTTTCTTATAGTCGAATTGAGCGGCTCGACAAAAAAAATCCAACGAGTCCAAGATCACTCAATTCTGACATCTCTAAGTCATTTAAATGCTTGATAAATGCTCTGTGATCAAGAGGATCACTATGAGTTGTCCAATAAGAACACTCTCAACTTGGCATGGATCTTTTCCATATTTCTGTATTAGCCATGGCATTCACAAAAAACTATAAATATCCCTTATTCTTCACATGAGGGAGGAAAAAATAAGAAAGGAGAAAATTTGGAGCTCTCTTGCCACAGATCGACAGCTGTCGGATCACTTCCCAACCACCGATCATCACCGAATTTCTGCCCATTCGTTGTAGCTGCCGGATCTCTTCTCGTCCACTCATAGTTGTCAGACTTCCGCTAGTTTCTTGGAAGCTGTCGAATTTCTTCCCGACCACCGTGCATCAACGGATTTCCTCCTGCTCGTTGGTAGCCGTTGGATCTCTTCCCGACCACCGATCGTCATTGTACTTCAGCTCGATTGTTGGTCTCTGCCAGATCCCCTTTCGACTTACAACCATCACCAAACTTATGCATGTTCGCTGGTTGCCGACAGATCTCTTTCTGACCCTCGATGGTCTCCAAATTTTCGTCTGTCTATTGAATATATTCGGATCCCCAACCATTACTGGACCTCAGCCGAATATTCTCTCAATTGATGCTGCCATATTTTTAATATATATTCAAACAATATCAGGAGTTCCCATATAAAGTTTGATCAATTCTCTTATACATTGTATTCTCCTCTTCCTTAAATTAGGGGATAGTTTGACCTTTGTAATCAACTTATACATTAGTGGAACATTTCAACTGGATAAGACCCCATGATTTTGTCCCTTTTTACGGTTTTTCATATAAAAATTCTTGTATTTCTCTATCATCTTAATTGCTTGTTTGTGTGCTGAATTTTTGCAAATCACTAAGGCATAAAATCTTTTCACTCTACCATCTAGAATTTCTCAGCAAGCAACAACTAGCAATCATTTTTTATGCTAATGAACATTTATTTGGATATTATTTATTGAGTTTGGTTGCTAAGTTCATTGATTATATTAATATTATAGCAACCTAAATAAAAGTTAGTCATTAAATGAGCAATCAAATAAATCATGCATGCACCCTTGAATTTTGTTTATATAGTTGAAGTTAATGCATGGATATTGATTTTGGAGGTCTCTTCAAAACCATGAGTTGTAGTACAAGAAGTACCAAACCTAGTGATTTCATATTCACCATCATTAAAATGGACAGAAGCATTAGCATTTCTAATAAATTTTTGCTTTCAAGATTTTTGGAATGATAAATGGTGATAACAGTCAGTCGAGAGTTAAAATATCAGTGAAATGGCGATTCATTGAATTCCTAATAATTCAATAAAAGAGTTTCAATGAAGCCACAGGCAATGGAGAAGAATTAATGAAAGAAGGATAATTTTCACTAGAATATGGGAGAAAAGTATCTAATATAATATGCGATTTCTTTGAGATTTTTCTAAAAGATGATTGATTGAATGAAGAAATCTGTAAATCAAAATAATTTGAATTTTACTCTAATTTTTTTGAGAGGAAGCATAAGCATGTGTTCTTAAATTCCGATATAGTTCAAAAGAAATTTGAGTTGACATAGTTTTGCTATTCAAAATGCTCGACAAACGAATCATTATATTTATGGATTAATATATTGGTTCTTACTAAAATGATAAGTTCACCAACAGTTAGTTAAGAGCATCATATCATAATGATAATATATAGACAAGATATAAGAGCCTTTCTACATAATATTCTAAATCAAACAGGCGAGACTAGATATTCATGAAATGCAATAAGAATGAACAAACGATCAGATGGACACATGAGAGCTTCATATAATGTATACAGTAAAAGTAGGATAAGTGATCATATAGAAGTACATGATTATAATTGGACATAGATGGAAGCATACATCAAGTGTTTCGATTGGCTAATTTCTCCTCCCTTCCAAATGACGCAAACGTGTATGCATGTTTGTTGATAAAATAATTAATTAATGGTCGGGTAAGAAGGCTGCATCGCAAGTCCACAGAGTCCTTCGACAGCATCAATGTCCCTCTGCATCTTAATGTAGCCATGGTCACCCCAGCTAGTTCCCCATGAGTTCTTCAACAGCCAGTACTTGGTTCCATCTTTGTTGATGCCATAGCCGATGGCTGTTACTGCATGGTCGAGTTCGGTGTCACAAGGGCCAGTGAAGATGCCACCTGCATAATGTTGGAAGTTGGGGTCGCCGCCATGGAGAACCACAGAGACTGGCTGAATAGAGACAGCTTTAAGTAGTGATGCCTCGCTGTTACTTGGAATATCCTCAAAGCCGGTGATCTTCACGGCACTGTTGGACTCCTTATTGGAGTTACAGGAACCATCGGCTGCCTTGTATGGGTAGTTGATCTCAGTGTTGATGCCTCCATTGTCGATGATGAATTGAAAAGCATCATCCATGAGGCCCCCGTTGCAACCGTGGTTCTAGCCATTCACATCGCAATCAATGAGCTCTTGCTCCGAGAGGGAAATTAGCTTCCCATTCTTGATCTGGTTGATGCCCTCTGTGGCCGCCACCGTCGAGAATACCCAACATGCTCCTGCTTATCATATATTTGTTATTTAGTTATGCTCATATGGACTTGAATATATATATATATATATATATATATATATATATATATATATATATATATATATATATATATATATATATATATATATTTCATGTAAGGGGATTAATCCTCACCGCATTGGCCTTGATCCTTTATAGGAGTGACGGCTCCCTTGCTTCTCCAATCTAAGTTAGTTGCTGATACCGACACATTCTCATACCGAAAGTTCCTAGGCGTTGCACGAGATGAGGTCGAGCACTTTTATCCAGAAAGGTAAATAGCATTGAACTCCTCATTAGTCAAATCTGTGAACTGATTGCGTCCAAGCTAGTACTCGCGTTTCCTGGCATTAAAGCTCTCTATGTGCTCCATGTTGGACTTGAAGATCTCGAACCGTTGAGCCTTTTTAGCTGCATTTCTATACCCCTTCCCATACTGCGCCATCCACTCTTCGTGGCGTTTCACCATCGATGATGTCCCTCCAGGTAGAATGCGGGATGCCGAAGTGGCAGCAGCCAATGCTCCAAATAGAAGGAAAGCCAGCAATGACAGCTTTCTCATGATCAGTGCCATGGCTAGCTAGTTAATTAACTGAATCGTGTAGTTGGTGCAGAAGGCTAACTAGTTTGCATGGGTTTATATAGAAGCTAATTTGAGAATGCGAGGGCAAGATGTTTATTTTCTAAAGCTTGATCTGAGAGAGCATACATATCCATGCAACTACGTACTGCTTGCCGTGTAATATATGCAAGTACCGTATCGTATCTTCCTCCATCTAATAACGGATAGATTCTTCTTAATTAGTTTACAAGCTGCAAATTTCTCTAAAAAACTAATAAATAATCTAACCTATACATTTTTCAAAAGATAATTAAAGGGTCAGAGTACGTATGAATCCATATAACTTTCAATTTCAGGCCATCTCATTACGTTATGTAGCAAGGTGAAATCACCGATCGCGTTGGTGCTAATTAGTCAAATTAAATCTTTAGTTAATTTACTAATATTGTTCGAACGAACTGCAACGTTGCCTGATATCATTAATATTTGGTTCACATTCTAATAGGTTTGATCCATTCTTCCGTTCCATTGCTAATTGTAGTCGTGCAATATATAAGGAGACTCAGTGGGCGGAACCAGCCTAAATTTTTAGAGGGGGCAAACTTATAGGGGCGGAACCATCCTAATGGGTTTCGGGGGTAGCGCCCCCAGAATAAATTTTGGTTGTATGGATATTTTTGGATTCTCTTTACTATTTTTCTTTGTATTTGGTTCATTGTTTCCTAACAATAACACCTCTACACAATACGTTTAATTATGCTGGGGGCAATTACCTAAAGACTATAGTATTTTAAAACTTTTAGGGGGGCAATTGCCTAAAAAATCTTATAATAACACCTAAAATTCATGTAATAAACAAATTTTTTATTTTTTTAGGGGGGGCAATTGCCCCCCCCCCCCCCGGGGAATTTGGTGGTTCCGCCCATGACTCATTCTATCTTCATAATCCTTCCATCTAATAATGGAAAGAATGTTTAATTTGTTAACTAATTATACTTATAAGATTATTATATACTAGGCTAGGAGACGTGTAAATCCACAGCTTTTACTTTCAAGTTAATTATCTGGTCTTTTGATTGATGATGGAGAGTGGCATCTCTAGGATGGAATGCTTGCCATTAGGGTGCTCATAATTAGTCAACGTAATTAAGCCCCTGATTAATTTAATAATATCAATTCAACATAATTGTTGCTCGTATCGCTGTTTAGTTCACACTCTAATAATTAGATGATGCTTTGTCAATATGTGAGTGTTATGCCGTACGTAACAAGCTAACAAGTTTGCATGTAAAAATGACTCTTTGTGTTCAAAAATGACAATTTTATTTTTGTGTACTATTAAACTTCTATAAAATTTTCTAATTTTGGAGAATGGTCCATCCTAACATCATTGGGCAGAGATGATGTTTGGAGATGTAATTGTACTAAGCTCATTTGTTGCTTGCTACAATTTCATTGAAGCAAAAAAATTTCTATTGTAATGTTAAAATCCTTATCTTTACCCACTTCTAAGTTGGGGATCAACATTTTTCATAATGGATTCGAAGTGGCCTTTTGGGTTTGCACTGCTAAAAATTCAACTAACAGCTTTACTTTTAAATTTATTACATAGGTTTCGACTAGAATTGATTTTGAAGAAATCTTTTGAAAGATAACTATATAAAAAAAAAGTGATGGTAAGATTATAATTAAAATATTTTATCAAATTCAATTTTTTGTAAGTAGACATGCTTCTAGGAATCCAACCAAATCTCATTCTAAAAAATTAAAAATATGTCCATCTCTACAAGAATTTTAGTAATAGATTCTCTAAATAAAGATGAGAAGAAATTGAGAAGATGAAAATTTTCAAGGGATGAGAAGAAATTGATGCCAATGAGAAAGCATGTTATAGTTTTAAAAGTGTACATGCAATTAAAAAAATAAAAAAAAAGTGTACATGCAATTGAGGGAAAGAAATCAAGATATGAATATGAAATTTTTGACATCTATATTAAAGAAATGAGTCAATTTAACAAGTATGTCGTGAATCATGTACATAGAAAGGTCTCTAACTAAAGATCTTACATTAATCATCTCCATGTTGGAGTCTAATGAGAACATAGCAATGGTTAAGAAAGCTATCAATTTTGCAAGGAACCAATAAGCCCAGGTCAATGAAGAACCATAATAACATCCAAAGACATACTAACAAATTAAAGTTTATCCTTCTCACAATTTTTTTTATTTGTACATGAGAATATAAAATGGTGAGTTTGTCATTAAATAGCATAAGTTTATTAAGTGGTAGAGTGGAGGGAGTTACGAAGTCTCTAATAAGAACATTATGGAAGGATATTAATGGATTGGAAACAATTACTATGACGGTCATTTAAGCTCTAGAGTTAGTGACTTTTGGAGGAACCTTTAGCTAAACAAAAAGCATACCAATGAAAAAAAAAAATGAAACAAGAAAACTAGGGAGCAAGATTAGCAAAATGGATGACTAAAAACTATAGAACAAGTACTAGTAATAGCATCATCTATCATAGGAAAGGTCACTATGAAACAAGAAGAACTCTTTTTTTTTTTTGGGGGGGGGGGGGGGGGGGGGGGGGAACCCTCAAAGAGGGCTCACTAATGCTCGACGAGCTACGCAAAAATTAAAGAAAGAAAACCTATAAGCCAAAAGTCCCCTATTACTCCAAGATACAAAATTGCATAGATACAATCTAGGGCGGCACGGAACTAGCGCCCAAAAAAGAAAGATCCAAAAGTAATCAATCAACATAATCTTTCTGCAAAAAAAAAAATCAACCATACCACCATAATCCTCCAACTTCCATACCTACAAAAGAACAGAACTCCAACCCAATAAGATAATGCAGCAAAGAGAGTGAAAGTAAAAAAAGTACAATTAATTAAAATTAAACATATATAATGGACATAACTAGATATATAAGCTAGCTAACCAAATACCCGGAATATTCGCATTGCAGATATAGCATAAACCAGCAACCCCCTGAAAAATAATTCTGGACAAAAAATCATATCTAATCCAGCTGATAAGTAATATACCCGACTGGTGAAAAGGAAATAACCAAGCACCAACCACCAAAACCACTCCTTAGAGCCAAAAATGTCAGAAAGTGATCCGAATGAAGGCCTACCAGAAAGTAAGTTCCACAACCCGAATAGGATGATTATGAATAACATAACAACAACCCATCCAAAAAAAATACCATCGAAAGCCCATGTGATAGCACCGCCTAGCACCACACCCGAATGAGCAGCACAACATCTCAGATAAGTGAATAACTAGAGAACCCCGATCGGCCACACCACAGGCTTCCAAACCCCAAACACAAAACCACCACCTAAAGTGGAACTGAGCCAGCAAAGAGCACCAACCGACACCCAACAAACACTACTAAAAAGAAACCTAACCAACCAAACAGAGAAAAAGAATAACTGAGAGCCAAAAGAACAAACGAACAGTACCCAGAACACCAAACAGATACCCAAAAAAAAGGAACCACAGACCCATCCAACCACCACCCATCCTTTTAAACACATAACAGAATGAGCAACAAAATAACCAAGAAAAATGACCAACTAGAGAAACCCAATCACCAAACAACCAACTCCAAAAATGAAAAATCACCCAACACCAAAGACAACCCTAACAAATAATCAAAATAACCACAAAAGGTGAATCTAGTCCAGCAAATAGCACCAACCAACACCTAACAAAAATGACTGAAAGGGAGACCTACCCAACCAAACATAAAAATAGTTATACAAAGCCAAATGATGAACATAACAGGTCCCAACACAAAAAATAGAAATCCAAAATAGAAAAAGAGGGAAACAGAGAACCAACAAAGTACAATGACCATAAAAAATACAAACATAGAAACCATCAACCAATACAGATATAAGGTAATCCAAGATTGTCTAAATTAACCAAACCTCTCAAGAAAGGAGGTAAGTTAGTAGCATCAAACTCCTGAAATACATCTAGATGACTCCCAAATTTGGCCAACCAAATCAGCACAAGAATTGCCCTCCCGATAAATATGAGAAATAGAATAATTAAGGGCAGAAAGGGAATGTTTAATTCTTCTAATAATATAGAAATTTTGAGGATTGTCAGGAACCTCATTTTGAATGATCTGAATTAACAATAAAGCATCCACCTCAATCGACCCATGCATAATCCCCAATATATGGCAAATGTCAAGGCCATGGGATAAACCCATCAGCTTGATAGTAATCACGTTACAAAGATTTAGTGGACCAGCATAAGTAGCTATAACACCACCATACTGATTACGAATAATGCCACCCACACCCGCAAAAGAGGCCCCAACTGAACCATCAGAATTAAGTTTAACATAAGTAGCGGGAGGTTTGATCTATCTCACAATTCTCTCAATTTTAACCAACAGCTCACAATCAATGGATATGCCCAACTGTAAAGCCATATCTAATCAATTCTTAAAATTTTTAACAATAATAAGATTAATAGAATAAAGTTGTAAAATTTTATTTTTAACATTGATAATAATATGATTAGCATTCATCCTAGTCTCATTATGTTTGGCGTCATTTCTAGCTCTCAAAAGAAACCAAATAATAAGGATCGGCGTTAAGTTGTAGATGTGGCCTTTAGTATTAGTCAACCAACACTTTAAAACAGACAAAACATCACTCTGTGACTGGAAACCATCAAGAACTCTTAAATATGCAACTATCATAGGCTCCTCTAAGGATGCAAAAAAATAAGAGATGAAGGGTGCTAGAAACCATCACTAATGGGTGTTGGCATTGAAGTAGTACTCACAAAATCAGATGCACAACGATTATCTAGAAGAATTTAGGAGAAAGAGGAGGAGAGTGACAAAAACAAAAATAACATTATCCAAGCAAGTGTCAATGCAAGCTTACGATAAGGGTTTCTTTTTTGTTGGAGGTGTAATGATTGAATGAACAATAAAATTCATACACAATTAACCTCTTAAAAGACATTGAAGTTTCCATGCACTTTGATGTAGAAGTAACATTATAATCATAGTTAACTTCTTAAATTTGAATACATTTGTTAATTTCAGGATTATTGAAACCCGCTTTCACATGTTATAAGCTTTTAATAATTTATTCAAAGAATTGAGGTCCTGTTAAGTAACATGGTTTCAATAATTTATTACATGAGCTCTTTTACACTTTATAGTTTTAATATTCTTCCATAGTTAGATGAATCATTATGAATTTCAAATTAAATTTAGAATATTTTTTTTCAAAAGCAACATATCTAAACTTTTAAGAATCAAATTATAAAACTAAAGATTCTAATTATTTAAATTGATAATTTTTTGTTTGAGATTGCACTTACGATATGACATTAAATTGGATATTCAAGTGGATAGATATGAAAAAATTTTATTAAATTATATATATAGTTTTTAGAAGACTACTAATTAATACAAACTTCATTCAATTTGTTAATGAAAGAGTGGTACTAGTGACTCTATCAAAGTTTAACACCACCACTACAATCATCACAAGTATAAGAATGAATTTTGTAGGTCAACCATTGATCATTAATAGTGAATGACATTCTTTCATTTAATTTCAAAAGTGGAATTCATTTAATGAACTATGTATCAAAGAACTTAATGGAAATGACCAATTCAGCTATTTTAACTATCATATTTGTGCAAAATTGCTTGTAGATTTTCCCTCATTTCTAAAAGTACAAATAATAATAGCATTACAAAGTAAGCCATTTATACAAAAAATAATCTATAAGGATCAAGATTTTACTAAAAAACTAAGTTTTTAGTAACCATCAACCTTATTGCATACAAAAAAATTAGTTGTAAAAAAATAAGAATATAGAACAAAATGGGCATTAACTTACTACAAAAAAGTGGTAAAAGAGAGAATGATGAGGTTGGAGTCAAAGGTAGAAGTTTGAGGACAAAGTCAAGATGATGAGTAAATAAGAAAATTTTTAGATTTCAAGAGGGGCACAACTCATGACCTCCACCGCAATGCTAGGGCTTTCGCCCTAGCCGCCTTCCCTGCCGATCTACTAGGGCTTTGCTTTAGCTTCTACTCCCCCCCCCCCCCCCCCCCCCTCTTGATCGTTCGATCGCATTTCATTATCGAGGGGGGTTTCCTCTTCTCCTTTTTTTTCATAGTTATTTCCAAATTTTTTGAGTTTTTTTTAGTTTTTGGTTTGATTTTTGGATCTGTTACGATGGCTAATGTTTCTTTCAAGAGGAGTGATCCTAGCTTTCTTGCTTCCAAAAAAATCATCGAAATTCAAGGATTTTATATATGGATTTGATTCTTTGAATGGTTTCCCATAGCTAAAGGTTACTACTCTTAAGGGTTCACATGCTTTATGGATTTCAGAGAAAGAATTGTTTTTAAAAGAGCTACTCTTTTTTATTTAAATTATAACTTATAGAATAATTAAATTAATAATTAATTAAAATATAATCTTTTAATAATACTTTTTAATACTTATTAAATTTTATTTTTATTAAATAATAAGATTTTTTAATCAGTTTAAAATTATTAAATTATTTAACATTACTTATTAAATTAGTTAATTTAAACTAATTAATTTAACTTTATAATAATTACTCAAACTATTTATTTAATTTATAAATTTTTATTATAATTATTTTTTAAAAAAAATTAAATTCTCCCAGAAATCTGTCGGAAATATTCCAACAAAAAATTTCTGCTTGAAATCCGTCGATAATTCATTAAAAATATTTCGTCAGAAATCAACAAGAAATATGTTGGAAAGTCTACCGGAATGTCTTATCAAAAAATTCCGCTAGTAATTTGTATTTTTTCTATAGTGAGATGACAATGGTAAGAATTTTAACAAATTTTAATAATTTATTTAGTTATGAATACTGATGTAAGTATATTATAGAGATAGCTACTCGATAGAGAACTATCCGCTATTGAGTTGCACAGTCATACCCATAAGTGCTAGAAGGAATAGTAATAGGTGGACGAGCGAGCGACGAGGGCCTATGTGATTATATAAGTTTATAACTTTAAGCATCAATTATAAATTGATTAATTTTATGTTATCTATTGTAGGATGAGTATACACAGCTTCGAGAAAATCAGTCTGGAGCAGATGAAAGATCCTCTAGGGGATCTGTAGATTATTCTGACTACTGCATTTGGTTATAGGCGATAGATGGAATACAAAAGATATGAGTTTATGGATTAGGCTCACAAGCCTACTCATATGAGGGATAGTTCTCTCGTGGGTCTAATTTCTCAGGAAGCGATCATAAGAGTTTGTATAGTCAATAGGTGGTTGCCCATACAACAGAGCTAGAGCATGTCCAAAAATTATAAACTAACATGCAAATGTAGATGCAAATACAACAAAGTCAGATATTGGAGGAGTAGTAGAGAATGAGGGAATAGTTTAGTGGAAAACAGCCAGCAACAATAGAGAAGGAGAATGACAATTAGATTCTGGCTAGACTATACATATTTGAAGATTTTATGTTGAGTTTTATTGTATAAGAACTGAACATTTATTATAGTACTATTTGGTAATTATAAAACATTTACTTTTGATTAAATGCGTTATTACTTTAGTATCCATATTTTTGTGCAATGTTGAAATGTGAGAATACTATATTTATGTGTAGAATATTTATGATTGCAGAACTATTATGTTGTACAATACTGAGGTAAGTGTTATTTTCATTTGTTGAGAATATAGGTTTTTGATAGATTTTCGAGGGATTATTCGTTGAAAATGATGATATGAAGAATTGCCAAGACATTTCAGGAAGAATTTATGTTGGAACTATCTGCCAGAAATTCCGACAGTTTACTCGCTAGAAATATCCGCTGGTAATTCCAACATTTATATGTCGGTAATTGAATTTGAAAAAAAATGTTATTTTTGGTCTACGGTTCCATCAGAAATTCATGTAGAGGACCCCACGTAGTGGGATAAAGGCTTGATGTTGTTGTTGTTGTTTTTCCATCAGAAATTCATCGAATTTCTGTCAGAAATGGTTCAGACAAAATTTTCCGCTAGAGGCATATTTCCGACGTGCATTTTACCATCCGGAAGTTCTCTGCAGGAAAACTATTTTTTTGGCACATTTTGCTCATTTTCCAATGGATATGGCCGCCAAAAATGAGCATTTTTTCTAATACTGTTTTGAGGCTCTAATGAGGTGCATGCCTCATCATTTAATTTTTCCTATTGAAAGATTTGTGTATTTTGTACATTCCACTTTTAATATAAGTTTAACAAATTTTCACAAATTTTCCTTGAAAAAAGAAAGGATTAAAGAAAATCCTAATCATAGTGATGTCCCAACTCCCCCTCCTCTTCTTTGATCCTTGGTATACAGAGATCTCAAATATTCATTCCATCGGTTAACTCATGATTTAACATTATACGATCATGTGCTACAAGAAAATAAACCATTAGCGACTATCAAAAGCGGTTTCTAAAAATAAAAATTTTGTCGCTATAGCTAATAGCGACCAAAAAAATTGGGGATACTGGTTTGTTGCACTAGCCTCATCCCT
The DNA here is from genome assembly GCA_019925795.1 of Dendrobium chrysotoxum. NCBI lineage: Eukaryota > Viridiplantae > Streptophyta > Magnoliopsida > Asparagales > Orchidaceae > Dendrobium > Dendrobium chrysotoxum. Next base: position 26,515,768 of record CM034311.1, read on the forward strand.
GTGGCTTTTAGCGACCAAAAAAATTATTTGGTTGCTAAATTATTGACCAGTTACTAATATAGGTTTCGCTAAGTTGTTAATATTTCTGATGTCGCTAGAAAATTTTCTTGATCGAGCATGAATCTCAATGTAAATATGAATTGAAAACTTCTAAACTAAATTCAGAACCATTCAAACTCCGATTTAGCAAGCTTATAATCAAATTGAATGTTTTGAGGAGGCGAACCCAATGACACTAAATTCTGTTCAATCAAAGCCCAAATGAGCCCAAATCGTAGGACCAAAGCCTACTCGGAAGCTTCAAAGCATTAATTGGATAACTAGGTAATATCCAAATATGACTTGCTTACAGTGAAATCTAGCAGCTCGACGAGAAGAACCCAATTAATGAGTCCAAAATCACTTAATTTTGACATCTCTAAGGCATTTAAATGCTTGATAAATGCTCTGTGATCAAGAGGATCACTATGAGTCGTCCGATAAGACTACTCTCAACTTGTCATGGATCTTCCCCATATTTAATTATTAGCAATGCCACTCACAAAAAATTATAAATAGTCTCTTATTCTTCATATAAGGGAAGAAAAAAGAATAAAGGAGAAATTTTTGAGCTTTCTTGCCATCGACAGCAATTGGATCTCTTCCAACCACTAATCATCGTCGAACTTCCACCCATTTGTTGGTAGCTTCCGGATCTTTTCTTGTCCACTGATAGTTGCCGGACTTCTGCTCGTTCGTTGGTAACTGTCGGATTTCTTCCTGGCCACCAACCGTCACCAGATTTCCTCTCGTTTGTCAGTAGCCGTCTGATCTCTTCCCAACCATCGATCGTCATTATACTTCGACTCATTTGTTGGTCACTGCCAGATCCCCTTCTAACTTATGACCATCGTTGAACTTATGCCTATTCATTGGTTGTCGACAGATCTCTTTCTGACCACCGACGGTCTCCAAATTTTTGTCCTTCTATTGAATATATTCGGATCCCCAACCATACCAGAACTCAACCGAATATTCTCTCAATTGATGCTGCCATATTTTTAATATATATTCAATCAATATCAGGAGTTCCCTTCTGAAGTTTGATCAATTCTCTTATACATTGTATTCTCCTCGTCCTAAATTAGGGGACAATTCGGCCTCTGTAATCTACTTATACATTAGTGGAATCATTTCAACTGGACAAGACCCCGTGATTTTGTCCCTTTTTACGGGTTTCCACATAAAAATTCTAGTATTTCTCTATCATCTTAATTATTTATTTGTGTGCTGAATTTTCGTAAATCACTAAGACATAAAATCTTTTCACTCTACCGCCTAGAATTTCTCAGTCAGCAACAATCAGTAATCATTTTTTATGCTAATAAACATTTATTTGCATACTATTTATTGAGTTTGGTTGCTAAGTTCATTAATTATATTAATATTATAGAAACCTAAATAAAAGTTAGTCATTAAATGAGCAATCAAATAAATCATGCATGCACCCTTGAATTTTGTTTATATAGTTGAAGTTAATGCATGGATATTGATTTTGGAGGTCTCTTCAAAACCATGAGTTGTAGTACAAGAAGTACCAAACCAAGTCATTTTACATTCACCATTATTAAATTGACAGAAGCATTAGCATTCTAATAAATGTTATGGGAGTGCTTTCAAGATTTTTGGATTGACAAATGGTGATAACAGTCAGCTGAGAGTTAAAATATCAGTGAAATGGCGATTCATTGAATTCCTAATAATTCAATAAAAGAGTTTCAATGAAGCCACGGGCAATTAATGAAGAAAAATTAATGAAAGAAGGATAATTTTCACTAGAATATGGGAGAAAAGTATCTAATATAATATGCGATTTCTTTAAGATTTTTCTAAAAGATGATTTATTGGATGAAGAAATCTGTAAATCAAAATAATCTGAATTTTACTTTAATTTTTTTGAGAGGAAGCATAAGCATGTGTTCTTAAATTCCGATATAGTTCAAAAGAAATTTGAGTTGACATAGTTTTGCTATTCAAAATGCTCGACAAACTTAATATGAATCATTATATTTATGAATTAATATATTGGTTCTTACTAAAATGATAAGTTCACCAACAGTTAGTTAAGAGTATCATATCATAATGATAATATATAGACAAGATATAAGAGCCTTTCTACATAATATTCTAAATCAAACAGGCTAGACTAGATATTCATGAAATGCAATAAGAATGAACAAACGATCAGATGGACACATGAGAGCTTCATATAATGTATACAGTAAAAGTAGGATAAGTGATCATATAGAAGTACATGATTATAATTGGACATAGATGGAAGCATACATCAAGTGTTTCGATTGGCTAATTTCTCCTCCCTTCCAAATGACGCAACAGTGTATGCATGTTTGTTGATAAAATAATTAATTAATGGTCGGGTAAGAAGGCTGCATGGCAAGTCCACAGAGTCCTTCGACAGCATCAATGTCCCTCTGCATCTTAATGTAGCCATGGTCACCCCAGCTAGTTCCCCATGAGTTCTTCAACAGCCAGTACTTGGTTCCATCTGTGTTGATGCCATAGCCGATGGCGGTTACTGCATGGTCGAGTTCGGTGTCACAAGGGCCAGTGAAGATGCCACCTGCATAGTGTTGGAAGTTGGGGTCGCCACCATCGAGAGCCACAGAGACTGGCTGAATAGAGACAGCTTTAAGCAGTGATGCCTCGCTATTACTTGGAACATCCTCAAAGCCGGAGATCTTCACGGCACTGTTGGACTCCTTATTGGAGTTACAGGAACCATCGGCTGCCTTGTATGGGTAGTTGATCTCAGTGTTGATGCCTCCATTGTCGATGATGAATTTAAAAGCATCATCCATGAGGCCCCCGTTGCAACCCTGGTTCTGGCCATTCACATCGCAATCAATGAGCTCTTGCTCCGAGAGGGAAATTAGCTTCCCATTCTTGATCTGGTTGATGCCCTCTGTGGCCGCCACCGACGAGAATGCCCAACATGCTCCTGCTTATCATATATTTGTTATTTAGTTGTGCTCATATGGACATGTATATATATATATATATATATATATATATATATATATATATATATATATATATATATATATATATATATATATATATATTTCATGTAAGGGGATTAATCCTCACCGCATTGGCCTTGATCCTTTATAGGAGTGACGGCTCCCTTGCTTCTCCAGTCTAAGTTAGTTGCTGCTACCGACACATTCTCATACCAAAAGTTCCTAGGCGTTGCACGAGATGAGGTCGAGCGCTTGTATCCAGAAAGGTAAATAGCATTGAACTCCTCATTAGTCAAGTCTGTGAACTGATTGGGTCCAAGCCAGTACTCGTGTTTCCTAGCATTAAAGCTCTCTATGTGCTCCATGTTGGACTTGAAGATCTCGAACCGTTGCTCCTTTTCAGTTGCATTTCTATACACCTTCCCATACTGCGCCATCCACTCTTTGTGGCGTTTCACCATCGATGATGTCCCTCCAGGTAGAATGCGGGATGCAGAAGTGGCAGCAGCCAATGCTCCAAATAGAAGGAAAGCCAGCAATGACAGCTTTCTCATGATCAGTGCCATGGCTAGCTAATTAATTAACTGAATCGTGTAGTTGGTGCAGAAGGCTAACTAGTTTGCATGGGTTTATATAGAAGCTAATTTGAGAATGCGAGGGCAAGATGTTTATTTTCTAAAGCTTGATCTGAGAGAGCATACGTATCCATACAACTACGTACTGCTTGCCGTGTAATATATGCAAGTACCGTATCGTATCTTCCTCCATCTAATAACGGATAGATTCTTCTTAATTAGTTTACAAGCTGCAAATTTCTCTTAAAAACTAATAACTAATCTAACCTATACATTTTTCAAAAGATAATTAAAGGGTCAGTGTACGTATGAATCCATATAACTTTCAATTTCAGGCCATCTCATTACGTTATGTAGCAAGGTGAAATCACCGATCGCGTGGGTGCTAATTAGTCAAATTAAACCTTTAGTTAATTTACTAATATTGTTCGAACGAACTGCAACGTTGCCTGATATCATTAATATTTGGTTCACATTCTAATAGGCTTGATCCATTCTTCAGTCCCTTTGCTAACTGTAGTCGTCAAATATATAAGGAGACTCGGGCTTCATTTGGGACAATTTTTTTTGCTATTTTTTAAAATAGTTTTCTAATACAAAAAATTTTTAAATTAAAATTTTTTGTACTAAAAAATCGTTTTAGAAAGGAATAAAAAAACTATCCCAAATGAAGCCTCAGTCTATCTTTCTAATCCTTCCATCTAATAATGAAAAGAATGTTTAATTTGTTAACTAATTATACTTATAAGATTATTATATACTGGGCTAGGAGACGTGTGAATCCACAGCTTTTACTTTCAAGTTAATTATCTGGTCTTTTGATTGATGATGGAGAGTGGCATCTCTAGGATCGAATGCTTGCCATTAAGGTGCTCATAATTAGTCAACGTAATTAAGCCCCAGATTAATTTAATAATATCAGTTTAACTAATTGTTGCTTGTATAGCTGTTTAGTTCACACTCTAATAATTAGCGGGTTCTTTGTCAATATGTGAATTTTATGCCGTACGTAACAAGCTAATAAGTTTGCACGTAAAAATGACAATTTTATTTTTAGTGTACTATTAAACTTTTTTTTGTGTGTACTATTAAACTTCTATAAAATTTTAAATTTCTTGCATAGGTTTCGACTAGAGTAGATTTTGAAGAATTCTTTTGAAAGATAACTATAAAAAAAAGTGATGGTAAGGTTATAATTAAAATATTTTATCAAATTCAAATTTTTGCAAGTAGACGTGCTTCTAGGAGTCCAACCAAATCTCATTCTAAAAAATAAAAAATATGTCCATCTCTACAAGAATTTTAGTAATAGATGGTCTAAATAAAGAAACAATGACTTAATCAATTTTCAAGAGATGAGAAGAAATTTATGCCAATGAGAAAGTATGTTATAGTTTTAAAAGTGTACATGAATATGAAATTTTTGACAACTTTATTAAAGAAATGAGTTAATTTAACAAGGATTAGGGGTGCCAATATTTGACACGACCCAAAAATCCGTCGACATGAACCCGATCCGAAAATTCCGGGTTAGGGTCAACCCGGACCCGAAACGGGTTGAGTTCAAAAAACCGGGTCAGATTGACCCAGAAACCCATAATTGACCCATTTTTTACCCGAAAACTCATTTTTGACCAGGAAACCTGAGATTGACTCATTTTTTACCCAAAAATCAGATATTAACCCATTTTTAACCCAAAAACTAGCAATTTTTTATCGGCCCCGGGTCATCCGAGTCATGTCGTGTTGACCCGGACCCGAAGCGGGTCGGGTTCGGGTCCAAAAAACTGACCCGTTTGCAAAAACGGGTTGAGTTCGAATCCAAAAAATTAACCCGTTTGCAAAAACGGGTCGGGTTCAGGTTGACCCAAATAGTGCCGGATCAATTCCAAGTTCAACCCGAATCCGACCCGTGACCCGAAATTCGCACCCCTAACAAGGATGTCATTAATCATGTGCATATAAAGGTCTCCAACTAAAGCTGCCAATTTTGCAAGGACCCAATAAGCTCAGGTCAATGAAGAATCATAATATCATCTAAAGACGTACTACCAAATTAAATTTTATCCTTCTAACAATTTTTTTTTATTTATACATGAGAATATAAAATGGTGGTGAGTATGTCATTAAATAGAGTTTATTAAGTGATGGAGTGGAGGGAGTTACGAAGTCTCCAATAAGAACATTATAGAATGATATTGATGGGTTGGAAACAATTACTCTGACGGGCATTTAAGCCCTGGAGCTAGTGACATTTGGAGGAACCTTTAGCCAAACAAAAAAGCATACCAATGAAATGAGAAAACTAGGGAGCAAGACTAGCATAATGGATGATTGAAAACTATAGAACAAGTACTAGTAATAGCATCACCTATCATAGAAAAGGCCACTATGAAACAAGAAGAACTCTTAAATATGCAACTATCATGAGCTCCTCCAAGGATGCAAAAAAATGAGGGAGGGTGACTAGAAGCCATCACTAATGGGTGTTGGCATTGAAGTAGTACTCACAAAATCACATGCACAACGATTAGCTAGAAGAATTAAGGAGAAAGAGGAGGAGAGTGACAAAAACAAGAATAACACTATCCAAGTAAGTGTCAATGCAAGCTTATAATAAGGATTTCATTTTGGGTGGAGGTGTAATGATTGAATGAACAATAAAATTCATACACAATTAACCTCTTAAAAGACATTGAGGTTTTCATGCATTTTGATGTAGAAGTAACATTATGATCATAGTTAACTTCTTAAATTTGAATACATTTGTTAATTTCAGGATCATTGAAATATGCCTTCACATGTTATAAGCTTTTAACAATTTATTCAAAGAATTGAGGTCCAGTTAAGTAACATGGTTTGAATGATTTATTAGATGAGCTCTTTTACACTTTATAGTTTTAATCTTCTTCCATAGTTAGACGAATCATTATGAATTTCAAATTAAATTTAGCATATTTTTTTTCAAAAGCAACATATCTAAACTTTTAAGGAATCAAATTATAAAACTAAAGTTTCTAATCATTTAAATTGATAACTTTTTCTTCGAGATTGCAGTTACAATATGACATTAAATTGGATATTCAAGTGGATAGACATGAAAAAAATATTAAATTATATATATAGCTTTTAGAAGACTACTGATTAATACAAACTTCATTCAATTTGTTAATGAAAGAGTGGTACTAGTGACTCCATCAAAATTTAACACCACTACTACAATCATCACAAGTATAAGAATGAATTTTGTAGGTCAACCATTGATCATTAATAGTGAATGGCATTCTTTCATTTAATTTTCAAAGTGAAATTCATTTAATGAACTATGTATCGAAGAACTTAATGGAAATGACCAATTCAGCTATTTTAACTATCATATTTGTGCAAAATTGCTTGTAGATTTTCTCCCATTTCTAAAAGTACAAATAAAAATAGCGTTACAAAGTAAATCATTTTTACAAAAAATATTCTATAAGGATCAAGATTTTACTAAAAAAACTAAGTTACTAGTAACCATCAACCTTATTGCATACAAAACTATTTTAGAAAAATAAGAATATATAATAAAATTGGGCATTAACTTAGTGCCAAGAAGTGGTAGAAGAGAGAATGATGAGGTTGGAGTCAAAGGTAGAAGTTTGAAGGCAAAGCAAAGATGATGAGTAAATAAGATTATTTTTAGATTTCAAGAGGGGCATGGCTCATAACCTCCTCCGCTCTGCTAAGGATTTCACCCTAGCCGCATCCCATGTCAATCTGCTCGGGCTTTGCCCTAGCTTCTTCCCCCCCAACTTAGGGGTTTACCTACTTTGTGAATTTTAGAGGAGGAGGTGCAACATCTTGCTAAGCCTTTTTATTTAGCTCTGGTTGGGAAGTTCCCTTTGTGCAGGCCAATTTTAGACTCCATTCGTAATTTTTTTCCATTTTGAAGCTTTCGGGTGAATTTTGGTCACCCTCTTAAATCAAAGGCTTATCTTGACTAAATTGTCCAACAATCTGGACAATCACAGGGTCTTTGCACATAGATCGTATTATGTTGATAACTGCTATATGAAGTTGATTAAATGGTCTCCCTTTTTCGATATCTCAGGGATTCTTCGATTATTCTTGTTTGGATTTCTTTCTCAGATCTCTACCTCCATTTCTTTTCTCATCGCATTTTGTATGGTTTAGGCTCTTTGTTTAGGCATCCAATTCAAATGGATAATGTGACTGTCATCAGCTCCAGGCCTTCGATGGCTCATATCTTGGTTGAACTTGACGTTAAAAAATAATATCATAATTATGTTTGGCTTGGACCCAAAAAATTCGGCTATATTCAGAAGGTGTTAATGGAAAAATTCTCTAGTTTTTGTTTTCATTATAAATCTATTGGTCATAAAAAATCAGAGTGCTTTCATTTACATCCTCATTTGAGAAAGAATGTTGTGCCAAAACATGTTCAAGAAATTAATGCTAATGTGGTTGTTCTTGCTGTGGGATCCGTTAATATGGCTTTGAATGAAATGAACATTCTGGTTGAAAACTTGCATTTAGCTAAGGATCTGCATACCTCTCCCCTAAAGCCTTCTAAATATCAATAATGCTCCTCCTGTGGTTACTTCTTCTATTGGTATTTCTCTTGATACTATAATTTGTGTAGGTAATAATATGGATATGCCTGCAAATCTTGCCCCTATTTATGTTAGTAATCATTTAATGACTTCTCCTATTATAAATATATGGATCCTTTTGTTAGTAATAGCTCGTTGAATGTAGCATCTGGATCGGATTATGTGTATGCTCCTGATATTTTTTGAAGGAATTGATGTCTTTAATCGAAGCCCTATTATTAACCTTCAGGTCTACCTACTTCTGATATTGATTTTAATAATTTGAGTGGTGGGTTGCAACAACCTTCTTCTGTTGATCATGTGGACCACTCTGATTGGGTTTGTGATCTTTCGGTTGATAACTACTTTGATGGTGAACTTAACAATGGATCAAGAAGTAATGTGTTGATGGAGTATATTGATTTAAACATTGGGCAAGTTGTTAATGACAACTTCTCTATGGTCTTAAGCAAAAAAAAAAAGTAAGAAAAATAAAAACAAAAACTTGGCCCAAAACTTCAAATACTCTATAGGCAGAGCTACTTGATCTAAGTCTATTGTTTAGTTCTTTTGATCTCTTCTTGGTTGGATTGTGCTCTTGCTGTTTCGTTTGGGTGGTTTGTGTCTCTATGGTTGGCTCTTTGGGGGTGTTTTTTTCTGGTCTGTTGTTTTCTTCTTTGTTGTTTCCTTGTCTTGTTGTTAGCATAGGTTTCCTGTTGTTGTGGTTGTTTTGGTCATTTGTTCTCCTCGGGTGGGCAGTTTAGGCCTTGTTAGCTTGGTTTTCATGTTTTAGTTTCCTTTTCTATCTTCTTGGGCTTGTCGGTTGTTTTCTTGATTGGCTATTGTGTGTCCCCTAATTTTTATTTTATGTTCAGTTTGATTAATTTCTCAGTTATCTTTTTTCTGCAAGTCGCCTTTTGGCTGGTGGTGAACTTTGTGGGCATCTTGCATTTGATCTTCTCTCAGGCAATTCTGATTTATTGTTTATCTTCTTGTGTCTTATTTTTTTATGGTTTGCAACCTTTTCTTCCTATGCTAGATTATTTTTGGCTCAATCAAGCTTTGGATGCTTTTTGCCTTGTGGACTTCATTGAAGATCTAAATTGGCCTTTTTTAGGGTTGTTGCCTCCCTGATCATTTTCCTTTTCTATTCTTGTAATAGTCGTGATCATTGGCTCATTAGGTGTTCTTTTAAATTGACTGTATTTTTTTGTTTTTTGGCTGTTGAGAGCATTTAATCCTTTAAGGTAGGCCCCTATGAGGGTTTTATCAAAAAAAAAAAGAGTGAATAAGAAAATGCTTAGAGCTAATTGTTATTAAAGCTACCCCATTGTGTTGGCTCAGAATGAGAAGATCACTAATAGAATTGATTGGAGATGGGCTAAGAAGCTCACAAAATTAAGGGTAAGAAATTAGCTCTTTATAAAAGTTGGTAAGAGATATGTGTAATAAGCTACATGTTAGCGACCTAACGAGAAGGTAAGATGCTAGGATGGGAGAGGATTGCTACTTAATTTTAAATTAAAGGAAAAAAAAATCTTTTAGAATGGAGAGAAAAATGAGAAGGGAAGTTAAATGTGATAGTAAATCAAATATTTTTATTGACTCTATCTTGAAGCTAGAGAATTTTAGATTATATTTACAAAATTGTAATATAATCTAAGTGGGATATGATCCACTGTGGATAGGCCTTATAGAATTAATAGGTTGTTTGAAAATTCTTAAAGGAAGTGTCTAGAATAACCTTTGGAATATCATGAGTTCTCTCTATAAAGTCAGGTGTCTAAAAGAGAAAGTGAATGGTCAGATTACTTTTAAAAAATCTTGTAAGCATTTTATAAAATTATTTTAAAAGTTAAAACATGCAAGATATCCAAATCTTCAAATAAGAAAAATACAAAGATGAGACAATTCCACAACAACCCCCCACAAAAAACATCATAACCTAAACAATAAGCTCCAAAATCAATAAAAATTTCACCATGCCAATATTAAGCAAATAGTTGTCACAAACAAGATATTTCTCATAAGAGCAAATTGAGAAACCTACTTCATATAAAAAATCTGAAACAAAGAGGCCCAATCCAACAAGTGCAGCACTAGTGGTAAAGGATACCAGAGAAAATCAAATTGCATGCATCACAACAAAGTAATAGTGCTCTAGATAACATTTCATTTGTCTCCATTGGTTAATGCTTATTATGAGTTTTGGAGGAAATTTGATAAATGCCCTTCTATTATATTTATTTGATCAACAATTTAAAGCTAAGCTATTACACATTTCTTTGGATTATAAGTTGTAAGCTACTTTTCTTAAAATCTAAATGTTTTTTTTTTTAATAATTTCTTTAGCTTTTTTGTGTTAGATTTTTTATATAATTATAATTATGGCTAATGTTCTCTTCTTTATTTTCTGGTAATAGAGATCATTTTGCCTATACATCTATAAGAGATTAGATATCCCCTTTGGCAATCTCAAATTTCACTAATTATTTTTCTTTTCAATCATTAATCATGTGTAATTTTATTTTTTTACAGCTATGTGACCTTTCATCCTTTCTTGAAAAGTATGTTAGCATCACATTATCTCTTTTATGATGCGTGCAACCTTCGATCATTCCTTTAACTAAGAATATAATATGATTGGCATAAGACGAAAAGAAACTCAACATGTTATTTTTGTGTCTTAGATAAATAGGAGGCAATATGCTCCAAAATTTTATTCGTGCAAAATCTACTTATCCTAGCCAACTTTATTAAAATTATAATAGTTGGTCTCTTAGAAATCATATTTGGGTCCAACCCATCCTTACCTAAATGATCCTAAACATCCTTCAGATGCCCCATAGCCCCCTCTTGAACCCTCAGAGTCAGTCAGGCTTTAGTTGAATACTTTATACCTTAATAATAATTAAAACTTATATTGTTTAACCATTATGACTTCTCTCTTCCCATACTATAAATTGCTCAATTTGAAGGAATTGAGTTTATCACACTCATTCACTCCATCCTAACTAGTGCTAAGCATTCTTTAGAGTTTGCTGGAGTAAGAGAGAGGCCCCTTGGTATATTTTTGCTCTTCCTATATCCTGTTAAGCATGACAAGAGTAAAGAGAGAAGGAGAGAGAGAGACCACCTAAAAGCACCTCCAAACTCCATCCTAGAGCACGATTTTAGTTCCCTTAGCTTTCTTAAGCTCAAGAAAGTTGATGTGGAGTATTTGAGCCTAAGTGCTACACTATAGACCTAATCCCTACCAACCTTTACTTAACTCTAAACCTTCCAGCTTCATCCAACAACCCTTAAACATCTTTAAAAGCTCCCCATAATTTGCTATTAGAGAAAAAAAAATGCGAATGGATTAGCCTTTTCTCCAAAAGAGAGAAATTAATCAATCCAAAGGGCACTAATATCATTACAAATGACAACCTTATCTTGGAATCTCTCGACCAAGAATTTCATCTGCCATATTAATTTTGTTTAGAGACAGAGAGACATGACTTCATCATCAAGGCATTTTCAAATTAAGAATCCGTTTGAGACGGCTTTCTTATTATTTTCTAAAACAATTTTTTAGTATAAAAATTTTTAGTGCTATACATTTTTGCATTAAAAATTTATTTTAGAAAGTCAAAAAAAGCCATCCCAAACGAAGACTTCGGTATAGACTTCTCAGGTAAATAGAGCTTGTGAGATAACATCTATGCATGAAGAAAGCACAGACACCATTCAAGACTTTAAATACAAAGTAATACCACCCATTCATGCTAATATAAAATTAGATGATGAAGCTAAAACTAAATTAGAAATGCAAAACCAAATATGAATACATATGAGAGTTCTTGCTCGATCTTCTTATGATGATTGATCAAAACATTCATGGCTAGTCTTCTGTCGCTTCGGCTCAACGCCATCATCATTTTGCTCTTCTTGGTAATGTGGTGTCTCTTTCACCTCATTCTCCTTTTCATGACTAACCAATATATCAATAGCCTCTGGGCCCAAGAGAGAGACATGCTTGCTTGAGATTCGTCTACCAGCTCTTACCTTAGGACCCCAGTGCCGTTCAGGATTTGGAAGAAACCTCGCAACCTTCTTCACTTGAGCTTTGCTGAGAGAAGCAAAAGCTCGAGAAAAATTTGCCTGCCAAGAAACAGAGCAGCTGTTTCTAGTTTATAAATCATCTAAATACTCAGGCCACATGCTACCTTCTCAAGTATGAAGCTTATTTGGCTCATTGGCTGCTCATAACTAGCAAATATATGGTAGAAAATAATGAATTTATTCATACATTTTGAATATGAAAATGAAATCATTATTTCTGATGGAGTTTTATGAAGGGAGTCTAACTATATCCAACCTAATGAACTTCATCATTTTTCAACTTCAAGCAATTTAAAGAGCCCTTGGCTATACTTGAAATGAAAATGTAACCCTTTTCGTTTTATTTGAAAAGCAATTAGGAAAGAAAAGGCTTGGTTTTGTTACTCATTATATATATGTTATTTTGCCTTCGTTACTTATCTTCTAAATGCAGTCGTGCAGTTCCAGCTACTGTGATTAGACTTACTGTGCTGTCAAGCAAAAGTAACAAAAGTCCAGGCTTAGTTTTAAGCTCTGAACAATCACCAAATGCATCATCAACCACCATATATTGATTTATTCTAGCAAACATCATATTTCATTCATCAACATTATCCAGGTGAGGTTGTCAAACAAGGTTTCATTTTCAGTTTCATACTCCATGAAGTTTCTCTTGGCCTTGGTTGCCGGATGGGATAATTTTTATTACTAACTGGTATATGGGGTCCAGCCATTAGCCCAAATTTACGGACAGCTTTTAAACCCATACCCATTGAGCTAGACGGGCTAGAAGACCAGTAGACTAGATGAGCAACCCAGCTTATTTGACAGACAGCACAAGTTAATAGCCATGCAGACACTATGTTTTGGGACAATACCAGAAACTTTTTTTTTTCTTTTTGGTATTTTTTGTTCCAACTCCAACATTCAGTAGAAACTAAAAACCCTGCTTTCAACAATTTTTAGAAAAGGAAATGCTTTCAAGGATTCCCTTCAAATGTATTATGATTTATGATTCACTATCAGAGATAAGCTTATTATATGGAAAGCCAAGCAAGTGAAAACCCTAACTATCTATCGAAACAAGTTACTTGCAAATTTTGAACAAGTTGAACGTTACATGTTATTAGAATATCTTACCTGGAGACTTGGTTCCTTGGAAAGAATCACTGATCCAGATTGATCTCGTGGCTGAACTTTAACTGGATGGCTTTTGACCTTGCAGGGCAACATATTACAGATATAAGCGAAGACATTTCCTATTACTCAGCAGAATCAAAGTTGACGGAATCAATAAATGATTGGCCATAAATGAAGTCGCATTACTGGAGAACAGTGATGTAGATGCATTGAAATCAGTTAGGATTCCAAAAAAGTGAATAAAGAATAGAGAATACCCAGCAGCGCATGATGTCCCAAATGACTTCCATTGGAGCATCAGTTTTTAAACCAAGAGGATTCACGTGGGTTCCAGAGATACGATATCCGGCATTGAAAACTGCAGATCTAAATATTTCAGCAGAGGGCGAAGTGCATTTCAGAGTGCCGCACAAGCTGTGGAGACTGAGAAAGAGAGGGACATCATGCAATTCCTGTATATCCATTGAAATACCATGTTTATATAATTGCATTGTTAAGAATGCCGAACAAAAATGCAGGTTATCTCCATCCATAATAAATGATATCATAAAGAAAATAACGCCTATATCTCTTTGTTAGTGGGAAAGTAAGGCTTTGTTTGGGATAGCTTTCTTACTACTTAAAGCAGCTTTTCAGTATAAAAATTACTGAAAAGCTGCTTTAAGAAGTAGTAAAAAAGCGTCTCAAATGAAACCTAAATTTGGGCAAAATGGCTTTCAGAAACAACTTACAGAATTATTTTGTCCACATAAATTTAACCGTGTAGAAAACTTCACTTTGAAGAGACGGACTCATTGATGAAACTCTTTAAGCACATCTAAGTGCAAAAAGTTAGAAGCAGTTTTGTTCCTTGAAGTACAATCGAACCTCACTTCACATCCTTATCATCATTTACCATATATTTTACTGTCTACCCCACCATTCACAACGCCCTGCCACCTCCCGCCCAACATGTATTCCTAACTCGCATCCTCTTCAATTTAAACCATTAAATTCATTTATTGCATTACCAACAAATGCCAAACAAATAGTGATGCAGAGCATCTTGCAGCTAAGAAACATTAAAGTAATTACCTCATTCCAAGAGTCCAACATCAAAATAAGAACATTAAAGTAATTACCACCAAGATTATAGATTCTAAAATCAAAAGATGCACGTGTGGTGTAGGAAGAGGAATTCCTTATGGAGGAAGACAACTTGGCAGGGAAGAAGTGGCAGCATGCATAAGGACCGAAGAACAGTGTGCATAAGATAGGAGAGGCACTCCGGTTCAATTAAAGTGTGAGACCAACGAGGGATGTAAGTGAGCCAAGCCGGCTCGAGTTTGGCTCGTTAACAAGCTCACAAGTCAAGCTTATCGAGCCACGAGTTCGAGCTCAAATCTATACTTTAGCTCGTACATTAACAAACCCAAGCTCAAGCTCAGCCTAGCTCGGCTCGAAAGCATGTTGAGCCACTCGATTAACTTAAAATATATTTTAAAATTAATTTAAATTAGCATTATATAATATATTTTAACCTTTTTAAATTAATTCTATATTAAAAATAAAAATTCTAAAAAAATTAAAATTTTTAATTTAAAATTAAGAAATCAAGCTCAACAATCGAATTAAGCTCGGGCTTTTCAAATGAGAGCTCAAGCAATTGAGCCGAGCTCGAGCCTATAATTTTCTTAACGAGTCGAGCTCTAGCTTAGTAAATGAGTTAGAGCTCAATAAGAACTAAACAAATTTAGCTCAAGTAGGCAAATACTCAACTTGTTTACACCCCTAAGACCAACAAATCGTGAGGCATAAAGCGTGAGGTGTGAGAGGTGAGGGACAGAAAGAGTTAATAGAAGGCTTTATTGATTATATTTACTTATATTTGCTAAAAAGTGCTATTATAAATTATGTGTCTCACAAAAACTAATATAGGGGTGCGCTTTGTGGCCCGTCTCACATTATGTAAGGCATATACCTCATATAACTAGCCATGAGGCATACGCTTCATGACAAAATTTTTGAAAAAGAGCTAAAATATCCCATATTGCTCAATTTTAAACAATGCTCTATGCATACTCAATTCACTCTTGCCAATCTTGCCACCCTTTGGGGTTCACACCCATTTGCATTCATACATATATGATGCATATATATGCATCAATAAGCCCTGCAAAACCACCCTCCATTCACTCATGCCAAATGGTAATGAAAGAATAAAATCAATTTTATGTAAAACTTCTTTATAATTTCTGCCTAGTCACCAATCTCAAATCCTCCTCGCCACCAAAAAATGAAGTCTGTCTCCTACTAAATCTCCTCCAATGCTCCTCACATTTCTCTGACCTATATTTTCTACTGCCACACTATCATTAATCAACAGCCACTACATCCTCCTAGTCCTCATCCAGTTATTATAGTTCCTCAAAAGATAACGGAAATTAAAACTGAAGGGAGGTGTTTTAACTTGCATCTTTTCAATGTAAAACAATCATTTGTGCGAAACCTCCTTTTGTAGCTCTTAATTTTTAAGGGAATTTGGACGATTGCTTGGAGTATATTTGGCTTGAATGAATTAGCAGGAATACAATTATACCTTTATAATTTCATATTGAGTGCTTGGTATCAATGTAATTAATAAGTTATTGAATGTACCCCAGGAATGTGGACAAATGCATTTTCCTATTAAGAGTATCCTACCAAATCCTAATGAAAATGGGAATAAAAGTTTATCAAGTTGTCATTGTGACTCATAACCCCATTTCCACTAAGAAACAAAAAATTTTACATGTTTTAAGTATAAACAAACACCCGCAGATCTTTTACCCCCACTTCAATGAGACCCAAAACATCCCTCACTCCCTCTCAATTAAGGAGAAATCAGTATCATTTAAATGTTTAGTTTGACATTTGAGCTGTTCACTTATATCATTGAGTTGTATTCATGTGTCGTTTAATTAATAAGTTTTGGATGTTTGACATTACATGATTATGTTTGCAAAGATATTTTAATTTCTTACATTTGTACTGTTTACATATTTCTGTAGTTTCTTACAATCTTTCGCATGTTGGTTGCTTATTATCTAGTTGGAGGTGCACCTATCAAATCCCATGCCTCAAGCATAAAGCAAAGGCTTTCACCCTAGTGAACATTAATTAGCAAGAATTTATTTTCCCGTTTCTGTTCCATTAGTTTCAGATCGTTAATAATACAGTGTCTTCCAAATCAATATCCTATTTTAGCGGAGCAGAAATTTTTTAAATTGTAGCAAGTAATGCTTCCTTATATGTATATCTCATAGCCGTCCTTCTGTCATTTCATCAAGAATCTTACTGCTGAAAGTTATTTACATTAACTCTAATATACCGTAGTCACTTAAGAAAATTTGAATCAGTGTAAAAAATAACCAAATGATACAGACATTTCGCATGTGGCTATGCAAGGATGCGTATCAGTGCACATTCATGCAGTAATTTCAAGTTGAGACAATTCCACAACCATGACTTTCAAAAATAACTACTAAGAAAAACAAAATCAGATACTCATTTAAAACTTTAATCATGTATGATATTAACATAACAAAATGCAATGTCGTTGTCATAAAGGAATCAATTCGAATGTCTCAAAAGGTATACAAGATTAATGGCAACGCTAAAAGTAAAGTGAGGTGGTACCTCTGATATAGCCGTTAGAACAGCAAAAATTTTCCCATATGCAGGATATCGTTCTCTCATAGCTTTGACATTTTCCAATATAGAAAGGACCCATTCTTGATCATGCATTGGAGCAGACCATATTGGCCCACCCATGTTAAACTTTTTTCCACAATCCGTGCATTCTTGAGGAACAACAGGGCCAAATCCAGGAGCATGCTTCACGCTGTTATTCTTATTAAGCCAAAGTAAGAAAAGAAACAAGATTTATATGGATGAATCACTATAGAAGATCTTCAGAAAAATAAATATTTGAAGACCATGAAATCATTGGCTGTGACATACTTTGGAAACTGTCCTCCCAACACATTGCAGATGGAAAGAATCGCAACCAACACACTGGTAAACATAGGAGAGTTTAAGAGGTGTGTTTTTTATCGCACTTGCTGAGCTGCACATTGACAACAGGAGATTATATGCACAATAATATAACAACACAAAGTAAGTTTTTTTATGAGTGTTAAACTGCAATATTGAAGTAAAAGCTTACGTGAATATGCGAACAAAAACACGGATATAGAAATCCATTTGTATAGAAAGAATTGGAACAATGTAACGTTTGTAACGGTTTGCATGGCTCTGCATCAAATTTAAACAAGAAAACGTCAAATTCTTGCAAAAAAAATCAATGAATTAATCAAAGCAGCATCAAAGTAGAGGTTTCAATACCTCAATGCAAGCAAGAAGAATCCTCAAAGCCAGCTCATGGCAGTATTTTCCTTTCAAAGGATAA